>CM050428.1:31052142-31652142 GCA_027564155.1 Gymnocypris eckloni scoliostomus
AAAGCAATCCTGGAGCATAATGAAGTTGGAGATGTTGTGTCATGTTACGCATGAATACAAACAATCTGAAATGTCCAATTGTAATAAGGGCACGCTGGCACCTGCTTGCTGCATTGTGGTCAGCGAAATAGAGCCACAAGATATTCGATATCAAACATACCTTTTCTTAAATGTATTAAAGTCAAGAGCTTTCTTGATTAAAAGAATAAAGCAGCACACTTAATGCATGGCACTTAACGATGACCGAGGACTTCCGTGATGAGGACGATGAAGTGAAACTCACAACTCCCGAACACAGGTAAATTGAGAGGCATAAATTCTGCATTCTCCTTTATTGTTCCGAGAAATCAAGGACTCTCACCATTATGATTGTCTGTGGAGCTGTAGTGTGCTAAGGATGCCCTGCCTCATCTGCACCTCATCATGGCTTTCTGTTTACCTTCAAAGCTTCCAAACAGCATTCTCTCTCTCTCTCTCATTTTCTTTCCCTTTACACCACATCTTTCACTTCACTCGACATGTGCACGGGAATGACCTCACATTGGTTTTAGTTGGGTTTTCTGTGCAGCGATCTGCCTTTGAAACATCTCAAAGCGCAGATCAAGGATTTTCTGTTGCTTGTGTAAATTGTGGCAAATCTAAAAGGCATTACAAGCCATTGTCTCTCTTTATTTGCAGTTCAATAGTCTGAGCTTATAGCTAGCTAAAATTCTGTATTTCGTGAGATGTGAAAATTGTGCATAAATGGATCTGTTTCACAGTCAAATGTATTTGTTAGAAATATATGATAGTGGAGTCTCAAAGGCCATACATGTTTAAATATCCTGCAAAAGCATCTTGAATCTTTTTCAAATTTAGACGTTTAAACAAAACAATTCCTCCTTTCCTGGATGCTTTCAGCATATGAAAACTGGCTGTGTGACAAACTATTCTATTTTTTTATATTCTATTTTAACTATTCTAAGTTTTTCAAAGATTTCAAAATGGTTCTAGAATAATATTAATACCACACACAATTGTATTGTTCTGTGAAAAATACTATATTAAGCTTCTAAACTCTTTTACTTCCACCTTCCATTTGAGGTTAATGACAATATATTAATTACATTTTAATGATGGGCTATGTGCTATGGACACTTCATTTCCAGTGATATCACAATGCCATCACTGAATTCAATAATGACAATTGAGTGTTTAATCTTGTCACTTTACATTATTTGCACACTCTCTATTTTGATATTGTACAGTTGCTTTGACACAATTTGTATTGTTAAAAGCACTATATAAATAAAGGTGGCTTGACTTGACTATGTGATTCAAATTTAATATTTGGGTGTATGCAGACTCTTCTTAGAAAAATTGCACTGTATGCTTTTGAAATTTGCGCTGCAATTCATGGCACTTTGGGCATGCATTTGATGTAACGCTGTATTCTTAAAAGGGTGGTTGATTGTGATTTCACTTTTTAACATTAGTTAATGTGCAATGTTGCTGTTTGAGCATAAACAATATCTGCAAAGTAACGACGATAAAAGTTCAATGCAAACTAATATTGTCTTTTAAAATTAAAATTCTAGTAAAATTACTACAACAAGCTACTTCCAGGCTTGGTGACATCACAAACCCTTACATTTACATAAACCCCGCCCCCTGGAGCACACAACAAAGGGGGCGAGGCCATGATGTGCTGCTTTAGAGAAGAGGAAGAGTTGTTGCCATGCCGTCAAAACTAGGGGTTCACGAAAAAATCTATTCATATATGAATCACGGTTCTGTCTTCTAACGATTCTAATGGATTCACAAGTTTCAAAATCAATGTCTCTGCTCAGCATCTCTCTCTCTCTCATTCAGATCATCAGCTCGTCACCTCCATCAATGAACTGTTCCAGTTATACACTTTATGTGTAGACAGATATTTTTCACATAGCTACGAGATGCGTTAAACATGGACATGCACACGGTTGCCATGGTAGCGAACAATACTTGCTGGCAAACACTTCTTACTGTTACAAAGTAAACAATTACTTTACAAAAATACTACAATGCAAACATTTATTCTGTAAGTCATGTAATAAGACTGCATATTAAAAGCTAACATAAGCAGTAGCATTTACAAATAACAGCATATCTAAAAGTGTGAGACAGCAACAAACAAAGATACATACCGTTCTGAAATGTCCTGTAAGAGCCGAGCTTGCACAGGAAATTCAGGACTTTTGAAAACGATGGCATGGCTGCCCACATTCACTCTGAAAATCCTTGATGACCGTGTAAACCAAGGGTCACCAGAGATGGTCCTGGAGGGCTGGTGTCCTGCAGAGTTTAGCTCCAACCCTAATCAAACACACCTGAAGCAGCTAATCAATGTCTTACTACACATACTAGAAGCTTCCATGCAGGTGTGCTGAGGCAAGTTGGAGCTAAACTCTGCAGGACACGGCCCTCCAGGATCAAGTTTGATGACCCCTGGTGTAAACAATAACATTATGCTCGTTATTCGACCCATAGATATGTACGGGTAGATTCCTCATTTGACCACTCCAGACACGCAGACGTGTCCGCCATCTAAATAACGGGGCATCTATCTGTACATATCTGTGGTTGTGCCTGTATGAATGGTCATGCGACATGCGTTTTCGGTTGTGTAGTGTAGATCGTTTCTGAAACGCAGCGGAAATGCCTGTGTAGACGAGGATCGTTTGGTTTCCACATCAGTGGTGTTTGTTCTGATATCCGTAGCTTTAACAGAATTCTGCGCTGAATTTGAATGCTTCTCACAAGATTTGACAGATGTTATTGATTCCGCGGTGAATGCGACTATTTCACTGTATCTCCCAGCGATGTGTATGACGGTGTCGCGTTATCGAGAGCAGCCCGCGGATTTGTTCCGCTTTCGGTTCGTTTGTCCGATGTAGCTCTTGTAAATCGGGCATGAAGAGAACGCAAAGCTGTTTCCATTTTTAAAACTGAGAAACAACCTTTCTTTGACTGAATGCGCGTTGCGATGATGTCACGGGACGCGTCTAATCTAGAGGTCTGCACGGGCTCAAAACTGAAGCCCGAACCCGGCCCGTACCCGAGATTGTCTGACCCAACCCGACCCGACCCGAGCGGCACGGGTTAAATTTAGAGCCCGAACCCGACCGAGATCCCTCGCCCCAACGAATAGCCAACAAAAAAAAAAGGAAAAAGGCTGCATTTCACGATTGCATGCAAAGAAATAGATTAATCAAGGCTCTGCCATTTCACAAACATTTACCAGTTATGAAAGTTTGTGAACATCAGGTGCAGCGGTCGCATACATTCTGCCGAGTTTATGAATTTTGTTTGGACAAGAAGATAATTCTTCCACCGTACAAATTATGGTCATTGTGGCGAGGGGGGCGTGGGAAGGCGGAACGCGCTAAGGGGAGAGCGGGTTCCGAGACGAGCGGGGAAACAGTGGGCAAGTGAATGATGATTAACACCTGTATCTGTTTCCAGTGATTGCCGGAGAGAGTTCAAAAGCGGCCCGCCGGCCGCCAGACGGGAGTCGAGCGCTAGAGAGCAGATGCGGACACAGACTGACCGAGAGAGCCCCGAAGAAGAGAGAGAGAGCCCCGAAGAAGACGAGCCGTGTTTACGTTTGTTTAAAGTTTTATTTTGTGTTATTAAACACTCTTTTTTGGCTCGTCACCCCTGACTTCCTCGTCCTTCCTTCCCCGATCCCCGAACCTTGCTACACTGGTGCCGAAACCCGGGACGAGGAAGCCGGTACGCCGTCATGCAACCCGCCCAGCCTACCCCACTTGCGGAGCTAGTGAAATCGCTCGCGGGTCTTCATCAGGCGCAACACCAAGCGCTGATGGACATGAAGCTGGAGCAGGAAGATCGCTTCCGGCTCTTAGTCCAGGCGCAGGATGAAGACCGGCGGGCCATCCGGAGCTTGCTAGGCCGGGAGGAAACCCCCGTCGCAGCCCCATCGATCGCCCACGTCCCGCTGATGAAGATGGGACCCCACGACGACCCGGAGGCCTTCGTGGACCTTTTGAAAAACAGCGGAGGCGTGTGGCTGGGCGCAGCCAGTGGCGGTGCGCCTGATCCCCTGCTGACGGGGAAGCGCAGGTAGCGGCCCAACAGTTGCCTGTCGCGAACCTCCTGGCCTCACGACGATCTCAAACGGGCCATCCTCCAACGTGTCGGCCGAAACCCCGAGCAGCACCGCTAACGCTTCCCCCGTGGAGCTAGGGGACTGTGGCCGACCGCTTGTGATGGCTCAGCAGCTCGGGACGCTGCGTGCCGCAGTGGCTCTTGGCCGAGCCCCGCGACGCCGAGGGAGTTATCGACCTGGTGGTGCTGGAGCAGTTCGTCGCCCGACTACCCCGGCGAACGGCTGAGTGGGTCCAGTGCCACCGCCCGACGTCGCTGGCTCAGGCCATCCAGCTGGCGGAGGACCATCTGGCGGCGTGCCCCGGGGTCGGCGAGCCCCGGCCAACTCTCTCTCTCTCTCTCCCCTTCCCTCTCATCTCCCTCTCTCTCTCGCCCCGTCTCCCAGGTCGCGGCTGCCGGTGGCCCCTCGAGCCCCGCCACGGAGTGGGAATGGCCAGACCGACCGTTACCCCCGGCGAGGGGGGGGGCCAGAGCCCACTACCTCTTCACCGTACTCTCTCCGGCAATCCCTTGCCCACCCTTCTGCCGCTGGGGCGGCGGTAAGGCCTGGGCCGGCCTGCTGGAGATGCGGGGACCCGGGGCACTTCCAGGACCACTGTCCTATGATGGAGGTGGGATTGCTGGTCCGGGTCCCCGACTCCCCGGGGGCTGCCCCCGATCAAGCCGGGCAGTACCAGATACCTGTGAGTATCAAGGGGGGTACATATCAGGCCTTGGTGGATTCGGGCTGTAACCAAACCTCCATCCATCAAAGCCTGATCCAACAAAGGGCGTTGGATACGGGCCGCAAGGTTAAGGTGAGGTGTGTGCACGGTGACGTGGCGAATTACCCTTTAGTGCCTGTTTCAATAAAATTTCGGGGAAAAATACATAGAATGGAGGTGGCGGTTAATTCCCACCTCAAGCATCCGCTGATTTTGGGTACCGATTGGCGGCTTTCACTCAATTGTTGGGGATAGTGTGCGGATGCCTCTTGGCCGACATGGGCGGGCCGGGAGGAGGCGGCGGCTCGGACCGGGAAGCGCTATGGGCCGTCCCCACCTGCCTCAGAGGAACGAGAGCCAGCGAGGGGTGAGAACCCCGAGCTGGACGACTTTCCTCTGGAGCAGTCGCGATGAGACGCTCAAAACGCACGACACCGGGTCCGCTCCATTGACGGGCAGCTTCTCCGGCCGGACCTCCTCTCCTACCCCTATTTTTCCCTTATAAAAGAGAGGTTGTATCGGGTAACCCAAGAGGCCCAGTCAAAGGAGATAACAACCCAGCTATTAGTCCCCAAGAGCCGCTGGAAATGCTTTTCCAGGCGGCGACTGTACTCCCATGGCAGGCCACTTGGGGAGGCAAAGACACGCTGAGCGCCTCATGGCCCGATTCTTTGGCCGGCATTCACGAGAACGTCCGCCGGTGGTGTGCGGCGGTCGGGAATGCCAGTTGGTAAATCCACCGCCACCGCCAAAGCGCCTTGCGCCCATTACCATTGATGGAGGTCCCTTCGAGAGAATTGGTATGGACCTCATCGGGCCATTAGAGCGTTGCTGGCACGAGGATACCGCTTTGCATTAGTCCTGGTGGATTATGCAACGCGATATCCGGAAGCCGTGCCCCTGCGCTCCATTTCGGCGAAGAGCGTAGCCGAGGCACTGTTTCGACTCATCTCCCGAGTGGGAATCCCGAAAGAGATTCTCACGGATCAGGGCACGGCGTTTATGTCCCGCACGCTAAAAGAACTGTACGAGCTATTGGGCATTAAATCGATTCGCACCAGCGTCTACCACCCACAAACGGACGGCTTGGTCGAACGATTTAATCGCACGTTGAAAAACATGGTTCGTAAGTTCGTAAAAGAAGACGCCAAAAATTGGGATAAATGGCTTGAGCCCCTGTTGTTCGCGGTGCGGGAGGTCCCACAAGCCTCCACTGGGTTTTCCCCATTCGAGCTCCTGTATGGTCGCCAGCCCCGGGGGGTGCTTGACGTCATTAAGGAGTCGTGGGAGGAGGGGCCATCAAACAGCCGTAACGAAATTCAGTATGTCCTGGACCTCCGAGCAAAACTCCACACATTTGCTCCAGGCACAAGACAGACAAACGCGGCTGTGTACAACAGGGGCACGCGGCCGCGCTCAATTCACGCCGGGAGATAAGGTACTTGTATTACTTCCCACGCCTAGTTCTAAATTACTCGGCGGGCAAGGACCCTTTGTGGTCACACGGCGAGTGGGGGAGCTCGATTACGAGGTCAAACGAACGGATAGGGTGATGCATGTCAGATTTATCACCTCAACCTGCTCAAACGCTGGAACGAGGGACGCCGGTGGGGTTAGCCGCGGTTGTTTCGAACGAGGATGATCTCGGACCGAAGCGACACTCCAAAACCATCCGCTCGCTCTGGTCTCGGGAGATCACCTCTCGCCGCTGCAGCTCACCGACTTGGCCCAGTTGCAAGCAGATTTTATGCGGATGTGTTCTCACCCCTGCCCGGTCGCACAGACCTCGACAGCACCATATCGAACGCCTCGAAGTGGCGCGAGCGCCCTATCGCCTTCCGAACACAAGAAAACGTAGTTCAGGAAGAGTTAAAGGCCATGCTAAACTTGGGCGTAATAGAAGAATCGATAGTGACTGGGCGAGCCCGATAGTGTTAGTTCCTAAAACGGACGGCTCCGTCCGGTTCTGTGTGGACTACAGGAAGGTGAATGCCGTGTCGAAGTTCGACGCTTATCCAATGCCCCGAGTTGACGAGTTGCTTGATCGGTTAGGTGCGGCACGCTTTTATTCGACACTGGATTTAACGAAAGGGTATTGGCAGATCCCCTTATCGCCACTATCCAAAGAAAAGACAGCCTTCACCACGCCGTTTGGATTACACCAATTCGTAACACTGCCGTTCGGTTTGTTTGGGGCTCCCGCCACCTTCCAGCGCCTCATGGACAAAGTCCTCCGCCCCAGCGCGCACGCCGCTGCCTATCTGGATGATATCATCATCCATAGTAATGATTGGCAGCGGCATATGGAACATCTCCGCGCGGTCCTGAGGGCGCTGAGGGTGGCCGGGCTCACGGCAAACCCACGGAAGTGTGCAATTGGGCGGGTGGAGGTACGGTATCTGGGCTTCCACTTGGGCCATGGGCAGGTGCGTCCCCAAATTGATAAGACGGCGGCAGTTGCGGCCTGCCCAAGTCCCAAGACCAAAAAGGAGGTGAGACAGTTCCTGGGGCTGGCGGGATATTATAGGAGGTTTGTTCCTAATTTTTCGGACCTCACCAGCCCGCTGACTGATCTCACTAAAAAGGAAGCACCCGACCCGGTCCAGTGGACGGAGCTGTGCCAACAGGCCCTAACCAAGATAAAGGCTGCCCTGTGGGCGGCCCGCCTCCTGCACTCTCCTAACTTTGATCTCCTTTTTGTTACAGACAGACGCGCCGGACAGGGGCTGGGCGCCGTCCTGGCCCAGGTGGTCGGGAGAGCCGGTGCTGTATCTAAGTCGGAAGCTCTCAAAAGAGAGACTAGATACAGCACCGTGGAGAAGGAATGCTTAGCCATCCGGTGGGCCGCCCTCACCCTCCGCTACTACCTCCTGGGTCGGGAGTTCACCCTCTGTTCGGACCACGCCTCCAGTGGCTCCATCAAGATGAAGGATACCAACGCGGATCACCCGCTGGTATCTAGCTTACAGCCCTTTAAGTTCAAGGTGGTCCACAGGCCGGGGTACAGATGGCGGTAGCCGACTTCCTCTCAGGAATGGGGGCTGCAGGCCGGAGGGCTCACCGGCCTGAGACGGGCGGTGGGGGTATGTGGCGAGGGGGGCGTGGGAAGGCGGAACGCGCTAAGGGGAGAGCGGGTTCCGAGACGAGCGGGGAAACAGTGGGCAAGTGAATGATGATTAACACCTGTATCTGTTTCCAGTGATTGCCGGAGAGAGTTCAAAAGCGGCCCGCCGGCCGCCAGACGGGAGTCGAGCGCTAGAGAGCAGATGCGGACACAGACTGACCGAGAGAGCCCCGAAGAAGAGAGAGAGAGCCCCGAAGAAGACGAGCCGTGTTTACGTTTGTTTAAAGTTTTATTTTGTGTTATTAAACACTTTTTGGCTCGTCACCCTGACTTCCTCGTCCTTCCTTCCCCGATCCCCGAACCTTGCTACAGTCATTTTTTGTCAGTTAAGGCTCGTTAGCATTCTGTCTACTTTAAATCAGACATAAGATCTTAAATAAGATTGTATTTATTTGAATGCATTAATCATTTATTTGAATTAGCGAGAGAGAGAGAGAGAGAGAGAGACCGAGAGAGAAGGGGGAATGTTGCGCGTGCGTGTGAACCTGCGTCATGCGTCTCTCTCTACAAGCAATGAGGCTTAGTTACTTCAAAAACAGCGATTTTGCCGCCTCATTGCAAATAAATATAATGTTGTGACTTGAGTCAGTAACCTGTCGAAGCTATTTTACTAATAAAAGTGTCCGTGATGTTTGTGCGCCGATCTCTGATATGTGTGGGCAATGTGTGCGTGCCTATGAAAGCAGCGAAGCCTCTGCATATAGTTTTGGCTACAAACCCGAACCCCGAGCCCGAGGCTATCCATTAAACATTAAACCCGACCCGAAACCCGACAGTATTTCGGGACCCGGGTTCGGTCGGGTAGCAGACCTCTAGTCTAATCCCAAAATAAGCGGAAATTTTGCAGCAATTACGAAAATGTGTGCAAATCGCGGCATTTGCTTGATTTTGCGATACATTTAGCGATCGCAGAATCGCTAAATCCTGGAGGGACTGGTAAACGGGGCCTTATACTCTCTGGGTCTCAATGGGGCTAAAATTGATAAGCAATATAGATGACACCATTGTTTACAATACAACCAGAGCACATTCCGAGGTGAGGGGCGGGACGTTTCTGGACTGCACTAGGCAGTTTAGCCAATCACAACACACTGGGCCAGATAACCAGTCTCGGCCTATTACGAAATTCTGAGGGAGGGGCTTCATAAAAGCAGGAAATCATCAGAGCATTCATCAGAGAAGGGACAGTGAGATGCAGAATAAAGATAAAATGTGTTTTGCACCCCATAAACAATCAAGCCTAGAGAAATAGTCAACCACCCCTTTAAAAATGCTAAAGTCTTAGGAAATGTAATGCATGTTGTTGGCAGAAATGCCTGTCATATTTAAAAATCAGTAAATTGTCATTGTAAATAAAGTTTCTAGATTTGTTAATATTTCTCTTTGTCAAGTTTCATAATAACACCAAAGTGTTGGGGAGTAATTAGTTACATGTAACGGAATTGAACTACAAAATAAATGTAACTGTAGTCAGTCATAGTTACTGAGAAAAATTGTGTAATTAAATTACAGATACTTATGAAAATGTTAACAATTACAAAGGGGTTACACCTGAATATGTTGTTCACACACATTTCTCTCCCAAATGGCATTGACAGCTTTAAAATATGAAACACCAATGTATCAGGAGTGTAGGACACATGTTTATTTAACAACTTTCATTTCATATTTGGTTTGCTTTATTTTTTATGATTATTCACCAAGGCATTGTTAAATGCCAGTGTTGCCTGTCATATCTAGTCAGATGGTTTCTTATTATGATTTTAACCTCAGAATGATCTCAATGTAAAAAGAGGTGCTAAAGTCTGATTTTGTGGTGGCTGTGCTTTAAAATGTAATTATAATCTTAATTCGAGTGATGAAGGATTTTGAAAGTATGACAGTAATCCGTGTTGAGTATACTGTAAGGTTAACCCTACCTGCTTTAAATGTTTGAAAATGGTTAACTGTAAGAAATGTAGAAAAGTGATCAGTTACATTACTTTAATAAAGTCATTGAAATAGTTATAGAATAGGGTAACTTGTCATCTGTAACCTTCCCCACACTGAACACATTACAGCACATGGAAGAGGAAGCACAGCCGCAGGAGCTACAGAGTCAGTGCTAGTAATATCAGTGAGGTGTGTTCTGGATAGAGGACAGAGACACTCATTTGTTCAGTCATCTCTCAAACGGCTAGTGTTTGACTTCCTCCCGGTAGGAGTGGGTAATTCAGCAGCACCGTGTGAGCTTGTTAGATCACCAAGGCTCACGGTGGTACCATTCTTTGCAGACCCTTGACAGCAAATATGTAGTAATGATATTGTCTCCAGCTGGGTAATAACACACAATTCAGACGGCCACACACCGCACTGCAGAATAGAGGGGAGAGAAGAATTACCCAGAAGCACTAGAGGAAAATGACAGTAGAAATGTCTCCAGCCTCTGAAGTGGGGCATTGAAAAATGTTCTCCGGTACAACTGGACCCTCAATAGCAGTTTTATCTCTCAACAAAACAAACATGCAGCTTGAATAAATGAATGTATAAATAATTACGGGCTTGTGTACATACTCTCAAGTTCATACAATGACCAAAAACGAATTATCGTGCAATTCAAAGACATTCAAACAAACAAGACACCATGAAATAAAAAATGCAACTTTGTTTTCAAATTTGGTTCAATTGCTTCCAAAGATACCATCATAAATAGTAACAGCTGTATTCCACGGTAACTAGGTAGCAACTCAAGACATTTCATAAATTGGTTTGTTGCTTTGGATATAGCAGAATTAGAAAAATCACCCTTAGTCCACGTAGTCGTCTTTCTGCTGGTGTAGACCTAAAGATTAGTGAATATTATAAAAAATGTCCCAGGAAAACAGACACATAAATGTAAATTAGTCATCTTGCACACAGTTTAGGGGCAAACAAATCCACAAAAAAAAAAAGATACAAAATGAAGCCCCTAGACAACTAAACTAAATTAATTAGAGTGAAATAAATGAAACCTGTTGACTAACATTCAGATGTGCTCATGTTGCATTACATCACATGTTTCTGTTGAGCATGCGACGGCCAATCAGAGACGTTTAGATTAGTCATTGTGTAAAACACAAGTTTATTTGTCATCATAAACATTAAGTGCATATATGTAGGTAAAGACATGTTGCAATGTAGACAGTGTCAGTGATTATAAAAGGAGTTTTTGTTAGCGTGCTGAAACTCGTTGACTGCTGAAGTGATGGGAAACATTCTTTACTCACTTCATGATTATTTTAGAACAAGTTTTGCTTTTCATGCTACTAAAATAACCAATGTGATGATTTCTGAATGTGTAAAAGAATAAACTAATGCATAAATGGTTCATAGCTTGTTTTATCTTTGTAGTCAGAATATGTAATTTCCCCAAACACAAAAAAATATTTTCTATTAATCATCATTAATATTTGCAATATCAAGAGCAATAATCACTAATCAGCAATAATGATTTTGTCATAATATTGCAGCCCTACCTCATAATGAGTTTCTGGTTTTCTTTCACAATTTCTGAACTTTATGTAAGCTATTTATTTGTTGTTTTGTAAAAATATATACGCCACTAGAAGCAGCATTAAACATTGTGTGAATAAACAAATGCCATGTCAGAAGCAGCTTCTATTTTTATATTTGCAATGTAAGGATGATTTTTATGTTGATAAAATATATTTGTATCAGTCTATAATATTTTAATTGACTGAAGTAATTGGTTAAATTTAAGCACTCAAAAGAGACTATATTTCGGTGGAAATCGCCTGTAACTTTTACAAAGAAACAATAACACAATTCATTAATTTGAATTAGGAAAACCAAAATAGTATTTTATTTCCTGTAAAACATTCTAACTTTTTGCAGTGTATTTGACATAAAGACAACACCAATTTGTTTTGGATACGTTAAACAAACCAAAAACTATATTACATGGGGCAAATATGGACACTTAATGGAAAGTTCATATTTGACCCTGCACAGTTATGAGTGTTTTATTCTCTGGACCAGTTCAATGCTAAATTATAAATATAGGAAAAGCCAGAAGCAAGTAATTACTTGGCCAGCTTGCAGTTTACGAAATGCGTGTACAGAAGAAACAAATCTGTGCATGTTGAAAATCATTGACTTTAACCCAATCAGACTGACATTGATTGATGACACTGACATTTAACCAGTAAAAGTGAACTCCACTAACCTCTTTGTTCCCCTACAGTAGTGTGAAATTGTGGCACATGATTCTTAATGAGCGTGAAGTAGTCAAGGGCTTGACATAATGCCTCAGGGGCCTCAAGGGGCCCCCACTGGAACGGTCTATTAGCTTCCTGCTGGGCTTTGGCTCACACACAGAGCTCGCTGCTCAGGAGAAGTTGGTCTAATGCCCTTTATGGACGCCTCCAGGCTATAAACGGTACTTCTGCTGTCCGTCAGACAAGTTAAGAGACTTGATCAAATGAGTGCTGTTGTTTATTGTGTTTGCTAAAGCATTATCATTGCTTATAGTTTGTGACAGAGCTCTCATTAAACCACAAACCCTATGTATTCACTTTTTGGTACATCATTTGTCCTGCTACATAACTGCTACAGATATTTACCAGGATTTTTTTCTTTGTAGAAAGTAAGGCAGAACCTGATTTTACCAAGTGTGACATGTTCCTGGATCAACAACTTTGTTGACCCTGGTACAACACTGTTATTAACCAATCAGATTTGAAGAAGTTTATAATTTTTGTGAAGTGTAGGCTTACAATCAGTGTTTGTTGCTTGTACATCCGTGTCATTCATCTATCATTTCCTCTGATTTTAGGGATTACTCATGGTTAAGGTTAGGTTTAGGGAAATGGTCAGGATAACATTTTTGGATTAAAATGTTGTTCCAGGGTCAACAATAAATGTTGACCCAGGATCACATCTAACTCAGCAAAATCAGGACATGCAGATAGTAAGAACCCAGGGCACATTTGTGCACTAGAATATCATAGAGATTTGGGAGAGGGGTCTTGTGACTTAAGGTCTCTGCACACTGAGTCCAAAATTTTCGCATTCGTTTTTTCGTATTCGTAATCCTAAAAATTAGTCTCGCACAGAAACCTTGCACACTGAGTCTGATGCGCATTAATTAATCTGTTGCGGAAAAAATTGCAAAACAGTAGCCTACTAAATGGAGTCTTCAAGCACTGAGGATGATTTTGTTGTCCTCTCGCTTCTTAAAGAAAAAGAAAGGAAGTATTGGGTCCATTCAATCCTAAAATATAAAGAGAACAGGGGGTTCTGCCTCCGTATTAAGTTTACTTCAAGATGTCAGTGGCTCAGTTTGATGCTTTGCTAGTGATACTAGAGACACATATTAAAAATAAGACCACCTGTTTCTGTGAACTCTGTGTGCAAGGATCTATGTGCCGCGAGATGAAGTGGATGAACTTGACAATCATCATTCTGGATTTTGGCATTTGCTTGTACGGTGGCTCTGAACTGTCAAAACACCTCTCAAAATGCTTGCTACGGATGCGAAAACACAAAAATCGAACCCGATCCAATACATTTTTTTGACAGACGACAATTTCGGAGGCAGTAACGTGATTGACATAACGTGAGGTCGTATTTATTTTTCTACGTGCGAACATTTCAGACGAAAAGTTCGGACTCGGTGTGCAATGACCTTTAGTCATAAAGCAACCACTTGACAACCACCCACAACACCTTTGTAATTGCTTAACAATGTGTAAAAACTCACTCAGAACACCTTCACATCTGCATAGCAACCACTCACACCCCCTGGCATTGTAGTGGGGACTTTCGAAAGTGTTTGCTTTAGAAATTTTAGTTGTATGAAAATGCATTTTAAATATGAATCATTTATTTCTCATTTATATATAATAACAACTGTAATATATTGAAGAAACTGGTCAAACTTCATTCTAAGGTCCAATTATCACTTTGAAAACAAAATTAACTATGACTTTTAATACACTCCTAATTTGCTGCTTATTAATAGTTAGTAAGGTAGTTGTTAAGTTCAGGTTTTGGGTAGGGATGTAGATTATGGTCAAGCAAAATATGTACTTTATAAGTACTAATAAACAGCCAATATGTGAATAATAGGCATGCTAATAAGCACCTGGTGAGAATTGGTCCCTATAATAATAAGTGTTAAATCAATAAGTGCATGTAATATCATACAGTAGGGGTGTAAATCAATGGGAAGTCAGCAACAAATCAATTCATTTCACATCTAGTAGGTTTTCGAATCAAGCTTTTGATTAAATTACAAATTCAGAACAATTTGGTATGATTCAGAATAAGGTTAAATTTGATTGTGATTAATGATTCGATCACATATATTTGTAGGTGCGTTTATAATATTATATGGTGACCAGGAGGGGACATGTTCGGTTCACTTAGTTTTGTCATGGCCACGATATATTAACTTGTGGGAGCGTGATAATGTCATGGACACAAGATCACTTTGTCGAGGTAATGGCATCCTTGTCGTAGCCACACAATGTGAAGTCGTAGCCTCGAGTTTCTATGTTGAGGGAGAAACATCCTTTTCTCAAGGCCACGAGGGAATCACATATTTTTCTCGTGAGCACAAGTTTAATGTGTAAACAAACCTGCCTGACCATAGCAACTGGTGATTATCAGAGATGGATGTATTCATGTTTTATTTTGAATTAAGAAATTATTATAGAAATTATGAATTTATATTAACTATAAACTTAGACTATCATGAATAAATGTTACATAAAGTACACAAAATAAAAAGGATACATTTGTATCCATCCCAGTCTTTGTAAGTCCATCATAACTGATCATCTTCTTTCGTAATATTTGAATATCATTATTATAATTAATATTATTGGTTATATTTTTTATATTCAGTGTAATTTATTTGATTTATTTTTCTTTCATTTCGATCTTGTAACATTCTGAATAGTGGAAACACTTGACATGCCAATAAAGCTTGATTATGCTATATGACATGATTTTTACTGGGAGTGCAGTTTAAAGTTTGGATTTAACATATATTTAATATTATTTTGGCTAATTAATAGACTATAATTATAAATATTATAGTGTTTCATTGAGGAATAGATCATTTGTGTAGCTTTATTTGTAAATTAAAACACAGCACGGTCATTTATTGTCACATACGGATGTAAATACAATCATAAAGTCAAAATTGTATTATCATAATTTTCAGGCGTTTACAGTATTTGCTAAATATATGGTAGCATAACAACACTAGCATAATTATAAAGAACGTAATTAGGTAAATAATACACAAATTGAAAGGAAATAACCATATAACAATAAAATATAGACCTGACCAGTTAATAAAATAATAATAATAATAATAAGACACAATCAGTTTTACAAGACTAGTATAGATACAAATGTTTGTTTGATTTCTGATAATCCCCGGTTGCTATGGTAATGCAGGTTTGTTTATGCATTAAAAAGGATCTCGAGTCCACGGCTTCACATCGTGTTTCCATAACCTAAGGATGATCTCGTGGCCACGACATACTGTATTATCACTGTCCCACTAATCAATAAATCATGGCCATGAGAAGACTAAGTGAACCGAACATGTCCTCTCGCGGTCACCGTATGATTATGTAAATAATTCTCCTAATCTGTCCATGGTAAGAAAAAGACAAACTATTTAAGATTGTTTAACATACCTAATGTTTTCTGCTTACCCGAAGACACAATGATACCAGTGAAACAGTATTTTATCTTACAGAAACAGTTGTATTTCAGTAGTAGTGGCCACACAATGACTTGGCAGCTTTATCAATGGTTTGCACGTCTTTGACTCAAGACAAGAGCGCTATTGTGAGAGAGCTGTCATCTGGTCATGTAATAGTCAGTGACTATCCTGTATTTTAAAATATTGAATGGCCGAATTTTAAACCTTCACCCAAACAAACCATTCACAATTCAAAAGTCATGTTTCAAAATCGATGCATGTGCATCGGGAGGATTTGGAATTGAGTCATCGAGTGAACCGTTACACCCCCAGCATATAGGCTACGCTTTATTGTATCCTTCTATGTGACGGCTGAATAAAATCTGAAACTGTTCCATTGATACCGAAGCTGGATGCTAGTGACCTCAGAGATGGAGGGAGTCATCCCCCACTCCCACAGTGTCTCATACACACACACACACACAGATTGTTCAGGAGGGGTGTGCATCGAGAGCTGTCCTCGGGCAGGAGAAAGTACTTTAATCTGAATGCTTGATCAGAGCTCTCCTCACACACTGAATCGTCTCTCTGTCACCCCGCTCAATGTCCTCAGCTTGTGGCCATGAACTCTGTCTCCCGTCTAAGCACTAAGCGAGCGATTGGATGAGAGAAGAGATAGAGGTAGAAAGGGGAAAAAGAGCTTACTGCTCCTCTCCATTATTTCTACTCTCTGATGCCGATATTTTATAATGTAAAAATAAATTAGAATGCAATGTAAAGCGTAGCCTTGATACACCCTGGCAGAGAGAAAAGGAGACACATTAAAATAGACTAATTCATCTTTTTTTCATCTTGTTCATGGGCTAGAGCTGCTTTATTGAAATGAGTCCCTCTTGCTGAGACCGCAGCATACACAGCATAAATTTCATACCCTGATGACCTCTGATTAAATGAATGCCACTAAGAGACTTAAACGTTCAGACTTAACTTTTCTCCTGTTGAAGGAACGAAGAATTTATCTGGATTTCAGTACTGAATCCAGATATTTGCTGTTTTGCAACCGTTTGTAATATCAACTTGAAGCTGGATAATAAAGATACAAATGACCAGGGGCGGACTGGGGCCAAAAAGTGGCCCTGGACCTTTTGTCACAGAGCGGCCCACCAACCCCAGTCCACAACACACCGCACCACACCATAAATGAGTGGCATAATTCTTGACATTATAATCTATCTTTTCTGGTGTATATGACAAATAGTAAAGAATTGTAAAGATTTGTATGAGGGACAGTTTAATATCACTAAAGTTTAATACCAATACTATCAGTCCATATGACAATGCTCTGGTATCATCTAGAAGACTTGAATAGTGCAAAATGCGGACTGATTTTGTCCTTTTGCAGGAGCTTGACATCTATTATTTAAGGAATAGAGTTCCAATTGTGGAAAAGAGTTTACAAATTATTTTGATGAAAAATACAGTAAACAGTACTGTGAAATATATAATGTTAGAATTTAAATCAGCTGTCTTCTATGCGACTATATATAGTAAAATATAATTTATTGCTGTGATGCGCAGCTGTATATTCAGCATCATTACTGCAGTCTTCAGTGTCACATGATCTTCAGAAATCATTCTAATATGCTGATTTGCTGCAAGAAACATTTCTGATTATTAATGTTGAAAGTTGTTGTGCTGCTTCTTATTTTTGTAGAAAATGTGATACCATTCAGTCTTGGGTAAGATAAAAATTATAAATTAATATTTGTATTCAACAATGTTGCATTAACTTTTTTACTTTTTAGTCTTTTTAGCAGATAAATTTAGCTTTTATCCAAAGCGACTTACAAATAAGAAAAAGTAACAAAAACTATAAGTTAAAAGTCTATAAATACTTTATATATACATTTAAGAAAATGGAGAAATTAAATAAAATGACAAATGCATACAACAACATTTCAAAACTAAACATTTAAATAAAAACAAAAAAATACAGCTAAAAACTTTTCAAAATATTAAAACAACAAAAGGTATGATTATAAGAAAGGTATGACATATAAGAAAGTTGCTTGAATCATGATGTAGTTAAATTTTCAAGTTGACTAGATAAAATCTTACAAAATCGAGAATTGGTCAAATATTAGTGAAATTGCTAAACCTAAAATATCCCCCCCCTAAAAAAAAGAAAAAGTTATAATTTATAAGAAATTATATTTTTTTATTTTTCAAATTTCATTTTTGAAAAACTCTATTTTATTCATATTTGATTATATGTCCTCTGTAGAGGACACAAGGACTAAAATTAAATGGCATGAATAGACATAAAACAGCAAAATCAATGGGAGTTTTTTAAAATTACCAAATACATTTTTAGTAGTGGTGAGCATAGATTTTTTTTTTTATCTAGATTAATCTCACTGTAATCTTGGAATTAATCTAGATTAATCTAGATTAAAATGGCTCATTTGAATTCTGCCGAAGGCATTCAGAATATGTGTGCTACCCAAATAATGACTAAAAGTAAGTCTTTGAGAACGGGTTTCTCAAGCCAGGTGGCGCATTAGACCAGGAGCTCATCTCCTGTTTCCAAAATGCATCACAAACTTTAATCTCTTCCCGTCCCAATCCCACGAAAAAACTGGAGGAAAATCCCGTTCCACTCCCGGAAGAATGACTCCCATTCCCTCCCACTCCCGTGTTGTTGTTGTTTTTTTTTTTGCCGATAACTGTCAATTACAGTAAAATATAGTACAGATCACAGCGTGCCCACCTTATTAGTTGAATAAAAACCCAAAATGTCGTTTTTTGTTATTATATTGAACTGAAAGCCATCTTATGCACAGTGTTGCACAGATTAAATTTCATGTAAATCATCCATGCTAACACACACGTCTTCTATTTTTATTTTTTAGACATTTCACTCTCTATAAATATATTTCTCGCTCAAGTTCACATGAGACCTAAAGCGCATCCTGTTTGCTTAAAAGCGCAACGTTTCGTTGTTATTCTGAGTGCACACAAATAAACGTAGAGTCTTTACAGATTCGAAAGATGTATTAGGCTACTTTTATCTGTATGACCAAAAATGACGGAGATTTTAAGAGCAAGTGAGCGCACCGGAGCCTGTCCTGCAGCAAACGCTTCCACACAAACACTTCAATAGCGCACATTTCTCTAGGTTAACATCATATTGAGCGCCATGTAAAGTTGTACTACTACATCTTTCAGATGAAAAGCCATATTTGAGGTTGATGAATGATAGGTGAGCGTTTGGATGTCCTGCCCGATTGTAGTACCACATAGACCAGCCGTTAACAATCTGTCCATCACGGACTGCGAGCCTCTAGTTCGAAGACTCGTTCTCGCCCCCTACAGTGCAATTCGGCTAGGTATACATCCGGCTAAAATATCAGGGTGAAAGTCATCATAGCGTGGTACAGACCCAGCTCCCAACCCAACTTTGAGAATAGATTAACGGCGATATTTTTTTATCGCCCGATAAGAGTCTCACGTTAACGCCCGATATAACCCCACCACAAATTTTTAGGTTTCAGGATTTTTTTATACTAAACTTTGTTTAAGGATGATTCTCAACTATGTTTTAAAATGTATAACACAATTATTTGATATACCATTTTGTTTTATGCAATATGTGTGTAAAAAATTCCATAAACTGGTTTCCCATTAAACACAGTGTATCTATTCACTGTATCTAATTTGCATATTAATGTGTTGCTGTTGGGACAGAATGTTGAAAAACTATTTTCATAATGGGAGTAATACATGGCCAGACTTTCATAATAATATATAATATTTCATAAGCAAACTGATATATAATTTATTTCCCTATTCAATTGTTGTCTCCCAAAATGCATAATAAACATGTTTTTAGTCCTGGTGTCCTCTACATTGAACATGTATGAAATTATGACCTGTTTCATAACAGGAAGTCATATTTGAATTTGAAAACCCATAACATTTTCCTAAGATGTTGCTTTATGATAAACAATCAGAAAATTATTCAGATTTAAAAGACATTACAAAATATAATCATATTTCCATAAGGATGTACATTTTTTCACTAAATTAAATATTGCCATCTTTAAAGACGTATGAGAGGGTTTAAAAAACCTTTAGTATCTCTATAAAGCCCTGAATGTGCTCTGTACAGGACATCCAGGCTTATAACTGTGACATGTGAGGTCTCAGAGAAATTCACTAAAATATAATGTCCACTACAGAGACACAAACTCCACAGCTGGGTCTCAGGAGGAGAAATAAAATAGCCTGATTTGATCCTACAGTGTTGCTGCACATACTTTTAGATCATTACAAACAATAATGCAAAATTATTATATTAGAATAGAAGATATGCCGTCTCTCGTATCACATCAATTATCAATTAAGTATGTGGTTTTGAAGAAGATAATTTTTCTTTCTCTGTTTTGACCGTCTCATTTGGACTTGGACTTGGACTTGGACTCGAACCTCTTTGGACTCGGTCTTGACTCGGACTCGAACCTCTTTGGACTTGGTCTTGACTTGGACTCGAACCTCTTTGGACTCGGTCTTGACTCGGACTCGAACCTCTTTGGACTCGGACTTGACTTGGACTCGAACCTCTTTGGACTCGGTCTTGACTCGGACTCGAACCTCTCTGGACTTGGACTTGTTTTGGACTCGACAAAGGTGGACTTGACTACAGCCCTACCCATTACACACAACTTCTAAACTCCCCAATTCTTCCCACCAAATTCATCTTAAAAACAGAATGCAAGACTCTTCATAAAGTCTCAAAGGACCACAGTGTGTCATCAAGGGATCTACATACTGCTCTGGCAGCAGTGCATGTCCACCAGACTTTTTCAAATCTGGTCTAAATTGAAGAAGAAACTCAAAAAGTAAGCCAGACATTTTTATACACATGATTTTTTAGATTGCATAAATGTCTTTTTCTATTCCCTTACCCTACCACAACCACTAAACCTACCATTCACACAAAACTTTCTGCTCATTTTTAGATTTTCAGAAAGCTTGTTTCCTCATGGGGACCAAATAAAATATATCATTTTCAGATATTTGTATTTATATATATTTGTATCCTTTGTGGGGATATTTTGTCCCTGTAGTGTATGGAATACCTGAACCACACACACACACACACACACACATGTTTGATTTCCATGTTTTATGGGGACATTCATAGGCGTAATGATTTTAATGCTATACAAACTTTATTTTCTATTGCCCTACACCTAAACCTTACAGAACACTTCCTGCATTTTTAGATTAAAAAAAGAAACTTCATGACCCCACACGCACACACATATAGATACAGTGGATTAAAAAATGATTCAGACCCTTGCATTAATTTTTTAATATTTTGTTGTTACAGCTTTATGCTAAAATAATTCTAAATTAAATTATTAAAGTCCCCCTGTAGTGAGAATCAAGTTATGTCGTTTGTTTGTACATGTGGTGTTTTTTTAATGCTTTTAGACAAACCATGTGCCAATTCATTAATCAGAACCATTGCTTCATTTTCTCCTTACAACAGTAGTTTCCCAAAGGCTGTCCCAGAAATGTGGTTTGAAGTAGCCCTTTTGTTGTTACATCTCAAAATTCAATAGCCAATCACGTCAAGGGATAGATTCCAACATGCAGATCAACCAGTGTTTCTTTTACTTGTGTTTTATCAGTAGTCTAATTTGATATTTGCACAATTATTTAGTCAGTGTTTTCGTAGTAATGTAGCAGTGATTTATTAAACCTCCTTCTCTACATTTCTACAAACACAGCTTGCGTCCCCACCTACTGTCTCAAAGTAAAGAAATAGCATAGAGACCGACTGCAAAATATACACTCTAAAAAATGTATAAATGCTGGATTCAGCCTGTTGGGTCATTTTATTGGGTTAATTTTTTAAACCCAAATGCTGGGTTCAGCTCGTTGTGTCGTTGTATTGGGTTATTTTAATTCTGGGTTATTTTTTCTACCCAACCGCTGGGTTGAGCTTGTCTCCGTTAAAACTTCTCAACAACTTATTTTTTTAAGTCCACAGGAGAGAGCGGTTCTCAGTGCCGCCGCCAATTTGGTGCACTCTTTCGGGGAAATAAAGGTTTGCATACATTTTATTTCATTTATAAAGTATTTAATGTGGTGTAAATTATATTATTTTACGCAATGCAACATAAGGATGAGATGTCAGTCAGCTGCGTTAGCCTTTGCCTTGCATAACATAAATGGATTTTATTCGTTATAATACTGAGTGTAATTTCATTTGATGTTAAAATATGTTCTCTAATTTTAGTACTGTTTGATTTTGGGCAGGTTTTGGAGTCAGTCCTCAGATCTCTCAGCTACGAGTCTAAAGTTTGCAGTTCCCCGCGATCAACAGCCCTTTCACCATCTCAGATTTCGATGACACACCGGCACGAGAATAAGATCTATTTCGGTAAAAAGCGATTACGGTTGAATATATTTAAATTAAAATGCTACCTCTAAATATGCCTTTTTTATTTCTAAAATGCTTGTTAAACTAATTTAAAAGTATGTAATGTTGTAAACCATGCTGTATTCACCCAAATAAATTAAATGTGTCTTGTATTTTGTCCATGGGTGCTCTTGCTTAATAATAAATGCTCATCTTTCGATTAATGCTTTTGCCTATAGTAATGTGTGTGATTTTTAATTTCAGGACCATTTTAAGCCAGCATTATAATAAGTTTTAAACCGTATATTAAGCAACACAGCATGGTGGGTAAAACGTTTAACCCAACCAGCTGGGTCAAAATAACCCAGCATGTGTTCTGTCCAATATTTACCCAGCGCTGGGTTGCCAAATAACCCAAGTTGTGTTTTTTTTAACCCAGCATTTTTTAGAGTGTACCAATAGGATTACCAGCACAAAAAATAAATACATAAGAATTGGGGTGAATCTGGGGTTTAACGTGAATTTAGAACCGCTAACTTGAATAGTAACCCACGGCAACATTGTAAAGGTAGCCCAGAGTTAGACCCACCTCTCCCGCACTGGTGTCTGTACATATGCACGCGGGTGCAAATTGGAATCACAAAATAGATGCATTCTAGTTTTCGCAGCATTTTAAGGACACAACATCATCATGTAAGTAACTTTAAGGAATGTTACAGTATCCACTGTTGTTGTCCGCACTTAAAAACATAGTCCTTATCCGAGGATCAGGAGGCCCTGGCTGGTGTGACTGAGTGGAGGCGGGGCTAATTTGCGTAGTCAGAGATCCACATATAGTTAATGAGGCAAGGGTGTAGAGTTACAGTCAAGCAATTTTGAGGTATGAGAAAATTATTTTCATAGCATTTAAATATGCCATGTTGATTATGAAAGATGAGTTTTAAGGGATAAACTAATTTTCACATTAGTCTATACTCCATACCCCATAAACTATAGGCAAAAACCACTGATTTATAATCATTTTTATTTAAAAAGAAAGAAAAGGAACATATTACATTTCTTGAGTATTCAGACCCTTAACTCAGTACTCAGCTACAACACTTTTAGTAGCAATTACAGTTATTTTTTGGTTGATGCGCCAAGAGTTGCACTCCTGGATTTTCTGCCATTCTTATCAAGCTCTATCAGGTTGGATGGGAAGCATTTTCAGGTTTCTCCAGAGATGTTTGATTGAGTTCAAGTCCAGGCTCTTGCTGGGCCACTCAAGGACATTCACAGAGTCATCCCTCAGCCACTTCTGCATTGTCTTGTCTATGTGCTTAGGGCAATTTTCCTATTGGAAGGTGAACCTTCGGCCTAGTTTTCATTAAGGATATCTCAGTTTTTTTTCCAGCTTTCTGTATACCCTGACACAGTTCCCCAGTCTCTGCAATTGAAACACAGCCACACCACAATGTTTCATCATTTGGATAATATTATGCTGGTGATGAGCAGTATATATTTGAAAATGAGGTTTATCCACCCTGGTCTCATAAAAATACAGACCTCTGTGCACTTTCTGTGCGACACCGGTTTACGTACCTTACTGCACGTTTCGCCGCAGTTTCAAAGAGAAATGTCCACTGAGTGGCGCTAAAACACGGGTTAAATATGTGAACCCTGACATGTTTTTATTACGTAGATATAAGTACATATTGCTGTGTTTTTATTATGTTGCTATAGAAATGTATTGCGTTGCTAAAAGTTATTGCCTACACCAAATCCAACCCGATAGTGTTACCAAATGCAAAACTGATTAAAAACCCCGTAATTTTTGATGCAACCGTGCCATTTCAACTTCCTTATATGCAGATTTTAACTGCTTTGTCGAACCGTGATTACATGGGATTCGAACCAGAGCTCCTTGCCTCCTAAGTACATCTCTGTTCTCTGTGAGCTACCAAACAAACCTACCATATATAAAAATGCCATGAGACCAGGTAGGGTTTATCAGAACAGGGAAGCAAGAGGATTTCATGAGTGATGGACTGAGGAGAGGCTTACGATTCATGGGAACCTATAATACAGCACATTGTTTTTGGTCTTTTTTACAATTATTATTATTACATATTTAATTTTATTGGAACAATCTTAAACAAAGTTTAAAGTTTACACTAATTGTTAGGAAAAACATGGTGATTTTTATATTTATTTTTACTCTAAGCATACAACTGGTACTTTTTTGTGCATTGACAAAATTATAATGATTGAAACAAATCTATATAATTTAGAGACTGTTGAGATAGTAAATAATTGATAATCTGGAATTGAAAATTATGTCAGGACGTGGAACACCTTTTCTTGCACAAGTCTATCATTTTCACCCCTACATCATTTTAAGCCCCTATATCACAACATAAGCAGTGTTTAACAGCATAATACACTCACCGAAATCAGTCGTTACCCTGCTGGCAAATGGACAGTGGCTGGTGCTATGAGCTGGAGGTCTGAAGGATTGTTTTATTATCTCAGAGTGAGGAAACTTCTCCATTGCTCCCCTCCTGAGAGAGGCAGTGACCACGCTGCAGAGAGAGCGCACTGCAGGTGGGGAAAAAAGCAATTTCATGGTTCATTCAGCCTGTAATGTGTGGCTGTAATCTTCGGATAGAGCCTGGCTTTTTGTTTAAGTTTCTCAGAGGACAGAGTTGAGCCCGGCCCAATTAATCGTTCTGCTAAAGTGAACAGCGATGGTGGGGGAAATGAAAGGCTGGTATATTGTGAGCCAGTATATGTGCAAATACATGTGTTTAAATAACACATTGCTTGTGTAAGGTTACATCTAAATTTGCTCCACATGCATGTTCAACTTCAATAGCACGAGCTCACTGAAACACGTTGTGAGTCAGTACATGAATATGTCACAGTGTGGTTTAGGTAATCCTCTTCGGCTGATGCATTAGCTCTCGCCATCTCTCCTCCTTTGTTTTCATCTCTGAGTGGCAGTCTGAAGCTTTCAAACATGCAGAAAAAAAAAAAACCCAAGAACAATCACAGCATGAGGGTCATTTTCTGCAAGAGCTCACCTCTGCTTCCCCAGCAGCCTCTTGCCCAGCAGGAGCACTAAATTAACACTTCACTTCACGGCACTGCGCCTCAGCGCTGATGAGCCATAACTACAGGAGGAGGAGGAGTGGAGGGTGCAAGGAAAACGAGTGTGGGAAAACAAACACTCCATTTCCGCTTCATTTGGCCCTCAAATGTAGAGATACGCTCACCTGTAGGGGTGGCGATTGGAGTCGTGGCAGCTCACTTCTGGCCTAGGCCAACCCTGACAGGGAAATAGCGTTTGTGTTTGTGAGCGGGATTAGCAAGACGATGAGGAAAGGCTAAGAATATTATATGAGGGCCTGATATGGCGGTGAGCACTAGGGTAATGACTAGTGGGATGTGGAGCCCATTGGTTCTCTTACACCTGTCGGGCTTCATCTAATTACTCAGCCAGAACATATGCTAGCCGGTTGGCCGCTGTGGAATTGGAAGATGTCGACACCAGCGGAGCATGAAATATGGAGCAGATCATGTGTGGCCGTGAGACATGATGGAAAGACGGAAGTGTGGATGAGAGAGAATGTGTTGTGTGTGTGAAACTGAGAGGGACCTTGTGTGTTTGTTTTTACACTTGATGTACTCAGAAAACCAAAACATTGTGTAAACCCAATGCTTGACATCGCTCATGCGACTAGTTCAGAAATATTCCACTGCATCCTCATTACGGTGAAGAGATATTCTGTACACAAAACCAGCGCAAATCAGCAAAAGCCGTCTGTTGGGGGTGAGAGTAATTTAGCAGGGTGGCATGAGCCTATTTCTAAAGCATTCATCATGTTATACCTTCAGTCAATTTCACCATTGTTTTTATTAGTTTTTTTCCTGTCTCTTTGTTGTTCAGAGTGTTTATTTGCACGCATAAGAGGGATTTGACGTTTTGTATCCGAGCAAATAGAAGCGGAAAAGTGCTTCAGAGTGGAATTAATTAGCGTGCTCTTAAACATGAGCGTGCGGCGAGTGTTTTTGTTGGTAGGGTGAGGCTAAGCAGCAGCGTGGTGAGGGGGTGGATCGCAGGCAGGTTAAAATTACTTGTTATGCTGGAGATCATCATGATAGGATTCCAATTGGTCAGTGCCGATGAACAATCAACATGGCCCATCGGAAAAAGCGCTTCATTCCTGGTATGACCGCTTGAATGCTAATGGATATGAGTGTTTGTGCATGTGAATGAGGAAAATGCAGGGCAGCAGTTCAGCTTTATGTACATGTCTGAATGACAGGCAAAAACATCAGGGAAGAAATATTAAGTAATTCTTTCTATCTTACCGAAGACGATTTATTATATTACTTGATGAGATTGCATCTCGATGTCAGCTGAACCATTTCATGTCTGTTGTTCCATTGTAATCAACATAATCAATAAAAGAAGTGACATCGATAACAGAAATGACATGTCTGTAGTGCATTGGAGAATAAAATGTCTGTTCTGGGTCAGATAAGATCCCGGTAAAGCAGGGTGAAGTTTTTGATCTCTGCTTGCTTAACATCTCCATTTTTGAAGTGTCTGAGGAGAGTGATCTTATCACGGATTAACGAGGCGATAGAGCTCCCATGTCTTGAATGGGCATGGCCACATACCAGGCATGGCTTACGGCCTTCAATTAGAAGATCCTAACATACTTGTCATTTTTAGTGCAGGAAACTAATATGAATTAGAGGTTCATCACTCAACAAGAACATTCACAACATGTGTGGAACAGTTAATCTGCCTGAATCGTCTTTATAAGGCTACTGTTTGTGTTCCTCATACATATTTTATCTTTGCTTAACAAGTATGCACATTTGGTAAAGCTTTAGTATAGGGAACAAATCTCAATATTAACTAGGTGCGTATTGGCATGTCTAGTATTAAACATGTTGGCTGTTAATTAGTACTAAGAAGCTAAATTTAACCTTACTACCTTACTAACTATTAACCCATTTAATCCCATTTTCCCCAGACTTGAACATATCCAAATGATGTGTCATTAGTAACCCTTTTAAATAATCAATAATACTTGTTTTACAATTTTTGGGAAAAGTATGTGAAAAGTTGTGATTTATTCACAATTGTGGGATAAGGCGAAAATGGAATTAACATATTTCTGCAGTCCAATTTTTAAACCCAGATATTTTAAATGGTTTGATCACATTCTAGGGTTAATATTATACATAAAAAAACTTATGTAACATTGATAGGAACACTGAGATAAAAACAAGAAAAATTAAACCATCAGCGCATTTCAAAATGTTTTATTTTTTGTAAAATATAACATTTTTATATTAGTGCTACCAGTATTACAGCATCAATATTGTCATTTTTGTAACGTTATAAGTTTTAATTTAGTGTAATATTTTGTCATTGCAACATTTTAATGCAATTTTCACTAACAACTGCCATTGGATTTATACTGTAAACCTAAATTCACCGTTATCCCACCGGTCACTATTGTGACCATCAAGATGATTACTCATTCTATGACAACACTCAACAAAATAGAAAATATGCACATTCATATATTAATACTAGACACCTTAAAGATCATTTGTACCACAACTATTTGCCATATCTTTGTTAACATACTTTAATAGCCTTTCATAACTACTTTGTCATAATGACCCACCCCCTCCAACAAAAAGAACATAATTGATATATAAAAAGTACTGCATGTGGAAAAGTTTGCATTATACAGTATTATCTAAGAAGTACATTGCTGAGATCCTGGAGTGTTTATATTTATGCAAAGAGAATATCAGCACTACCAACAAAAGTACTTTGTGTAAACAGAAACATGCAGTCTGCAATCTCTCGGCTAAGCACCATGGACAGCGTAATGACCAGGCCTTGAGAGAGAAGGAAACTATAGACGACGGAAACAAAGGCAAACTGAGAAAAATGCTTTTTACATTTTTGTTTTGATTTATTTGGATTCAATTTTTGGCTTGAGTTCATTTTGACAAAATGAGGAGTTATTGTGTTTCACCTTTGAAGGACAGTATAATCTTTATGAAAATGAAATGCACTTAATGTGCATATTTTAATTCAAATTGTAAAGATATAGCTTTTTTTTAACTGTACTTGCAGATAAAAAGGCTACTAAAGTGTGCTTAAAGAGATTTAAAACAAATTATTAACACTTTAAAAAGTACATTTTCAATAAACATGCTATAAATACATATGGTATCTTAATTTTTTACTAACATACATATTTAATATGTTAGTCAAAACATCAAAATAAGCATAATTTGTGTAATTAGGCTTCGTTATAACTTGTTAATAATTTTAATAACTAGTGCCCCATTACAAATCTATTTAAATACATGATTTCAAAAGAAATCAAAGTATATTTTGCTTTACCGTAAATGCTTGTCAGTACATTCAGATGTACACTTCAACCTTATTTCAAATACAATATAGGTAATTATGAAATTACATGATAAAAGATTAAAGTCATACTTAAAGCTAATTGTATTTAATATAAATTAACCGTAATACTTTACAATAAATTTACATTTGTGAATACTACATCAGTTAACAAACTAATAATTAAAAATACTTCTAAATCATTTATTAATCTTAGCTAATGTTGATTCCAACAATTGCCAATTCATTACTAAAATCAAAAGCTGTATCTATTGATGTTATTTAATGGACCTCAGCTAACATGCACTAACAATGAGCAGTTTTATTAACTAACATTAACAAAGATTAATACATAATGTAACAAAGGTATTGATCACTGTTAGGTAATGTTGGTTAATGCATTAAATAGTTAACAAATGGAAACCTATTGTAAAGTGTTACCAAATTAACTATAAAATTAATTTTAACTTAATTTATAAATAACTACACAATTTTAATTTAATTGGAATTAACATACAGTGTCCGAAAACATTTATGCTTTTTGCACTTAAGTATATTCTTTTATTTTCATAATAAGCATTCTTTTTAAAAGTACACTAAAGAGAACTTCTTTTCACAAGAGAATACATACAGATTCCCAGTTGCAGTTGCTTGGACATCTGTAAGTACACAATCTGAAATCTGCTACCTTTGAGCCGATCATCAGAGCCGTAATGTCATGTGGTTAATCACAAGAATGTGCACAGTCCTTTATCTAAGAACTATCCCGAGCTGTGACGTGAAAGCCAGTAGACAGGGACAAATTTAAGTTCATTTCTTGTTTTAATAAGCCCACTCATGTGTTGATTTATTAATCTGGCTCATTGAACATTGTGAAAGTTCAGGTTCAGTCATTTTTCTTGCATAGTTTCTTGGACCAGTTTTTATTCCTGAAAGTAAAGTTGGATTCCTCACAATTTGAGCCCTTTGAAATCGTCCGACAGAGGGAAGGATAGTCGGAAGGAGATATTATGGGGTGGCAGCATCCGGGAATGTTGTGCTGGTTTCTCAAAGACACACCCACTTGTTTCCAGTGGTTCAGCAAAGCTTTCACTCCCTGAAGTGGAGACACTTGAAACACTAAGAGTGACAGAAACTTCACATAAGCCAGGAGGGCTCCCTCTCTCACGCCTCACCCCGAGGCCGTTCCACTGTTCTCCCGGGTCACAGGCCACCCTGCGTGGGAGCACAGCGCTACTGTCACAGGTAGAGATTAGAGGGGTGATAGTCCATGATCCCTCGACTAAAAAGAGGAGGATAAAAGAATGAAAGTTGGGATACGCAGGGGGCTCTCGTCCTCTCTGTGGCGAGCCGTAATTGTTTCGCTTCGCTCCCAGTCACAGGTGCCACCCAGCAGTACCACAACCATGTAATCCCCCCAAATCCAGCCTCTTCCGACGAGTGCTAACCAGGAATGTTCTAGCAGGGTCAATGGATTAGATGGAATTCACGGACATGGCTTGGCTTGAGAGGCTGAATTAGTGGAAGAAGTGACAGAGATGGAGGGAGGGAGGGAAAGAAAGAAAGAAAGGCAGAGCGAATTAAAGAGGGACAGCGCTATATTAAAATGAGCTTGCCAGGTGGTCCCCCGAAAAGTGGACACAGTGTGTCGAGTAATCTGAAAAGGCCTGGCTTCTCCAGCCGCCATTGGCTCCCGCTTTAAAAAGCGAGAAAATAAGAGTGCCAACGATGGGGGGTGGAGGTAGGGTTTGGAGGTTGCACTGATGTGCTCTATTGAGGTCTCAGTGAAATGTCTGTCAGGCTTGGTTTACCACAATCACAGCAGTGATTAGACTTCTTTTGATGATAGGTTTAGTTTTCTGGCCATTGGAGAGAAAGAGGGGAAGAGTAAAGGCTGGGGGAGGTGCGGGAGGGACGGGCAGAAGGAACAGGGAGGGGACCGGAACGGCATATTAATGTCCCACACCGGGAGGGACCTCCTACGTAATTTCCCAGCGGGTCGAAGGGGTCAGGTTTGTATTTAGTTAGTGGTAATGATCTCGTTAGGGATCTGAATGGACCACCGTCTAAGCCTTTTCAGGCCAGCGAGCGTGCCTGTCCGCTGCCCCTCCCCCGACTGCCACTGTGTGGGCTTCCACAGCCCCTGAACTGTGATTAATAGACTTCCAGGGCTTAATAACTTGCAAAACAGCATTAAACAAGAGACGGCCTGGGACAATCGGCCCAGGGGAGCCCAGGAAGGCCGGCGGAGGGGGTGGGCCGTAAACAGGGACGGCAACAATCGCCAATGCCTGGAATTAACTGAGACGGCAGCGGCGAGCACAATGCTACAGCTGGCCACTGGCGAGATGCCAAACTCCTTTGCAGCTTCCAGGTGGCCTGAGTCCAGCCCAGACTGAATCTTTTCAGTTTTGTAAGTGTTAAAAGATAGAGAACGGGGAGGGAGTGTGTATGTGTGTGTGTGCGTGGGGTGGGACGGACAGTGAGAGGAAGCCATTGAGCAGGGACAAGAAAGAGAGTAAAGAGCAGAGAGTGATAAGCAGATAATAGGCAGCACATTCAATGGAACAAGTAATCCTTGACATGTCAAAGCCCAAATATGAGCGTGCTTTGTTTTTGCAATTCGCTTCGCCCACAACACTAAAGTGGGAAAAATGGGCATGGTGACCCATACATACACAAACACACACAAACAACCCCCCTCCGCCACCCCACATATCTTCCAGCCCCTGCGCACTCTGTTCCCACCCTTGTGCTCTCTTGTCTAAATACAAATGTACTCAGCATGGCGGCTTGTTCAGTCCACCCTCTCTTCATGTAATGTAGCGTTTCCTTTCTTTCGGCCATGGGTGTGCATTTTATGCCAATATATGGCTGCTTTTTGTACCAAAGTTTTCCTGCACCACCAAAAGAAGCACTTTTGATGAAGAAAGTAAACTACATAACCTATGTAAGGGATTTTTCGCACGGAAACATCTAAACCACATGTCTCATGTCATTTCCATATCTGAGTTAGCGTTTCACATTAAACATGTATCTGAATATTTTTAATACCGTGACGAGTAACGATTGATACAATTTGAAAACGTATCGAATTAATAATATAAATGTGAAAATTATGCAAAAAAAGTATCCTGAAGAAAACAAGTTCATAAATCTAACCTCTGCTTAACATATGCAGACACACATACACCTATAGGAGCAATGTTTGTATTGGTTTGATGGATGTGTCTCTTTGTGTAAAGGCACTGATTGTGCTCCATACTGAGAACATGTGGCCTCTGCGAGCGGGGACACGAGGATGGGTGGCGGAGCAGCATTCGTCTCACACAGAAGCTTATAATCAGAGCATCAATTAACCAGGACTGCTAAATGGCCATTGGCAGGGAACACATAAATCATGCAGCATGTGCTCAATTATCACCAATCATGAGACAATTCTGAAGGTATCTGCTTAGAATAAGAACAGGTAATTTCTCCCCAACAATTTGCCACTAATCTGTCATCTGCCGCCATTTTTACCCAAACAAAGCCAACAGCTGGGAATTGTAGTAAGACTACAATACTATCAACATTTTTTTTTTATTTGTGTCTGTATCTAAGAATTATTGCATAAAAATGCTATCAGTTTTAGACCATTTTTAATATGTCCTAAGTCTGAAACCACATTGAGTCAGGAAAAAAACATTAAAACTAAAACATTTTAGAAAATGTAACTCTGAATTGAAGATAAGAAGCATATAATCCTTCTTTATTTCTAGGTCAGTAAACAAATGTGCAATCTTGACCATATTCACCCCTTTGCTCGAAAAAATAAAATGTTCATGCTTCCAGTTAAGCACTTAAGGAACATAACATAGATCATCAGATTTTGTTTTTGCAAGCTGGAGTGCATGTGCGGAATATATTACATCCGAAATAAGAAATTAATGTAGTAATTTTTTTATTTATTCATATTGCATTCAATATCATACAGCAGTATTTTAATTGCATGCAATTAAAAGTCATGTAATGTTAGATTCATTATGACTTTCTAAACCTTCTGTAGGCAGGTTTAACTGCTATAAAGTTATTGGGGCCTCTTCCAGTCACTTTTACAAACATCTAAAGATTCTTTCTACTGCTCGTCACAGCTGCGTCTAATTTAAAGATGACAGACAAAAGATATTTAGTCCAGTTCTAATCTGTTTTCCCATCAGACGAGGAGTTTGTTGTCTCGGCACAAACTGCAATGAGTCCATTTCTATTTTAGAAATAGCTGCTTGGAACTTTTCATGCACAAAATACATAAAAGTGAAATGAGAACAAGTGTATGAAGGGAATGAGTGTGTTAGTGTTGTTTATCGGCACAACTTAGAGAGCGTTCAAAAGTATCTGAGTGCTTTGCAGTTCTTCACTATTTTCTTGTGTCATCTCGCTCCTCCTCATTCCCTCTTTTTCCCCATCCCAAAAACCTTTTTGTGTCTTCTTTGTGTCTCTTCCTCTCTTTTTTGACCTTTCTCAGTTCCCTCTTCCCACCCTTTCTCTCTGCTTCTCCCAGCTGTCGCTGGCTTGGCCTCTATCGTAGTGTGGGGGTCTGGGAGGGCCGGTACGGGTGGGCTCCTCTGCAGTGCTAAGCCCCTGACTCCATGCTTAGCCCTGCCATGAATAATGGATTGAAAAAATACATTTATCTTTTAATAGCCATGGCCTCCCCCCACGGCCCCCTCCGGCTACTCCCACTCTGTTAGGCTGACACTAGAGGCTGAGGTTCACACTTGTCAATTGTGTCCTGTCTGTTTGAAGCCGTCGCTTCTTAGTGTCCTAGAGAAGTTTAATCAGGCTTGATTTGATTTGCCAGCGATATACTTCTTCCTTTTTTCTGTAATAAATGGGAATTAACAACAATTAGTTTTTTCCTTAAAATGTTTGGTGCATAATTTGTAATGCAATATATAAATATAGTGCATATATTCTGAAGAATGTTGAACTCTCCAAGAAAAGCTAACGAGTGACCACTCTGTCCAGAAATGTAGTCTGTATTGTATTTAAGTGAACATTGAAATTATCGTAGCCTCAGTAATGTTTTATTTTATTTTATTTGTCATAGTACTGCATGTTCTCAAGTGTCACAACATTTTAAGGGAGGTACATATCATTGAATAAAATAGGCCATCTAATGCTGAAATATTTTCAAATAACAATAAACATTTATTTTGCTCTAATGTTACTGTTTTGTTCTAATATTTATGTTACTATTATGATTAATAACTTTATAATAATAGATACTTGTGTTACTATACTAATAATAACAATAATAGTAATAATGGTCTTATGCATTTTTAAAACATTGCAAGCTAAGATGCTTTAATGTAAGTACATTACAAGAGATGAAAGAATATTGTAATGAAGAAAAAAGGTATACATTTATTGTTTGTTTTAATGTATTCAGTTTCATCAAAAACATTCCTAGAGATGGGAAGAAGCATCATACACCGAGAGGGAGAGAGAGACTATTTGTGCAGCCAAATGAAGTATCTGCAACACAAATAAAGGAGAGATACTTCAGCGGATCATTTCCCCTCACTCTTAATAAAGTGCCTTTGAATCTCATCTCAACCAGCCTCTCAGGCCCCTCTCTCTAATAACTCGGCTTACTTTGTTTAAACGGGATGAGGAAGATTTGTGAGTGGATGAATACATCTCCTCTCTCATCCTCTCATCTACATGTAAGCCATGGCCTTAGTGACAACAGCCAGTCCAAAGCAAAATGATGTGCCTGCGCTCTGAAGACGTTTTTTCTTATTATTATTCATTTCCATTTTATAATGTGAACATTTAGAAGATCATGTTTCACAGATAATAATTTCATTACGTTAATGTCTGGTGTTGGTGGCAGTGATAAAAGCAAACTAACCCAGAATACCTTTACTGCTGTTACACATCTAAACTGAATGTGAATTAATTTACTTGACATGTTCATTTTGAATATATTGATTATGCTTTGAATGAAACGATTAACACAGTACGATACAAAAAAATACCCAGTGTGCCAAAAATTATAATTTGTTATTCTTTAATGTTGTTTCCCTAAATTCATGTTATTTGTTCCTTAGATTGATGTGCGCTAATTATGATCACCACAGGATCAGGAGAGGACCTGAAACACATCCAGCTACAGTCCGTCAGGTGTGTAATATGATATCACTGAAGATGAGGTCTGCATTCAAATCATTTTCTTTTAGTCTCACGGAAAATGAATCTAATTACTAGGCTCAAAAATCTTTAAATAAATATTTTTTTTTTAGCTGAAATAAAAAATGTGTTTTATAAATTAGGCTCAGTTTTTCTTATATGAGTTAAGTTAGTAGAGTAATAAAAACTAAAATATAAAGTACATTTTAAACATGTAGAGATCTCCCTGCTAGAATAAACATTTAATAAATAAATAACATATAAAGAGTGTTTTACTACTTTATCTACTTCAAAATGTCATGTTTAATTCAATGTGCTACTTTTAGTTTCTTTGTTATCTTGTGAAATGTATTAGTAAAGTCTGAATGAAAATCAAAATTGCACCAAAGTGATAGTAACAAATTTTACTAAGAAATAACAGTTTTAATTAGATATACCCCCCACACACTGGGAATTTTAAGTTGGCAAAACAGAGTTAAATAGAAATACGATTGTCCTCCATTCAATCCTTCACCGGGCTCTAGTCTGTATAACTACCATCTTCATTTCCACACTCGCGATCGAATAAACGGCATCGTTTAATATAAACCCTTACTACCCCACTTTTTCTGGCCGTCCCTGCAGCGGGAGGAGCTGTGCACTGGCCAGGGCCTCCTCAGCACTGCTTTCTGGGGTTCGAGGAGCAAAAGAGACAGGGAGAGGAGACTGAAAGCCTCATTTATCATCACTTGTGTGGGCAGTGTTGCCAAGGCAACACTCAGGCTGGCAAATGCCACTGCGTGGAATACTAATGAGGCACTTGGCAGGGCTGCACAGAGTGCTACGGCACACGGAGGACACTGCTGTCACTCTGCTCCAGGAACCCTTAGAGCTGAGGTAAACAGTCAAAAGGGAAATCAATTAAGGGCCTTCCATAGGGCTTGGCAAGTGTGTTAATCTGCAAAGCCACGTTTAAAATAACGCTCCAATCTGCCCGCAGTACCCTCCAACTTCTGGCGGGAATAAACTATATGAAAAACAAAAACAAACATGTGAGACAGAACAAGGAAGTTCAACTTCAGTCAGCTCTAGCAGCATACCAGATATTATGATTCACCTCGAACCAGTTTATTACCTACACATAAAACATCAGTGCTGAATATATCATCGACCTAGTCCACTTAATATAGGAATTACTTTACAAATACATGAATTATATTTCTAAATCAGAGATCAATGCTGTGAGATATTAGATTAACGCTTGATGTAATATTATTATGCAATCTAATTTTTAGCATATTATAACATATTTTATATTCTTAAAGCTATAGGTTTGAGAAAATTTAAGAAATTCAACAAAAAAAGGTGCTAATAATGTTGGACTGAGGCTGTTTTGAATATAAAATATTCTGTATTAATTAGTTAATGCCGTCACTGCATTTGCAATCATTAATAATGTAATAACATTTAGTGTAATCAAAAGATCAGATGAAAGTATTGCAGCACTGTTCATATACATTGGAGCAATTACGTAAAGCATTCTTGGTAACACTTTACAATAAGGTCTTATTAATTAAATTGAGTTAATGCATTAATGTACAAAAAATAGATTAAAATAAAATAATACAAATAATTGATTGTTGTTCGTTCATGTCAGCCAAGGTCCATTAAATAATATTGAAAGATATAACTATTAGTAAATGTTTAAATCTATTAAATAGATGTTAAATTTGTTATCTAACGATAACAATTGTAATGTTAATGCAGTTAACAAATGTTAGCAAACAGAACCTTAATATAAAGTGTTATCAATTTTTTTTGTTTATTTGTATATATATATATAAAAAACTCACACAAAACATAGCATTATAGATTTTCAACACATACTAATACAATGTGTTTAAATACTTCCCCTGACTGCTTTCTCATGGCCTACAGTATGATGCCTGGTAAAGAAGGCACTAAAACCTTCTGTCAACACCTCTGTCTTTACACGTCTGCTCATTTCCGCCTGACTGATTAGTACGGTATCTTCCCTCTCGTCTCTCTTTTCCTACAAGAAATGGTCAAGGGATAAATTAAGCTGAAGCATGTCTTTTCTCTTCTCTCTGCGCTACTTTATTGATTCAGGTACTTTGATCGAGCAGGTCCTAATCAATTCTTCAGCGGTGAGACGTGGGCAAAATCATTTCCCTGACAAACGACTTGTCATTAACTGGCACTTGTTTGCTCAGAAAACGAGATGCGTTTGGCTTTCTCTGTCTATTAGCAGGGGTTGTGCTCTTTGGGGGATTTTCATGGGCTGCTAAGCGTCAGGGAGGGCACAAGGAAGGATTGGATACACCATGTTTGCTCATCCTTACCGAGTCACTTATTAGCGCTAATTGGGTGGGACAGTTCAAACAAGCACAGCAAAGTGGGGTGTCACACAAGCGTGACATGGGTGCAAACAGGCAGACAGCGGTGGCGTTGGTGCTGTATGAGGTGAGGGTTACGCTGCCCACTGCTCCGGTCAAACGAACATGCTCTCTTCTGCAAACATCCAAAGTGCTGTTCTGGTTCCAAGCCTGGCGGCATCGCTCTTATAATAAAAGGTTCTTTATTGGCATCGATAGTTCCATGAAGAACCTTTAAGATCCATGGAACCTCAAAAGGTTCTTTAGATTTTTTAAATGTACTTCACATGAATAAACTAATGGTTCTTTGAAGAACTGTTCACTGAAAAGTTCTTTGAGGAACCCAAAAAGTTATTCTATGGCATTGCTGTAAAAACACTATATTGAAATGCTCATGTAAATGGGGAGCCTTTTTCCAGCTCTTCATCTCTTCTTCAGTTCTGAAAAAGTACAAGCACATGGGCACATACGAAAAATAACATGGCCGCCCATGACAAATAGTACTTGGACAGCTGATAGAAGAAAGCACACAAACAGGCACGGTCCATCCATCCAGAACATTAATTTACGGCCAATACAGGGTCTCAACAGCCATGTGATGTTACACACAGCCCCCCGGCCCCTGGGAACCTTATGCTAATGAAAAATCACACCATCTCACTGTCAACACCAAGACCCTTTCTCCCCCGTAGTACTGTTTAGGATGTGTTTTGGCTAAAAGATGCTAATTTCCATGGGATTATTTACCTCCATAATAGCTGCAATTATATTCCATGCTAACCGATTTAAAGTATAAGCACCAATTAGTAACTGGTCATTATCTTGAGCATTTGAAACTCACAGTGAAGTAATAGGCTGACATTTCCTAGCCTGTGCAGGGGAATTGCTGTAGTGCCTCTATAATTAGAGCCTGTTTACCTTCAGTCTCCAGAAGATGATATAAAATCACAGTTCTATCATTCCGCATGATGCCAAGAGCAACAATCCCACCAAGGATAACTTGTCAAATAAAGTAATGTGGAGTCTAAATCCTTTCAGTAGATTGTTTTAATGAGTCCTGCATTCTCTTCTGTTGAATCAGGGTAATTAGTGTAATTACGCACAATACAAGGCAGAATCAGAACTGATATATATATATATATTAATAGGTTTCTAAAGTTCAGTGAAAACCTTACACATCTATGTAACCTTTCAATTGCTCAAAAGGTTCTTCATAGAGGAAAAAGGTTCCTTTGATTATTAAAATATTCTTCACACTAAAAAAAGAGAACTGTTATGATTCTTTGGGAACCCAAAATGGAAGTCACTGCTAAATCCTCTTATAAATAAAGGTTCCAAAATGGAGTTATTACATTTTAATCTTGTCTTAATTAATCTAGCTGGCAATTTTTGTCATTGTAATTCCCACACATTTAGGAAATCAATGGGATTATTATAATTTTTTATAATTTTGCTCAACTACCCTTGGTAACCAAGAGCTGTTCTGTGTTTTACTGCCGTCTACAGCATTCACCACAGTAGCGGGGCGGAGTGCCTCCATCTCCCAATAAATCAAGACAAAACATTGGATCTGGCTAATGGATGTTTAACAAAACCCCCTCATTTCAAACAGTTTGACCCCATGTCCCAAAACACAATGTGAAAACTCCCTCTGGATTACTGCTGACCCCAGGGGCAGGCAGGCCACACAGGCGCTAATAGAAGCGCCTACTGCTGTCTTGGAGCAGTGGCTCTGGGAGTACGCTCGAAGAGAAGAGCACCGCGTATGCATGAGCAAGATGTGTATGCATGTGTGTGTGTGCTAGAGAGATACATGACAGTGGGTTGGGACAGGTCACTGTAAAGACTTCTTAATGAATCGTCATTGACACCCACTAAAGCTGCGCTGCGTCTGGGTGCTTTTTAATTAGGCTTTGTGTTCCCGCTGCTGGACTGCCCACATGAATGAGAGGACATATTTACAGCACGACAAGCCTTGTCTCCCATGTCTTCACCCGCACTATCCTTTTTTATGGCATGCCCTCTCCTGTATATCTAACCTACAATCCAACAAATTCATCCTTCAGCACATCTCTCACCCTTGAGATAAAATTGCCTTTCATATTCCAAGATCAAAACAATTATTTTGCTTAAAAACAGTCTATTCTGTTAGAAGTGGCCCCATTGAGAACGTGAATACACCCATCAAAGGGGGAGAGCAGAAACTAGTTTTCATAAGCAGAAAGATGTAGATTGAGGGAGAGCAGTCAGACAGGAAAGCAGATTTTATTTTCTTAGTAACTGACCTTGATCTGGCAATCAGGGGGTCAAAGACTCTTCAGTCATCATTGTAGCACCCAATAGAATGATAATGAATTGCTGTGCTGCATATTAAAACAAGGCTTTTCAGCGCTGCCGTCTAAACTGTTGTGGCACGTCGAGTATCTCTGGCTGAAAGATGAGAGAGGTCTGGTTGTAAAACCGGGCTGAGCGACGGCGAGGGAGCTTGGAGCCGTTCCACTCTGTTCCAGCAGGGTGGGTATTTTCCTCCTTTTTTCTCGCTCCCACCGCCACGGCGCTCCACGAATGAAAGAGGTGGTAAATAAAAATTTCTCTCAAATGAGGGCTGCGTGACATTGTGCTGTTTTGGGGTGCACAATGGATCCTTTCAGGGCCAGGCGAGAGCCAAGCCGTTTCCGCTGGCCCGGACATGTTTGAGTATTTATCTGTGGTTTTGTTTTGTGGACAGCTGCAGGCCTTGTTTGTCTTGGCCTGTTTTTGATCGCTTAGCACGCTTGAAGAGGCCACGAGTCACAATTGTTTCAAAACAGAGTCTGGCATTGTAAGTGCTGGGACTGCTGTAGTGGTTGCTATCTACAAAATCCAAACAGAAAGTGTAAAAGGAACAAATGGAATTCTGAAAGGAGAGAGAGAAAAAGAAGAGATTATTTCAGCGTCGCAGCCAAAAGCCTAGACACATTCTGTCCTAGAATTTTACTAAACACCAAGACAAATGTACAAGGTCACGGTAGAAGAATAAACTCACTATTTGTAAATGGTGAATTATTTGCTATGTAATAACAATGTAAAATAGCCATTTCCATTTTACTTGTGTAATTTTAATGTTATTAGCGGTCAATAATGGATCCCGGTGATGGCATATATTTTCAGAAAGGTTTCTTCATTCACAGTGGTGATTTCATGAGTGTGTGGTTCAAGAGCTCTTAACCCTCATTCTCCAAAAATAATACTGAGCCTGTAATAGCCGAATATTACCATTATTAGAGTAATAGTAATAATAACATATTATTAATATAATTACATTACAATTACAATTTTGTAACTATTATGCCAATGTTATTAAAAGTAATATATAAAAATGAATCAGTACTTTGAATTTTTTGTCTAGTGGGAGCGCATTTGATTTTTTAAATTAATTAAATTGCAATGTATTTAAATTAACTAAATTTGAAAATTACAAGAAAAATAATTAACTGTAAAGTGAATAATTAAATGAACCAGTATTTGAAATTATATGTCTAGTAGAAGCACATTTTATTTAATTGCAATTATATTTAAACAATCTAAATAAAAATAATAAATTCAGAAAAATAATTACATGCAAAGAATAGTATTTTCAACTGGCTAATCATTTTCTAAAAACACTGAAGCACTGAAATGTTCATTTCTGCAATAGCAAGGGAAAAAAATCAACAAAAGCAAAAGCGATTTGCTCACATCTGCCTCCACTCGTCACACTGAAATATCTGTGCAAAGACATCCAGAGAGCTGCTATTTTTTAACACCTCTCTAGTAAGAGTGCTTTCATTCAGCGGCTCAGACAGTAAGCTCTGATGATATATCAGAGAGCGAGAGAGACAGAAATATTTCTGGCTTGTTGAACTCTACCAACCTGGTGCAAGCATCTTAGTACTGAGCTTTCTGCCTTTGTCACAAATTTTACACGGTCGCTGGGATGAAAAAACAATGAATGTAGAGAAATATATCAGCGGACAACATCTGCAGATGGTGATTAGCATTAGGAAATTGCCTCCTTGAATGAAATTGGAATGTCGACTGTCAATTTCCTTTTATGCTCGCGACTCCTTTTCTGGAAAGCTAGAAGGCACTGCTTTGTCCTTAATTGGTTACAATTTAGATAAAGAACCCCCCCCCCAACACCTAACACAAACACACACACACACACACACACACACACACACGCATGCGCACAGACAGTTATCATGTATTATTAGAACACAAAAAGGACGCCATTAATTAATAGTGATTTGCGTAACTTTCTTCTCTCTCTCGTCTGTTTGGAGGTTTCTTGTTTTTCTGGGTGTTATCAAGATGTTTGGCTCTATTTTACACTGAGTGAGAAGCGGCTGCTTTGTAAGGCAGTATTATCTTCAGTCTTCAGCTCTGGGCATGTCTCTCTCTTCCAGCTGATGAGGCACAGCTTAATTGGGCCTGTGCTTTAAAGTCTGTAGGGCTCTCCACAGCTCACAGAGCTGCATTCATGCTCTGCCCATTTACCTCGAGTGTCTGCTAGATGTAGATATTTTATTTACATTTATAATCCAAATCAAAAGCCACACAACACAGATCAATTGCACTTTTCTTTACATTTGAAAGAAAACGCAGTCAATGAGTAAATAAGGCAATAATACTAATAATAATAATAGAGCAACTGGCTAATAAATGTTGATAAAACATTAAACTGTATGTCCTGGTTGTAATATAAATGAATATATATCCAATTAGTTATTTTAAATTAACAATTGTACAGTACAGTATTTTTGTTAATATTGCTTAAATATTTGCTTCATAGCAGGATGCTGCACTACGGTGGTACGGCAGGGAATTTGATATTTATATTTAGTTTTTTAAATACATTTTTCAATTAAATTTAAGTTTGGAAAAAAATTTTAATGCGTTAAACCAAAAATATAATATTACTTTTCTAAAGCTCAGGAAATGTTTATTTTCCTGCAAATGTATGAAATATATGCAAGAACATAAAATGTAATATACAATATATATTACAACTGTAATTATCATTATTGTTTTTACAGCCTTGCAATATAATGCTGAGTATACAATATACATTTTTATATTGATTTAATGTATTCATTTATTAACATTAGTTAATGCAACATGAACTATGAGCAAAATATTTTTTACAATACATTTACAATGCATTTATTAACCTTTGTTAATGTTAGTTAATAACATTTCAATTGTGCATGTTAGTTTACAGTCCATAAACTAATGTTAACAGACAACATCTGATTTAAAAAATGCATTAGTAAATGCAGAAATTAACATTAACTAAGATTGAAAATTATTAGCCAATATTATGTTACTAAATGAAAGTTTGAAGTGTTACCAAAACATTACATGATGTGCTTTATTATTAATTAAGATTTAAAATGCCACATATAGTTGTTGAGAAAAGCACCTAAATTAAGATAAAATGTTTTGAATAGAATTTATTTCTACAATTAATTTCAACAATACCATTAATTGTTAATGTTAGCAGCAAACCTTACAACAAAAATGTACACCAGCAAATAAACATTTAAGGCATAATGTATGCATGTATAAATAAATAAATTCATTAATTAATATATATATATATATATATTTTAGTAAAATAAAAAAAATCTTTGAGTCACAGAAGTCAATGCATGAGAAAGCTATAATGATTGTTGCCAGTGGAATATTCGTACCGCTCCCAAGACCTTCCCAGTGCTAATGGGAGACTACAAACAATGCCTACAACAATAACAGCTCTCCTTTCCTTCTCTCTTGTACAGGCAGGATTTACAGGGTGCCCAGATGTGCCACAATAAGGTTTAAATGCTGGAGCTGTAGATAAGGGTAAAGGCTTCTGTAAGCACACACACCAAAATACTCCAGCAATTAACATGGCCGTTAAACCCTAGTGCCGCCATTAACCAGGCAAAGATGACGTGTGTGAGACAGTGGAGAGTCTGTTCCTGCTTCCCAAACTCTTGAAGTATATTTGGCTTTCTTTTTATGGCCATATGTGCACGGATATGGAGTGTCTCAGAATGCAGCGATAGCGCGGCACTCCTGCGAGGCTGATGAAGTGAGGAAGACTCCCCTTCTCCTCTCATTAGCCAGTGTGGCTCAGCAATGCAGCACACAGGCATAAATGAGCAGCTATCAGCCACTGCCTCGACTGTCGGCCTTATCTCATTAGGTTCCACATCAAAGTTAATCAGAGATGGGCATGGTAATTGGTGGAGGAGACAATGCCACAGATCGGGGAGGGGGGCTTTCTCTAAAACGTGTGTCATCTTGAAACATTGGCAGGGCTGGCAACAGAAGATAGGCAACGGCAGAAGACAGAATGGGAAGAGGGTGAATGAGCGAGCGAGAGAGAAAGAAAGAGGGGGTAGGGGATAGAGGGAAAGGAGTAACGGCACAGGCATAACAAGCAAGCTGCTCAGAATTAATGAGCTTAGCCAATAAGAAAAGAATAACCAATCAGTGTGTGTTGGGCAAATATAATTTAGGAATAATTGCTTGATTGCTTTTCTATCGCGGGCTGATTTGACCACACACAAGAACTGAGAATTAAGATGTCAAGACAAGAATTAATTTGGCATGCGAGGGCACATAAATTCTCTCTCTCCTCTTTCCCGCCCAGCATCGCTAGGCGATGTTAGCAGAGTTGTCTCCCGCTAATGATGAAAACACAGAGGTAGATTGCGCATTCATTTCCTGACTCCATTATCCGTAAGGAGTCGCTTCACTAATGCCACAGATGCCCCGATATCATGGAAAAGAGTGTGTATGCTAACACATTTAATTGCTGTTTTTGCATATTCCACTCCAGCCGTGATAGCAAGCCCCGGCTGATTGTGCAGTTTGTTTCTGTATTGATTTCAGCTTCTTTTTTTCGCAAGACGCACAGGCTGTAATTGTGATGTCTGACGGACCCCTCCCCTCCACAACAGTGCTCATTTTCCAAGCTCTCACTTTTCTCGCTGGATTGCTAATGTACGACGGCTGAAGAGAGGACTTTTTATTACTCGCTACCTGCTTTGAGAAATGAGGCGCAACCTCTCTTGACAGTCTCCTCAGAAAAGAGTCTCGTGGAACTGTTTTGTCTCGTCTCAGAGAGGCCGTGGTCACGGGGAGACACACCACTTTAACAGCCCGAGAGTCCCAGCCTACATCGCGGACACTCTCCACTCACCACTAATTGACTGACCAGCGTAACACAATTGCTTTATTTTGACAACGACAGAGCACGGCCAGCATGCAGTTATTTGGTAAATAAAAACGGAGGCTATAATAACCACTATATCTAATGCAAGACTGGGTTTGACATTAGCCTGATCAGTTGGATTGAGTTTGAGCAACCCCAGTTCAATTTATATTTAAATAGACGCCGTGTCCAAATAGGGGAACGTGCATATGAATATAGCCATATATTTGCTCCCACATGCGTCTGCTACTTAGTTCCAATTAGGCTGAAAACAGCGCTGCTGTGGCAGAGCCCGCGCACAGTGCCTGACTTATCGCTGCTCTGCAGGTTCCACGGCTACGTGTTTATTCATTTCATTCATCTGTGTGTGTGTTGACATCAGCGGTGGACCGAGTAAAAGGGGAATGAATAAAGAGATGAGGTTTGTCAGGTGGGCATTATGACTGCCCTCGGTGTCCCTGCAGCTTCGGCTCGGCAGGTCTCATCCAATGCCTACCTTGCCATCAGTGCACCGCACGCCGTTTAGGGACACAGGGCACAAGGTACCTCGGCTCTGAACTGCGTGAGGCCTAATTGAGTCACAACCGATGACTCTATCTCTCCACATCAAGGAATTTGCCAGTGTTCGATTATTTCACTGGGGGATTAAACCTCATTTTCGGGTGTTCCGCATTAACCTATTAGGAAGGCTCATCTGCATTGCTAATGCAGGCAGGGGACAGCTGTCACAGGCGAGGGGAAAAACATGATCGCGCAATCCCTGAGTGAGTGATCCCGGCTACGATTAGCTGCAGTGAAGTTCGCTGAGCCCAAGTGATAAGACAGGCAGAAATTCCCAAGTTGCCAGTAGCTCTGAAAATTATCAGACTGTAGGCAAAGGCAAAATTGTGCCTTGCGGCGCCTGGGCTTCAATCCGGGGACTGTCCAGATTGACATTATTTAAAGCTATGGAAATGTGGCCTGCCTGCCTATCAGACCCAGGGTATAAGATTTTCTTCCCTTCGCACTCCGTTTACATCCATTTTCAGCATCCTGCCATTCTCGAAAAAGCAATTTGAGAATACTTTAACAATTTTATGATCTAATCCGGAAAACACAAATAAACAAATCTCTGTAGCACTAGGAAGGATGCTGGATACAGCACTTTCTTTCTAAAGTAAGAAATATACAGCATGCAAGAAGAGTAATCTACATGCATTGTTTCATTGGCATTACAGCTATAGCTGATGCATTTACAACGCTATGCTGCACCACCAACATATGTGACATTCTCAACTTGTGACCTCTTAAAGTATGTTTTATTATATTTAAATTAATTATATAAGCATAAATATTTACAAATATGACTATAAATAAGAAATGCATAGAAATAAATTAGTATAAGTATAGTATAGTATAGTATGGCTCTAACCTCACTTCTACCCTTAACCACTGCACTGCAGTTTAACAGTCAGACAAAAGCATATGCAATAATTGTAAATAAATACATAAATCAATAAAAAATATTTATAACCGTTTAAATGAAAAAGGAAATGTAACATCTAAATTAGCCTTGGATAAGGTGATGTACGAACAAAGGCACCAGAATGACATTTGGATAGTACAGGATGAAAGTTGCTAGAATAATGAGTCCTTATGAGATGTTGGTAAGTGATAACGATTTGTTATTTGAGGAAAGGCACTGATCATGCAGATTTGTTTATCTACAACACTTTTCAATAGCTCAAGTGCAGACTTTATATAGTGATGCATTTGTAAAGTGGAACTTGCCTAAATAGTACTCTATCAGATAGATATTGTATGACATGTATGGATACTGTGCTAAATAGTGGCATTCTTAATGCTTAACAAACTTCCCTAGTTTCGAAGAACAAAAAACATCCTATGTTTTGATTTGCTGTTATCATATTCATATGCAGTCACATTTTCCACAGGAGGTAGTCTCAAGAGGCCCATTGAAACCAACACAAACATCACTCTGTGCCAGCCCCAGTACATTTGCAGCTTTGCAGGTCAGAATGTAGTGGCCTGCTAGGTTTCTCTGACATTGGGCATTTGCCAAATTCAGTTACTGTTGGACTAGCAATGAAATATGCAGATTCTGTACAGTCTCATCTGTATGCAAATTGTTCTCATTATTGTCTCAATAGCAGGTTGGTGTGAATATAACTTTTGGCCACTAAAATACATATCAACACAACCAGTACTTTAACAAAAAACGGATTTGTTTTGATTTGGACAGCCTAAGTGAAGACATAAATGTCCTCAAATTGTCAGCACAATATTATATATAGACCCCCTGCGCTTCACACAGATATGCACTCATATAACTGCCCGAATTGTGTGACTATGTAACTTCAAGTTATTTAGTTATATAACTGGTAACACTTTATTTTACGAACCACTACTATATATTGCTAGCATTTTAGCGGTGTATTAGTACTTTTAAAGCACATATTAATTCCTTATTCTGCATATTTTAGATCCCTTAATCCTACCCCATATCTAGACTTAACATCTACCTTACCAACTATAAATAAGAAGCAATTTAGAAGTTTATGGCAGCAAAAATTGTAGTTAATAGTGAGAAAGTATGACCGAATAATTAATTGCATATTCAGTGATAAACTTGCATCTTGCACTCACTGTACACACTGTGGAGACAGGTTCTAGCTGGGACAAAACCTAATCAATGTCAGGGTTGACGACAGAATCCTTTGGCCCACACTGTTTGACTTAAGCGCCCTATTTGAGCTTTCTCTGGTCCCATTGCCTTTGTGTGCATTGTAATGAGTGTTACCATAATCCTGGGATTTTCCCTTGGCTTGACCTCAGGCAATGCCTTCTCTCTGCCCCTCCACACCAGGACACCAAGAGTTTACCCTAAACATTATGGCTGGACGATACACAACAATGACACGTCCCCCAAGAGATGCGTCCATTTATGGCTGGTGTGGAGCTTTCCCTGATAGACCTGGAAACCCATTTTAATCCTATTAGAGCTGCCCAACAAAGGGTGAAGCTGCAGCAGGCAGGGTGAAGACAGAGCTCTCCTGATATCTGCCAATGGGACAGTGAAGCTCCCCCACCAATTCTCACATATTACAGAGGCAGACAGAGGGACAAAAGAAAAAGAAAAAGAAAAAAAATGGCAATAACAGGACCCATTGTATAAAAACCAAACTCAAATAAAGGACCACCAATTACCAAGCATCTACAAAGTCATCTCATTAGACATCCATCTCCAGCTCTAACGGATGTGTTATTGATGGATCGGGTGATAAATGTCTTGCCGGTTGAGGCACAGGAAGTGGTTCTGTGGTGCCTTGTGAGTGTTAGTACCTTAGGGTCGTCTCACAAAAGAACGGAGAGGCTGGGAGGCCTCAATGTGCTTTTGTTTTGCTCTCCGATTATGGGACATGCGGTGGCCAAGTGTGCTGGTGGTCCGTCCTGTTGCCCCATCACCAGCGTCAAAGCTTAAAGTCTCCCATTGTGACGGACAAGGAGGGGGGGTTACAGGGTCCATACAGACAGAAAGTCTTCTTTAGCCAAACAGGGCAGGATATGACTCTTTAAGAGCCAAGGGGGTGTGAATGGACAATGCCATGACAGAAGAAAAGCAGCTCTATGCTGGGACCACTGGGTTAACACACTTCTACAAGGGTGAGCTGCATGCATGATGCTCATAGTTCTCAGTTTAATTGATCTCATGTAGACTGTAAACGCACAGTTCAGCAATACATTCTTTGAATTTCTCAATAAAACCTTTACATTAAGAGGCAAGTCAAAAACATATTTAGGAGATACTCAGTCAACCACAAACCACCTCTTAATTTTGGGTGTCCACCAAACTATTTCTACATTCCACGAACAACAGGACCTATGTCCCTTTATGCCGAAGATATCATTACGCAAACATCACAGTCAATTATCCTTTTTCCCCAGATTCCGCAACACTATTCCTTCCAATTACAAAAGGTTTGGGATGGCGAGTTTGGATGATTGACAGCTCCTTTAAGGCTGCTGTGTGTTTAGGTCTGCTTTGTGTTTCCCCAGAGGCTTCCAGTAGAAGTCCGGGATACTAAACACAGTGTTATACATTTATGTATACACCTGACCTTTTCAATAATGAGTTCACACCATAACTGACAATACATTCAAACGCTCTCTGCTGAGGCGTGTGACAAGAAACAGGAGGAAAAGAAAAGCACGGAAGGTACAAAATAAAGTAACAAATGAAAATGGTAGATGACACAAACTCACCTACACAATACAGAAATATCAATTTTGTTTTATTTTATTGTTCTTTACAATAAAAGGTTTATATTATTTTCTTTGGCACCATTTAAAACTAATTTCTTATTTTATTACAAATGTGATAGATAGATCTTTCTAATGCTAGCCACTCTATAAAAAATACATGGCAAACAAACAAACCATGAACGTGTGCTCTTGTACAGAGTAACAGAAATGGAAAATGCAAATGACGAGAGTCAGGTTAATTTTTGCGGCAACACTTCAGCCTGATGAAAAACTTGCTTAATAAAGTGCCAACTAGCTGGGATGCAAACTGAGAATCTTCAAAACTGACAGGTAATATTGACTCTGACCTGCTGGTTGGACTTACGCGATGAGCACTTATCTGTTTGCACTGTAGTCGCCCTGTATCTTGTGCTCCACTCTGAGTGTTCTTCCCCTCGTGTTTACGTCCAGTGGTAATTCCACACACAATGGACACAAAGCGGAGGAGAGAAGCGTGGGCTCACCCAACACATGCCCCACACATAATTGCCTCCTTTTGCGCCGTTGTATCCTTGTACATCCCTGACACAAAACAAGTGCCTCACGCTTGGAGCTGTTCATTACAGCTATGTTTGCAGCGGAAGGAAGCAAACATTATCTCTACATGCAATCAGTGAATTAATCTGTGACAGCATCTGTTCAATACATTGGTTGCTCATAGCTGGTTTATTGTACCGTAGATATAGCGGGAAGGGAGCAAGTAGGAGCGGTGTTACAATACATCAGCTGTTATTTTCCAGAGAGCCGAGTTTGCTGGCAAGCGCACTGCAGCAGGTCAGAGAGTGTACTTGACAGAAAATATGCATACTGAGTGGCTACTTGTGCTGCTTTTCATTTGCATTGTGTATTGATTTTTTGGGGGGCCCATTTAATCTAATATTATATGTGGGTCTCGCAGCGCTTTCAGCCCTGTCTGAGAGGAAAGCTTATATAGGGGGCTTAATGATAATTGCAGCAGTCGAGGCAAACCAAGGTAGATTTCAGGATTTCAGCCAATACGCCCACATTGAAACATCCCGTCTCTCGCACTGTCCCCATCTCTCCAGTACGCTATTTTGCTCTAAGTTATGGTCAAACGCGTCAGACACTTTATGCATATGCACACAGAAAAAGTTTTCTAAAAACAATGGCCGGGCAGATGTAATGAAGCATAAATGAACAAATAGAGCTAAATCCAGTACGAGGGAAATAAAGAAGCCCTGACACGGTTTTCTTTGCTGTGAAATATAATTAACCTTTCATAGGTGCTAGTCGGGTCTTCCGTACACTTCACAATAGAGGGAATATGAAAGGCCTTTTAAAAGGCGACATTTCTAATTTCTGTGAGATTACTTCTGTTGTCACAGTGTCCACATTCGGTCCTCTATGGCTGTATGGAGCACTTCCGTCTTGCCGGACCGCATAGGATATTACTCTGAAATGTCAGTACCTGAGGATGAAATCAAATCCACAGCTCTCAGGGGATCTCGATGAATGTCATTTTTGTTCCACAATCGTGGAATTGTTTCCATCCCTAATAAAACGACAACCACATGCCCCTGATATGTGATAGTTATCGTAAAACACGCATGTACAAAATAATTGTGAAATGCCTCTAAAATATACAGTACAAATACCATTGTTGCTTTTCCTCGTCTCCCGATAGAGCCAGATTAAGCTGTCAGAGACGGTGAGATGCTAAGCTGTTGTTTGATCTACAAATGAAGAGTAATGAGGGGCACTGGCAGCCAAATACAGGCACACACATCTCCGTTCCTCCAGGAAAACATTTCAATTCATGCTTGCATTTAGATGTGCAAATCTGGCCAACGGAGGATTCAGGTGCCTCTTCCTCTCTCATCGTTCATCTGAGTCTCGTCGCTCTGAAGTTGTTTCACGGAGGTGGTGACTGTTGCAGTCTCCAAAAGGGCCTTCATTTCCAGGCTTGTTTACATCGCGCGAAAGTAACGGACATGCACAAACATTAATGAGCTTAACGAAGAAGCAGTGAGGAATATTAATTAGACTTGCCAAAGAGCTCTAGGCTTAGACCGCACCGACAGAAGGCCCCTCAGGGCCACTGTGGGCACAAGACGCCGTTTGAGAGACAGATGTCAGAACAGGATAGCATTGGAAGCAGCTTTTGTAAGAGACTTCATCAAAGCTGACAAGTTTAAGACAGAAATGAACTGTGTGATAAACAGAATCCAATGTATGGGTGAGCAATTAATTTAAAATGAATGTTTGACAAGTGAATGGAATATTAATGATTGATGATTGCTTTTTGACAGGAAGGATTCGTGTGCGTTTGTGACACAAGTCATCAAGCAAACCTGTTCCCTAGTCCCTGAACCATCCGCAAGATCCAAATTCAAATAGTGCCATTTGTTTTGATCATCAACGAGCACCTCTCAGTGGTCTGTTTTAACCTCTATTAGGCAGGATTACAAGGCTGCTAGCTTGCTGGCATTTGGTAAGTGTCACGGTGACAGCACTTGGTGGCGAAATGCTGGGCTGTCAGCGGCAAGCTTTATCACCAGGCTTTTCTCCTGCAAAGAGTGTGGACTAATAAGCCTAGAAATTACAATTGCCTCCCTGCTGAATCCCCGATAGCTGCAAATAATGATATCAGTGCCCTGCTAATCTCCTCTGCTGGCGGCTTGGCATCAACCTATTGAGTCACCTGTCATACTCATGTCTGATGAGGTGAACTTAATCTCACCGCCCGTAATGACAATAGAGGCCATATGAATGTTAAGAATGATATTTGTCAAAGTTTCCTGTCTTTTTTTGTCCTTCAACATCTCTTTCAGACAGTGCAATTGAAATGCCCTGTCAAAATGCATGAATCCATAGACTTAGTTAAGACAGATTCCGATATGAGTCCTGTTTCAATTTTATTCTCTATTCATGATTTCAAAAGACAGGATTGAGGTAGAGAAGTTTTCATCACTTCGATCAACTGTGAAATGCAAGCATTTAGATACAGCCAGTGATTATTTTCGCTGATCTCTATAAAATCACGATAACGTTTTTTGATGATGATATGGTTTTCACCACACGCCAGATTTTTTTTTTGCAGCTTTAGAATGCTGCAGTGGCATCAAAGCTGTATTCTGTGTAACGTTAGTGATCTAATGTCCAGTACATATACTTATTTTAACAATACTGCATTCAGCCAGTCTAAAGCACTGAAAAGCCTGCTCACTAATAGGTGAATTGCAGCAGTCAGGTAGAGCAAATCTATATGCACTTGTGTAGGAGGCACCTCAGTCAGACCTCGCATGGTCACCAGTCTTCAAATGCTCCCTTTGTACCAATCTATTTATGAGCACATCCAATTTACAGTGACATCAGCTTTAGCCCAACAGCAACAAAACCACGGCAAATTCTTCCATTTTGCTCAATCTGAAGAAAAGAACTAGTTCCAGCACTTGGAGATATGAAGCAAAGAGAGGTCACTCCAGGTATGTTCCAGTGCCCTCTCTCTCTGTATTATTCAGTCCTATCAAGAAAGCCGAGCAGAGATAAATTGACCTAAGAGACATACGCAGAAGTACATTGAGAGTTAAACTAAATGTTCTGGAGAGTGTTGAAAGAGGTGCCTGTCTATTCACTACCCGGCTCTCCATTAACAGCTGTATCTGAACCACTTAACAATGTTCTGTGCCTCTTTAACAATTTAAGCTGTTTAAAAATGCCTTCTGTCATTTTGCACAGATTAACGCTTAAAAGAAAGATGGACTCTTGTGATTGACACCTCTAAGTGTCTGAAACTGAAACAAAGAGGACCAAATTTGAAACATAATAAATGTCCACAGTTTAACCAATCCATTACTTTTAACCATTAGAAACCCAAAACGGTCCCTATCACGCAGTATTAAATGAACTACAATGTGACTATAGAGGTATGGCATGACAAAGGCCATTGTTTATTCTTTAATTCTTTTATCTGACAGTATTATGGACAAAGCAAGAACAAGTCTCACTGAAAAAGGTTTTGTTTTTGGTAAAGGAGCAGTACTTTTCTGTGCCATCATTTCCCCTCTCTTCATTAGGCATTGATCACTCACATGGAAACTGTGTTATTCGATAAATGACTGCTTCCCTCTGCTGTCGGTTTAACACTGACAGCACAATCAGTACTTTCTTATGTCTGTGTCGACAAAGAATAATTTAGGTACTACCAAATGTCTACTGTACACCCTGCCACAAATAACTGTTGTGACTATGCACTTTGAAGGGAAGTACAGGTACATCTAAAAAAAAATTATATCTTGAAAAGGTCAATATTTTTTGTCACTCATTTCAGAAAGTGAAAACTATATATTATATAGATTCATTACACAGAGTGAAATATTTCAAGTCTTTATTTCTTGAAATTTTGATGATTATGGCTTACAGATAATGAAAACCAAAAAATAGAATATTATATAAGATCAACAAAAAAGGATATTTTAAACAGAGATGAAAAGTATGTTCATTTCTATGCACTCAATACTTGGTTGGGCCTCCTTTTGCATGAATTACTGCATCAATGCGACATGGCATGGAGGCGATCAGCCTGTGGCACTGCTCAGGTGTAATGAAAGACCAGGATGCTTTGATAGCGGCCTTCAGGTCATCTGCATTGTTGGGTCTGGTGTCTCTCATCTAGATTCTCTATGGGGATCAGGTCTGGTGAGTTTGCTGACCAATCAAGCACAGTAACACCATGGTCACTGAACCAGCTTTTGGTACCTTTGGCAGTTTGGGCAGGTGCCAAGTCCTGCTGGAAAATGAAATCATCATCTTAATAAAGCTTGTCAGCAGAAGGAAGCATGAAGTGCTCTAAAATTTCCTGAAAGATGGATGCGTTGACTTTGGACTTCAGAAAACACAGTGGACCAACACCAGCAGATGACATGGCAGCCCAAATCATCACTGACTGTGGAAACGTCACACTGGACTTCAAGCAACATGGATTCTGTGCCTCTCCACTCTTCCTCCAGACTCTGGGACCCTGATATCCAAATGAAATGCAAACATTTACTTTCATCTGAAAAGAGGACTTTTTGGACCACTGAGCAACAGTCCAGTTCTTTTTCTCCTTAGCCCAGGTAAGATGCTTCTGATGATGTTTCTGTTTCAGAAGTGGCTTGGTAGCTCTTTTCCTGAAGATGTCTGAGCGTGGTGACTCTTGATGCACTGACTCCAGCTTCAGTTCACTCCTTGTGAAGCTCTCCCAAGTGTTTGAATCAGCTTTGCTTGACAGTATTCTCAAACTTGCGGTCATCCCTGTTGCTTGTGAACCTTTTCCTATCCAATCTCTTTCTTCCAGTCAACTTTATATTTAATATGCTTTGATACAGCACTCCTTGAACAGCCACCCCTTTCAGTAATGATCCTCTGTGACTTACTCTCTTTGTGGAGGGTGTCAATGATCGTCTTCTGGACCATTGCCAAGTCAGCAGTGTTCCCCATTATTGTGGTTTCAAAGAACAAGAGATACCCGGAATTTATACTGTATGGATGATTATTTATTGAAACTCAAATGTAAATATTCTAATATTTGGAGACACTGATTTTTGACTTTCATTAGCTGTAAGCTAAAATTAAAACAAAAAAACGTTTGAAGTGTTTTACTTTACATGTAATGAATCTAAAATATATGAAACTTTTACTTTTTGAAATAAGTTACAAGAAAAAATGAACTTTTTCACCATATTCAAAATATTTAGATGTACCTGTAGATTACATTTTTCTTCTTTTCTTTTCTTTTAGAAGATTGTTGTAGCACTTGTTGAAATAGATTAAAACCTAGTGGTATTGTTTTTGCACAAACAGTACTACAGCAATGTCTCCTCCATTATTAATTACTGTCAACACTTTAACACCGCCCCTTATACAAATCCAGTTTTGGTTCAGTTTAGACAATTTGAGAGAACAAGGTGAGTTCTCTCATGATTTTTTCCAGGTCATGTAGAGATTACAAGCAGTGTTTTAGTTTCTTATCATAAGATGACAGTGTGTTGCATTCAGTATCAAATTAAAACTTATTATTATCATTATTATGCATGCACTTTCTGTCCTGTCACTGCTTATTTTGATGAACCATGGTAACAATTTCTGCTCTGTATTTAAGTATAGGTGCAGTTGTAATAGAAAAATACACATTAACTACGACCTGTGTCTTCCTATCCGGTTTCTGCATCCCACATTGACATAAAAATAAGCGAACACCGTTGTTTTAAAGGTGTCAATATGATTTAAAGCTGTATTACAAATGGAAACATGATGATGATATCTTCACACTTACCACAATGTGAAAACTGAAACGCATCATTCTCCTCTCTAACTGTACGTGGCCTTTTCTAAAGCATGCATTAATCAGGACCAAACAGACAGTTCTCTGTGTTCAATATTTTTTCTCAAAATAACTGCCTGCTTCTCTTCTGCTACAATTTTAAATCTGTTTGGCTCCCATGAAGAGGAGTATTATTTCTGCGGAAGAGACACAGCCGTGCTAATAAGCATGGTTATAAACATCATTATATTTTAAGTGTCATTCTGGTGTTCACAGCAGGGAATGTAAGAAATCTCTGTTATAATCTGCTTTTGCATCTCACATTCAAAGTGACAGAAGAAGCTGTCGCTTTAATACCGTGCAATCATTAGGGCGTCAGATTCTTTTGGTGCTGAGGGAAGACAAACAGTAATGAAGATACATTAACTAGGACTAATTTGGTTGTTCTTCAGTTCAAGTCACAGCCACGCTGGTATTTGGTTTTATTCGCACTGATGTCTCCACAGAAGTAGTGTGCCGCTTAAACAAAAGGGCTAGAGTATGTTAAGTGCTTTTGAAATTGTGAGCTTTCCAGGCAGTGGAACCATGCCTGATGAAAGGGTGTGAAATACAATGTGGAAATCGATTTCACAATCTCCTCATTCACTGTGCCAGCGGAGAGGCGCTATGTCAGTGCTACACGGTGCATGTCTGTACATTTAGCACACTCAACAATGAAGGACTTAGCAATTTACGCTACCGTTATTAAGCTTGACAAATTAATGCAGGTTTGAGCTCGGATGAGTAGACGGGTAGAACATTTCAATTGGACTGAAATTGACTGGATTGCTGATATAATGTAGTACCACTACAGTTTATTAATTTATTAATTAATCCTTTATTTTTCCAGGGAGGTCCCATTGAGATTAAAATAATTATCTTCTTCCAGGGAGTCCTGGAAGTTAAATTTCTGAAGACAGCTCTTGGATTTTGTGGCCTTGGACGGCTAAAACATGGGGTGGCATCTTAGATTGCGTACAAGGCTTAATTAGCATGCTAAGCACTGCTAATGGCAAGTTAGGAGTAAAGCCCTGAGCTCCTCTCAGAGTGATTGACATCTGAAGCGCACTTGTCAAGACGTGTGATGTATTTGTGTCTTCGCATCATGTTATTGTTGTTATGAGCTGGCATGCCTTTTTCCTCAGCGCACGTGTCCGTTGAATATAAATGGCAGCTCAATGTCTGCTGATGACAAAAGGCCCACAGAATAGGAAGCGATGGGACAGGCAGACAGAGCACGAGCTGGTTTCTAGAGCCCTGTCTGTACCATCTGTGGGGAAAACAGGATGCAAGCACAATGAAATTAAAAGCCTTTCTCTTTCTGATTAATGGCAGTGATACACGTCAACCCATTTAAGCATATTTAACACGACTATAGCAGAATGCAGCTGTTCTTGAAAATGGCTGGGAGAGAGGGAGACGAGGGCAGAGAGAACGAAGCAGGCATGGAAAGCAAAAGAAAAAGGTCACGTGGCATCTCGCAGCCTCTGTAATTCCTCCCAAGGGGTAATAGGTTTCAAAAACAAAAATGTTGTCCACGTCTGAAATCGTAACAGCGACATTCCTACGTTTTCGGTGCTTTTAATCTTCCTTCGGTGAGCATTTTGTGCTTTCAAGTGACGTGCCTGACGGTCGCTTGTTGTCTCAAGTAAAAGAGATACCTAAATGAAAGAGGATGAGCCTGGGAGTTAATTAAAGGAGGTCTTACATACTGGAACTGTGAAACAAAATCACAACAGCAACTGTCCTGCTCATCGCCATAGGCGGCAAGTTTGCTTCTGAGACTCGGGCCAAGAAACATAAACAGAGAAACAAGCGGAAGGCCGTTCACAACATCCCAAGATACCTATTATGTGAGGGGAGGAACAAATTATGCCCTGGCAAATTGCTAATGATTAGCCAGTGATGTCTTGTTAAGTGACATTGTTTGGCCTCAGATCCTTTTGTGTCAGCCTTGTGTTCCTCGCCTAACGAGATACAAGAAAGACCGAAGTGATGCATTCGGTCCTCCTCTTTTTTTTCTGTTTTTGTTTTGCACAGTTAACTCATGTCTGCATCTTTGCTCGGCTCTATCACTTGGCATCGGCAGGCCTGATTTGGCAGAGGAGAGCATGCTAGAGTGGGGCTGCGTAGCGGGAGGGAGCCCTTTGATGGGGACCCCCTGGGAGCCTGACGCCAAGGCAGCAGTAGGATCACAGATGTGGCAGCTTTCATGTAACAGTTAACTTTTTCCTAATTAAAGTCGCCCAGCTAATTACAGGCGGTTCTATCTGATCATTGGGAAACAGGATAAGGTATAGTCGCACAGGCGAGGACGGCTCACATCAAAGATGTGCGGCAAGAGCGGTGACTGGAGCAGATGGGGGTGAAACGGCGGGTCTTGTCAGGGATTTGGGCTCACCTGGACACAGGAGTGCATCAGTCACCCAACATGGTGAGGCCTATCTCATTTGCAACAGTTCCTTCCCTGAATGCTGAGCTGTAATTATGAAAGAAGAGTTGAAAAAAATGACCAAAGAAAAAAAATCCCATAATTAGCAAGGCAACTCCAAGCACAAGAAATGGAAATTAGTCACAGTGTTATAAATTAGCCTGTGCATACATTACGTGAAATGAACACCCTCGGGGCCACGAATTAGCGCTTTTGGCTGTGCACCCTCATGTATCTAAATAAAACATTCCGTCCTTGGTTATTACGGGCTAACAAAGAGACATCTCTTACACAGTCATTCTCTTCAAATTGGCCACACACACATCATTTATGAGGGCTATATATGCTACAGGGAGTGTGGGCTGTCTGATGGAGGAGGGGGCAACGCCGCTCGTGTATTAGCATCAGGTGACGATCGCTTTCTATTTTAGCTGTATTACATTTATAGTGGCTATTGCATTTTCTACCACAATCACTGCACAACAACAGCTAAACTTCAATATTCAGAAAGGTCCATCAACATTATACTGGGTTCTGTTAACAACAACAAACGGCAAGCAAATCATAAATTAAAAGACACAACGTGAAGTGCATTTTTTCACCGGGCTTCACTGTCCATTTGGAAGCGGAGGAGGGAGACTCGGGGGTTTAAAGAGGCTCGGGGGTTTAAAAAAAGGCAGGCAGGCGCTGGAACCGTGTTTTGATGAGTCTTATCTAGAGTGATTATTCATACTTGTCCTTCTGCTTGAATTAAAGCAAGAGTGCTGGAGCCTGTTAAAGCCAAATACTTGAATGGCTAGTGAACTCTCACCTTCACGCGCATCCATTTAGCTTGCAAATGAAAGCCAAGTACAGTCAGCGAGAGCCATAATGGTCCTTTCTTCTTGCAGAGTGCGGTCATTACATACTAATTTCTTCTGGAAGCTCTTCAGGAATTGAAACACTTGGCTGTGGTGGCCCAGCCTCGTGCTGAAACGCACAGGCCAACAATGACAGCACACAAGGTGTTTGTTTTAGGCCTACTCATGGCAGCTGACCACAATCAGACTCAGCTGAAGAGGTCTGATTGCAGCTTGATGCCGCACTGTTTTCACAGAGAGACAAATCCTGAATATCGTATTGGAAGCACAATACAGTCATCAGTATACATCATCATCAAGTGCATTCCTAGTCCAAAAATCTTTCTTCATTTTTATCCCACAACACTGACTCCCCGGTGTATCTTTTCTTTGTATGTTTATATGTATAATGTATGATTGTTTGTACATACACTTTATATATTTCATTGTAGTGGTGGATTGTACTAATGCAATAATGACATAAATTAAGTTATGCAAACGGAATCAAGCCAATGTGCAACTTACAATGTATTAGCCGCCACAGGTAAATAACAATAACAGTAAGCACAGTAAATAGTAAAACTATTCAGGTTACAAAACAGTATGTTTAAGATTATGATAATAAATGTAAAAAAAGATGAATGCACCTGCTCGTACATAAAAACTAAAGCAGACAAAATAGAAACAATTATTAAATCTTTAGGTTTAACCAGAATGTATTTATTTGATAATAAATAAGTGTGTATTCTAATATCAGATATGATTAGCCTAACAGATAAATCATATTAACAACATGCCATTACCACTTTGCTCTAAAGATACAGTTGCTGATGTAAACACATGTGTGGATGTGTTGTGATGTGCAGACCAGCATGTGGCTTGCTTGACGGGCCTCAGATGATGCATTTTTGGTTTGCATTCACCTTTGGAAAGGGAAGATTTAGAAAGAGCACCAGACTGCTATCCACGCATCACCTTCTTTTAGAGAGGTTGCAGATTTGATTATGCAATTAGGCAGGTGGCTGATTAAAAGCTTAACTAAAAGATATCATGATTAGCCCAGTTCAAAGCCATTTATAGTATAGCCATTCAGGACCTGCTTAATTCTGTACGTTTTAATAACTTTGCAATTTATTCCACTGTAATTCCATAATCAACAATCAAAGTTTGTTTTTTGTCTGGTTACTACTGTGACTATAAAATGCAATATGGGTAATAGTGTTGTCTTTAATTACAAAATTATTCAAGCAGTTGCCATTAGTTTGCTATCTTTATCTCACCCCATTCAAAAGTGTCATCAGTGTATCCTGTACTCGAAATGCTTTTCTAGGAACTCAGGAAAGACAACATGACCTGACTGTCTGCCTGCCTGCCACACCGTGATTAAGACATCACAGTAATCCATGTTTGCATTGCTGTCTGCATGTGACTTTGTGTGTGTTTGGTTTGTGTGTCGTGCCCCAGTGCTAAACACACAGAATTAGGTTCCTTTTTGACACCACCGGGAATTGCATTAACTATTCCCAGTGGAGATATGGCAATAAATCTGAATAGCTCAAAATATACCAAACAAATGAAAATAATTATCATGGAACAAACTGATTTCTGCAGAAAACATTAGTTGGGTCAAAATTCCAAACTCAATTTCCACAAAGTCGTGCTCTCTTTTTCCGTGACTGATTTCATCCACTAGAAAATCCTCTTCCTCCTCTCCTGCTCTACTTCTTTCCCTCTCACCAAACTCTCGTTCTTTCTAGCATTCTCACTTTCCCTCCCTCTCCCTCTCCTCCCTTCCCTTTCTTCCCCTCTCTCTATCTCTCCCTGTCTCTGTCTCTCCATTGCTTGCTCAGAGAAGCAGCCCATGTTTACTTGCCCTTATCCAGCAGCCTAATCCCTGCAGCAGTGAAAGACTCCACTAAATAGGTGCTGGAGAAAAAAAGAGGCGAGGGGGGGGACAGGCAGAGCCATTAAAGGAGAGTTTATCAGAGTCGCTCAATCTGTTATCACTCCTGTCCCTCTGTCTCCCCCACCAGCCTGCCTCCCCCCACTGTCATAGAGCCACTGATTACAGCCTGCCGTGCAGCTCACTTTTGGGTGTGCGAGTGTATGTGTGTGGCTCCTGTCCCTCGTGTGAGAGCAAGTGTGAAAAAGAAAGACAATTTTCTCTCAAAGCTTCGAGTGAGTCTGTATTTGTATGGCTTTGGACGAACCAGACAGGGAGAAACTCCTTAATGCTGTTAATTTAGTTTATTCTCTTGGCATAAGGGTTTTAGCTTTTATTATTATTATACTTATTTGTTATGTCTGGCTGTGCATGTGTGAAGGAAAAGATGCTTGTCCCATGGTAATAAGTGTTTGTTATTGCGTAGCTTCCATATTTGTTTAGCTGGGTCATGCCGGCAAAAGGACCTATTGTTTTGGAACTAGATTTGTTAAATTAAAAAACAGAAAAAAGTCACTAATTGATGTGTACTTAATAATTTACTGTAAACAAATAGAGCAAATTCTGATCAGTGGCACTCACCATGGTCTTCTAACTGTGATACAGCTGCACAATTAATCGAAAATAAAACCAAAAACGTGATATGGTTTAGTTCAATTATATGCACTGCATGATTTATTGCCTGGCACAGACTTTTTGTGAACATAAAATGCTCCAAAAATGTAAACATCTTCCCATAATTGTAATGAGATGCTCTTATCAACAAACGGAATCTTTAAGGGCTCCCTGCGGTTTGCCATCAAAATAAAAGTTTGGTAGTTTAACATTTGAAAACTAAGGCAACCAAAAATATTATTATTGCAATAAAATAATATCACATTATTTTTCTTAAATATTCAATCTCTTTTAAGTGAAATATTATAATATAACATTATTATTATATACGTATAATACATGCAATATACTATTGTAATATTTAAATCTTTTTTTAGTTCAGTTTATCATTTTATTTTGTAATGATAATAATAATGATAACAATTATTATTCTTTTTTTCCCCAGTATAATTTTTTTTTTTACACACTCACTATATATATATATATATATATATATATGAAGAGCTCTTTTCCAAAATGCGATAAACGCCAAATTTAAACAAAATGAGTTCGTCATGCCATTTTGCTGTGTACTGAACCTATTCACTGCTCCATCAATGTTTCATGCCAAATCGCTATATTTCCTTGTTTAAAATGTACTGCAAGATGCAGTTCTTTTCCAAACCGCTATAAGCGCCCGAACCTGTTTTTAGCCTAAATGCGATAAATCCTCTCGATCAATCAGAATTGCTCGATGCAATCCAACATGACGCTTTGAAGCGTTTGTTTGTGCTCAGTCTTCAAATGAGTGCTTTAAACTCTAATAACACTTTTGATGGCCTGGATGAGCCAGTTTTGAGACCTACACCTGGGGGTAGAAAACGCAGACTGGACAAAGAAAATCACAAAAAACAACAAAAAGAAGGTTCTCAGGTGGCGCGTTAATACCCACTGTGGGATGTCAATGTGACAGATGTGTATGCCAGTAAAGGTGGTGTTTAACCGATTGACGCTAGAGGTTGTAGCCTTTGGCGTTCCTTGTTAGAGCGCCCGCCTCCCGCACCGGAAACCCGGGTTCGAGACCCGCTCGGTGTGATGGTGCGGACCCGGGGGGGTTACATCAACACAAGGCTGGTGCGACCGGTTTATAGTATGAGTCCCTGATGTCATATGTTGCATGTTCTCTTTTTTTTAAGACATAAACCAACATTTAAAAAAAGGATGGATTTGTAGCGTTTTAAAAAAAATAAATAAAAACTTTGCATTTATAATCGACAATATTGTTGTTTCATTTAACAATCATTGTTTAACATGTTCAGACTGAGCCAACAGACCATTTTAACAGGATAAATTGAATATTAACAAAATGTATGGGTCTAGGTAAAAAAATGTCATTTTCATGAAAACTATTAAAATGGATTTATAGCGTTTTGGAAAAGAGCTCTTCATATATATATATATATATATATATATATATACATACATATATATTTATACTGGAGTATTAGATAGGTTATACCTATTTGTATTATTATTATAGCCAATTTGTAGTCCGTCAATTTTTTTTTTTTTTTTTATTATTAGTAATTATTATTATTTTTTTTTACACAATTTTATCAGGCAAATCCGTTTTTCCCCAGATCATGCAGATATAGCTGTGCTGAAGTGTTTCAACTACTGAACCTAATGTACAGAGTAGTTAGCACAACCGCAGGGCCAACCAGTGACAGCTCCAGCTGTCATATTGACAGAGGCTACTCAGGGATAAGAAGCCCTGCGCCTGAGAGGGGACACACCAGGCCTGATCCCAGCCCTTTACCAAGACAAGCTAGTCATTTTCCCTGGAGCTTAATAATCTCTGGAGATAACCACTCACCGAGGCCATCTGAGCAGCATCCATTTTCAGCTTTCTCACTTGAGCTCGACCTTATCATCAATATGGCTATTGATTGTACATAAACACACATTACCTGCACACACTGTGTACAACTCAGTGCTATGCACAAGCTACAGGGGTTTGTCCAGTAGTCCAGTGTTTAGATATTTCATGTCTGAAAAATAGAGAATAAAATGCATTTAGTACAAGTATTAGATATTCATATATAAAGTATATATATATATAGGTTTTGCTTATGTAATGTATGGATAATGTCATCATGTGTCTTGTACTATAATAAAATATGTTATCCCTGATATTATATGCTATTTAATAATTACTAAATAAAAATAAAAATAAAATGTTGATTCCACTATGTTATTAAAAGAGAAGAAAGACACAGTCCACTGAGTTCACTGGGCATCGCTGTGTAGAGAAATGTTTGCCTGGGACACTGGTCAATTAGACAGTTCAGTAATTATTATAAAAAAAAAAAGAGAATGCAGCGATTAACCAGTCAGAAGGAAGTATTACAGAAAGGTGTGTAGTAAAAAGTATTTCCGACTAATATTCCCTCAGGTTTACATGCAGGGCAACAGAGAAATCCCAGCCCCTGGCATCGGTGCGCTGTGTTGCTAGCCCTACATACGGGACCACACCGTTTAGACCCTAATGGTTGGTAATGTAAGCGCCGTGTTTACTGAGCAGTGGGTCTCCGGCACACAGGCTGTGACAAATTATGAAAGGCGGGCCTGCGTAACCAGGCTGAATTTCATTAAACTTTAACTGGCCTTATCTGCAGCGTGACAGAGGACAACATAATAAACGCTGACAGGTATCTAAAGATGTGTGTTTGGACTAGGGAGAGGGAACAGCGGGAGAGATGCTGGCAGCTTTGTCATCGAAGAAGAGACATATGTTGTGGGCTATAAAACCGTAAAGCAGATGCTGCTGTTTTTTGTGATCATGTATAGGTTGAGGTTTTGCCCTTCCTGAACAGAATGCAGCATTTAATATATTCTGAACAAAATTCATGTCTCTTGATGATTGAGGTGTTTGTGTTGTGTTCTGTATTTGTAGTCTGTTTTTAAGTGTATCATATAATTACAGGTTTTCACTTTTGACTGTAGTTAACTGTAATTTACTAACTGTTTTAAAATGTAATTGTGGCACATTGCTTTTAATACACCACTCCAAATTCCAAGTAAAAAAATACAAATATGACAAATATATATTCACAGGAAAACACACACACACACACACACAATACTACTGCCCCCCCCCCTCCCCGCAAAAAAAAAAAACAGTTACGGGAGGCTAAAATATCAGCATCACCTGTTTGAACATTTGTGGATGATACCAATTCAAAAAATGTATTATTTTTCATAAGATCACTGTTTTGCTTTTGAAATATGCATTTATATGAATGCAATTCAATTAAACCCCTACAACGAGGTATAACAGATGTAATTGTTGTGGTAAAATTCTATAATTTACATTGAACATTACTGGATTGTATCTGATTATAATTTGAAAAGATTTGAAAAAAACAGATATAAAATGAAAATTTCATAGAGATCATTTTATAGAAGTTTTGTATTATTATTTGTCTTGTGTCTACAGTATGCACAGCATACGCCTGTCAATATGGTTTATATATATATATATATATATACAAATAATATCGTACAAAAATAATGTTCAGAAAAATTATATTGTTGTTCCTTTGACAATTATACATAAATAATATAACACTCAAAAATAACATTTCTGCATGTTTTGGAGACTGAATGCAAATAACATCACTGCATTATACTTGTTATAAGGCTGAATTTCTGCTAAATGTCTCGGTTGGCTCGACGTCTTCTTTTAATCCTATTGTATCGCAGTGTTTTCTTGATGAAGAAAAAAAATCAGATTGGTAACAAATACGTGACTAACCAAAGCTTGAAAAATCTCTGAAGAGAGTCTGAGTAAGAGAAAGGAACAAAAAGGGGGAAATTAAATAAATAAAATAAGCACAAATGTGATTGATTTCTAAGAACCGTGTTCATCAAGGTCATTTTGAGATAACTGACACTTGGAATATGGGGTAAAAAGAGGCAGTTCACGTAACAAAGACCAGATGAAGTACAGCTTTTGTTAGGAACTGAAAAGATATATGTGTGTTTCATATTGCATGTTGAGATAAAGAAATCAGGCTGCTATAGAAAAAATCAACGTTGTGTTACTGTTGAAGATAAAACATTTGATTTTGCCAGCATTCATGTAGATGTTGAATGACTGTATTTCTCTTTAACTTTTGAATTGGACCTACGTCTTTGAGCCAATCATTTTGTGAGCAGTGTCAGACTTCAGAATAAGTGTGAGATGAATTATCTTCATTTCTAGCTTGAGTTTAGACACCACAAAACTGCCTTACGATACTCATTTTCATTCAGAAATAAAATCAACAGAAACACAATGGACCAATCAGAACCTATTTCTACAAAATGCAAGAATTAAATACAAGAATGTATTGTAAACTATTTGTATTCTGTGCTTTAGAATAATAATAAAAACTATTAAAAGAATTGTCCCTTACCAACTGAATATATATGATATATAATTTTCCCAAACCGTTTGGTACATATTCACAAAAGGACTATGTCTATTGTTCCGTTGTTTGTCTGTTATTTTCTGTGATAAAAGCAAAAGCATATCTACAGCAACATCTAAGAGTGTCGTCTTCTAGATGAGAGGACCCTCGAGCCAAACCCAAACTCCACACGAACTCCACACACAAACACTCTTGTGCCACCACTCAAGTGTCCCTGGGCTGATCCAGTGGGTTGTGTAGCTTTTCCATTTGAAAAGACCTCTAAGCTCTTCCACAAACAGTCCGAAAGAGGTCCTCTGCACCAGGAATATTTGCCTTCGTCCATCAAATATTCCATCCATTGTGACATTCGAGAGCAGAAAGGGTCTGCGCTCACATTTTAATAGTTGAGTACAGAATAGAAATGTGCAAAAATAACCGCAGCTGAATATGCCTCGGATTCCACGGCCTTCCTGGCCTGTTGTCATGGTGTGTTTACGCGAGAAAAGGCGATGTAATCAATAACGCACAGCCTTGAAAATGTCTCCAAACAGATGGTCCATTGAGAATGGAATGCCTTTGCCTTTGTGCCCGGAGCCTTTGCATTAGCAGGCTTTAATTTAGCGACTGCCAGCAAATTCTTCTCCATCTCGGCTCTAAGCAAGCTCACAGATGATTGAGTCTGCTTCATCTATACCACCTCACTGTCTCTCACTTGTCTTTTTCTCTCAATTACCTGCACTGAAAGAGCAGAGAACACATCATCTTAACTCTCAGAAGAGAAGCTGCATTTCCCGCACAATTGACTGGAACTCATACGATGAGCCTGCCAGAGACAGAGCAAACAGCCTCGCTACCGTTTTGCTAAAGGGCTTGTTAAAGTGTTGTTAAAGTTTTTTTTTCTACATGGGATCATCTCTTTGGCCGTTCTTCGTTTCTTTTTATTGCGAGCTCTGGCTACTCCAAGAGGCACAGCGATGCACCATAACAGAGTGAATTCATGCTCTCTAGACACCTGCTCAGCTCTGGAGAAGCACAAGATATTGACCTTCAATTCAGCCAGCATTCAAAAGCGATGAAAGGAGATAAGAGCTCTAATCGTCCCTCCGTCTCAGGCTCCTCTTTATTGACTAACTGACATACTTATTCCGGCTCTGCTGCCAGTGCCTGCGGTTTCGTAGCCTTGCAGATACCACACACCAAATCGAAACAGACGCTTGCTCCAACAGCGGGCTAATATGAAAATTGCCAGTAAAGACGTACAAATGAATTGGATATTGAGTAATGCATCAGATCTTCTCTACAGACGGTGAAGCAGCTTGACATGTTTTTTTTTTTTTATATTATTATTCTCACTATCATTTACGGTGCAGTATCTCGCATCATTAGGTCTGTCGTTACTTTTAATTTTTTATCCTACTATCTAAAGGAAATACTGGTTAAAAGCATGACATGGAGAGGAAAAAAAATTGGAAATCAGAGCCTACCACACTTAAAAACAGGGCGATGATTCAGGTAGCATGTCTTGACCCCAGAATATGGCCCCAGCATTTCCCCCGTGGTTCTTTGTGGTTTGGAAGCTTAAAATACTTGAGTGGTATAGTCTAAAATGCAGGACGACATTGCCCATTCATTCTGCTACAGAGAGCCAACGGGAGTAGATGACTAGACTAATAGCATCACTCCCTATCCACACACACACACAAACCATAACACATGCCAGCTCAAGCCGCATTTTACAGGCCCCCCCGGTCATTTTCGTATTTATATTTACATGTATATGAGTGTTCCCATCCCTGAGAATGCAGGCAGTGATATTTGAATTCCTGTCAGAATCCATAAATACCCAGCCTGGGCAGATACAGTGGTATATTTATTTGACTGACATTGTCTAAATTGAAGTTTGACACTCTTCACCACTCTAACCTTTATGCAAATGCAAAATCATCCAAATGTGATGGACAGAATTCAATTAACTGAGATGACAGAGAATAATCTAGTGAACTGAATACATCAGCCAGTTGAAAGGTAACACAATCATCATGCTGAGGTGTGGGGGTGGAGGGCTGTTCTGAGAGAGAGGGAGAGAGAGAGAGAGAGAGAGAGAGGGAGGGGGCTAAGGATGTAGATACAGCCCATTTCCCCTGTCTTATCTAATGGCGCAAGCTCTATTTCTCCAAAGCGAAGTCTTCAGTCCAGTAAACTCTTGATCTCAAATGAGAGGTCTGCAACACTGTTGCTAAGCAATTATGAGCCTTTATTGAGCAGCTGATTCCTGGTGCTCAGTGTCCATCAGTGCGATTTCGCCTCACCTAATAGACTTCCATACTGATGAACAGAATAGCCCTGTGCTCAAAGAAAATGGCTCAGGAGCTGGACGTCAAATGAAAGCACAGTAAGCATTCTCCTTTCTTTAAACACAGCCTGCCCAAAACAACTGTTGCTTTCTACATTTTTTCTTTCTTTCTAACTTACAGTACTAAAGGATGAGAGCTTCCATTGCAGACAAAGAAAAAAAAAGTAAAATGAGAAATTTAAGACAATTAAAAGCTTCTGAAAAGAATATATATGTAAACTAAATATTTTGAATATTATTTTTGTATTTAAAAAATAAGGTTCGATTATTGTTTTATTTAGAAATGACTGTCACGTTTGATTTAACATGAAAACAAAATCATACACTGCAATGAGTGTGCACATGAACAAAACCTAGCCGTCTCAATGCAGTAGTCCTCAGTGATGAATGTGTCAGATACAGAACAGACTTGTGGCCAGGTGGGGGCACCCTTAACCAAGTTTTGAAACACTGGCACTTGCAAGTGCTGGAATACCAGAGTATAAACTAATCATATATTTACAGGTGGGAACGACTAGAATTAATAAACAAATAACAAACACTTCAATTTCAAATTAAATATTATAGTTATATGTATGGAATTCCTATTTCTTTGATTTTTCTAATGATTTAATAATATATATATATATATATATATTTTTTTTTTACTAAAATAATCTATTTTTTTAATAGTATTAGTCAACATTTTATACTATTCCATTTTATAAAATTATTTCATGTTTTATAGCTTCTATATATTAAATGTTAATTTTCTAAACAAACATAATTTAGGATGCCTCTTTTTTAAAGGTGTGCATCTATTCAGTAAGATCCTGGTCTCAGACATAAAAGTTCAATAATACTGGTTTTGCTTCTCAATAATAACCTTAAAAAGTGAACAGCAGAGCTAACAATTCTCAGGACTACTTGGCCTCCAGCAACAAAAACACTAGATGGCTCTATTGTGATACACAAAGTGCTGATGGATGATTGTGATTTTTTTCATTTGTATATTTTCTTTATTCTTTTCTACGGTTTGCATAGTTTTACTTGAATGTCTCTGACAGTTACATTTGGTTAACATTTCAGAGATACTCAACAGACTATTTATAGCATTTCAATAAGAGCATACCATGCAAGTTATTTTACCCACTGATATGTCTTGGGCACAGATGCTGTCCTCTGTAGCTTTTGAATTCTGTCAGTTCAGAAAACAAATGAGGTGGAGTGGTCCTTAAGCATTTCTCTTCACACAGAAAGATGTCATTTCACAGGCAAGAAATTAAACATCCTTTTTACATGAAACATTCACACCACCAGCAAACTCCATTTATAGCTTTATATATTACACTAATTCAATTTCAGAATGACTAAATATGGTCTTTTCTTTAAACAGATTTTTTAAATCTTTCTATGAACGAGCAAGGAAAGGGGTAAAGTCAAATTGTATCCATTAACGATAGACAAGCGATTCTCCAGAATATCTGTTACATACAATGTAACTTCCATTAGCCCTCTAACTGGCTACAGTACACGCCATTTAATTAAATATAGCCTTTCAAAGAAACGTACTGCAAGCAATTTAGAGAGTAGCACATTTGAAGCTTGCATGAGGTTACTAGTGCTTTTAACCACTAGTATGAGTGCATAGACTGTTAATTAACATATTTAGAATTAAGTGGATTTGCTATGCACTAATCAGTCTCTAATTGACTAAGAACTGTACCCTTTGAAACACTGGACAGCAATCACAGCAGCAAGAGCCAGCATATTACATAATCACTAATTATGTTTCAGATAGTAAATAAAAAAACAAAAAACAAAGCTGATGGATTACGCAAAGCTCATCAATATGACTGCTCAGAGCGGTCATCAGACTTGTGCAATACCAGCTATTTTGCCTCCAGATTGTGTGATTGCACTTAGCTGGCTGAAGCGGTGTATGATTGTGTCAGGTACAAGCCAGGCTAACATTTACCACATCATGAGGTGGATCAACTTTTGTTATATATGTCATTTCTTCATATACAATAAACAGAAAATTTGAACCTAAAAAAAAATCTTCTTTTCCTTTCTCGTATTATTCATTTATATTTATTTTGTACTGTTTCTTACAACATTTCCAAGAATATGCAATTGAACTGACTCTTTCTATTTAACTGTCTCTGACATTAGTTTAGGGTTGAAAATAGCATGTCTTACGTAGCTGCTGACACAGCCTTGATCCTTTCTGAGCTGAGAAAAATCGCCCACATGGATGACTGGCTCCTCTCAGACCTGTGTGGACGGGCATAGCAGCCCTTCCTGTAGGATCTGAAAAAAAGACAGGGTGGCGGCTCTAGGTGCTTTCATTTCACTTTGATACCTTCTGTCAAGCAGAGCAGTGACATACAGGCCAATGCATTGATATGAGAAAGAAGGCTGCATGGATAGAAAGTTGTGGAATTGAAAAGTAAACATTCGAACACAGCCACTACATTACATTGCTTCATTCCACGATACAAAATATTTACACACATGTACATGAGAGAGAGAAAAAAAGAATAAAATATTATAAAGTTGAAATATACAAGAACACTGTATAAAACCTTAAAACTCCTAATACTGATATGATAAATCAGTCAGTGACAGTGTCCATGTCTGTTCATGTCTCTGTAGAAGTTTACATGGCTGACAAGACTTTCAATATGCTTATGAGCAGATAAAGCATAAACACTGTAGACCACATGTACGCGCCATAATTGACACTCAGCTCCTTTCCATCTTTGAAGTTGGACTTTAATTGACCCACTGTGTAGATTAGTCACTGGTTTGTGATTTTCATAAAAACCGGTGGATTAATGATGTTTACATTGCAGAAAAATCCAGACAAGGCTGACTTCCAGAGAACAGGTAAGTCTGAAATATCAAATAAAGACCACTGGAGATTCTGAACAGAACTAAACTGCTCCAGTCCCTATCCAGACTGAGATGTGTGTGGGTGTGGATGTGAGGCAGTAAGAGGGCAGCTGGAGTTTCTTTTCACAGCCCCTCACTTCCCTGCACTGCCGCTAGGCCGGGGCCTGTTCAACGCCACAGAGAACTGTAGAAATATGAGTGCCGCTTTGTTTGATTTCCTCTCAGCCTCCAAGACACCAGCAGGGTCTGGTAATGAGTCTGCAAACAGGACTCATGAGGAACGTCATGCCACTCATGACTAATTGTGCTCCAACACTTCACTGAAGAGGAGAAGGAAGTCTGTAAGCCTGAAAGATATGCTAGTTTAGAGAGCTTTCAGTTTTTTGACACTTAAAACCGGTTACGAGACAGCAAATCTAATCAGTGAAAGGGCATGTGACATTAGTACAGAGCACCCTGCATGTTTCACAATAGCACCAATACAGTAGCCTTTTAAACATGTTTAGTTTAAGCATAATAACAATAGTCATGAATAAAAAAAAAATCAAACAAGGCATTTCCTATTTATAATATCTATATTTTTAGTGCAAACAAATCCAAAGTGTTGCATTTTCTCCATTCACAAAGATGAGACCCCAAATACACGCAGGTTATATAAAATTACTGCTCCAGCACAAGACCGCATAAAAATCCTCCTCTCTCTGCTGGAATGGGGAGTGATATTGTTCCAACGAAGCACCGTAAAAAACAGACCGAACGGGGCTCGGTGCTCAGGAGAACTGGTAAGCCCCTGTTTTATTCATGAGCATGAGCATGCAGCTGAGAAAACCCCTGCAGTCTCTTCCAGCACATCAAGGTTTTGTGCCTGAATTACAATCAGGCCCAGGTCGCCGCTTTGACACATTGCATTAAAAAGCAACAGAGATTAACGGACCCAAGTCAATTTGGGGATTGATCGACAGGTCCTCATCTAGAAAACAGAAACACCCCGAAAGAGAGCTCTGACCGGCGGGATAATCGGAGCGCGCTCATTCGACTCATGGAAATCAAATATGAAAAGAACATAAGACGAGCTCCTTTTTGGCGAGAGGGAGTGGGATTTGAGAAAGGTTTGAAGAGAGAAAAAGTTTGCACTGCTGAAATGTATTGTTGCCAGTAATCCGGTGGAAATGGAAAGAGGGACAGAGAGGCGTCCCTAAGGTGAGACCAATGCAACAGCTAAATGGTGATGGAATGAAACTCAATCTCTTTAAATTGGTTTAGATTCTTCAAAATAAAGGTCACACACACATAGCAAAACAAAAATATATTTACTTCTCAGAACTGTTGCAAATAGTAGTATACTTGTAGAACTGCCTCAGTCTGAAACATCAATTGGCATTCTTAAATCTGTGCGATGTTACATGACAGGCGTAAATAGTAAGAATGGTCTCATGCTAGCATATTAAAAAACAACAAGCTGACATGTGCACGCTCACAGATAGACACTCACTCAAGGAGAAACAGATTAAGATGTTGTCGCAGGCCTGACAGAAAATGAGCAGAGAAACAAACACAAATGAGTCACTTTGCCAACAAGAGGAGAAATAATTGGTCTACTTCCCATTATGCTAATAAACAAGCAATAATAATAAACTAAGTTCCAGTGCAGATCAAAAAAAATAGATAAAGATAAATCTCAGTGGGAGGCCACCTATCTACATCTCGCCCTCCATTTCACAGCCATTAGATGTATCTGGCAAAGTCAAATAACTACAACGTAAAGATTTTTTTCATAGCGTCTAAATTTACAGTTTGGAGGACGTCCCCTAATTGCCCTCTTTGGATACAGCGTCCCAGGCTCCCTGTCATTATGGCTGCATTGAAGTCCTAATGAGTGGAATTGTCATCCACAAAGACGCCCCCCTTTTCCCCTGCTGTGCGAACACATTAAATCCAGACAGCTCATTTCCATTCCCCTGCCATCTCTCCAGAAATGACGTGTGATGCTTGAAACTGTTTATTTCCAAATTCAGACCTCCTCCGTAGCAGCCATCGGCTTCAATTACCAGTTTTTCTGAGCGCAGCCATCAGGCAGCCTGACACTAAGGTCCAACCTAATTCCCACCTTCTCCAGAGTCAAGAGCATAATGTGCAGATAAAAAAGGTGGAAAATAGCCTGTGCCTCATTAGCATGCGGTGGCTGCCTGTTCATTTGCTCGCCTGCGAATGAAAGTTCTGACACTCGGGCGCCTTCCGCAATATGAGAATGGTCCTCTTCAGACAGTGAGCCCGTCCTTACTGCAATGAGAGAGGTCATGAAGGGAGGGGGTGTGCAACATCTTACCCTGCTAGCGGTGCCCTATGACTGCAGAGCCAGCCAGGGTGCCGAGAGGAGGGTATTGATTCTGGGAGCAGCTCATTACCTGCTGAATCAACACATTACGGGCACGTTTGAAGCGTGCACAGCCGAGTTGTTTACGAGTGTCTTTAGTGCAGGCCAAAAGCTAGCGCTGACAGGGCACGACCACACTCATTAGCCTGCAACCCCACGATTAGATGTTATCCGATACACTGCTATCTGCGGCGTCCGTCTAACCAAGGCTGCTGGCCTGCATTGGCCTGGCCCATTATGGCCGCTCGCGCTCGCTCTCCCGTCTCTTTCCTCCTTTCTCTCACCACTCCCCATGAATGTATCCATTAGGCTGCCGATGTGTAAATTGTTTTCACCTGCACTGCGGGCAGATGGAGGAGAAGGAGAGGCGCTGGACGCATAATTTCCTATGCATGAGCTTTCTAATCAGCTTCAGAGTAACATGATTCCCCAGCTTCTCGTGGATATTGGGGAAAAAGAGTCTCTCAAATGCACAATCTAGAATCAATATGCATGTTATGTTATAGGGATATTGGAGGCAGGGGCGCTGGTGACTGAGTTCATATGAGCTTGCCTTATATAAGTGAGATGGCTTAATGCGAAGGATGCGGGGCCCAGCCTGATCCCATCCACTGGAGATAGAGTTCAGCCTGTACTGGCTGAATTGGAGGATAATTTGACCTACAAGACAAAGCCCCCATAAGCACAATTTCCAGTGGCAGCAGAAGGCAGCCCGGATGAGTGACAATGTGTACGCACCCTCACACACACAAATAAATGCTGTCCCTATTTAATGCTGCAACCACAATTTGGGTTCCTAAGAGGGTCATGATGTCAAACAGGCCAAATGGAACCAAGCAGAATGCTGCTGAGTTAAGGCTAGAAAGCAAAGTATAATCATAATTAGGATATTCTGTGTCAAAAGTTTATCATCCTTTGTAAAACGTTCGATTACATCCAATTTGAGCACAAAATTTACCAACATTTAAAAGCCAGGAGTGTCAAAATGATTTATCAAAATATTAAATTTGAACTTTTATTATGGATTATACGAACACATTAAGACTGATAACGGAAAAAAGTGCTGTTTAACTAATTTTGTATCTGCTGCTTTAAACTAAAATTATGGCCATATAATGCATTCCTGCAGGTCAAACAGCAGATGATGACTTTATGCCAAGTCATGGGTTTTACTCCCAGAAAATGCAAACTGATAAATGTATATGCTGCTACACTAGACGTGGGAACTGGGAGATCATCCAGCTAATCAGCTTTAAAAAGCATTTATCCAGTAGTGTGAAATGATCATTGACTTGTACACTAATCCACACCTATAAGCTTTCACTGTCTTAAATGCACGTACTTTCACTCACGAAAGAAGCAGAAACTGATCATTTGGTTATCTAATACTGACAATTACGCTGAACGTTTAACTGTTTGGCCTGAATAAGATTTCTGATGATGTGGCATTGATGTGTGTAATTTCTGCACCGCTAGAGGCACCAAACAGAAATACAAATTTCAAGGGGCGCTACCGCTTTCAGTCTTTAATAACAAACAAGGCAGGGCAAGACAAGGCAGGGAAGACACACAGAAACACCGGGAGTAATGAGTAAACCAGATGAAAACTAATTGAACAGACAGCACTTAAATACAAGGGAAAATTAACACACACAGCTAGATGAAATCATAATCAAACTTCACAAGGACAGGAAAATAACCATATATGGACACAAAAGCGCAGGAAACACACAACACAGGACTGACTTAACTCCCCATCCCGGAAGGCGCGACCTGTGCCATAACAGTACTACTGGGGAGGAGGGTGAGCGCTCTAGAGGCCCCTCAGGACAGACACAGGGCTTACATGACGGGGCCTCCAGAACACATCCGGGGACTCCGGAGCAGTGGCGGTGCTGGGAGCTCACACAGGTGGTCTTCATAAGTAGAATTTACTTTAAAAACCAGGTACAGCCGATTGCCACAGGAACAGGAAGCCCTCCTTAGTTGAATAAGCTGAGGTCCAATCTGGGCATGTACTTAAGACCCTCACAGGGAATGGAATAGCAACTTCCACTTCTGCGACAGGCTGCTTATAAAATAGTTACAGTAACTGAAGATACTTATGGTGAATCAACAATCTCAACCTCAAGATGCTGTTAGTCAGCTTGTCCGTGGGTGGTCTCCCTGTATGCAAGTCTATCACTGTCCTCACCCCATAACTAATTTAACTGTTGTATATTCTAACTGACCCAACTTAACTTTTCACTGACTGAAACTCAAAATATCTTTCAATTAATAGAGCCATGTATACATACATACAACTGCAACATTACACAACATTCAATTGTATTTTTATTGAACATGTCCTTTTAGCAACAAAAGAAACAAAGCCATGGCCTAATTTAGGGTTTAGGAGTTTTCAGTGATGGTAAGAAAAGAATATCTCTTCCTGGTTTTGAGACTTTAATATTGTACTGCAATCTTCAAATTTGGTTGACAACTGCACAATCAGCCCGTTGCATAAAAGAAAGGAAAACTTGAAATCCATCATGCCATCCTTTAACAGCTTGTGCCAGCGCAAACCATCTTTTGGCTTTAAATAGTACTGTCAGGTCTTCTACTAAAGTAAAAGCTCAGGTCTGGAAAAAATGGACAGTTATTTTTGTTAAAAAATCTCTATAATATAAAGGATTTCCTTTCAGATGCAATAAAATACTTATGGGAGGAGAATATTCAAATATTTGGTGTTTTTTTAACTAAAAAGTAAGATACATCAAATTATCATTTGTGAATAAAATACTTAAAAAATATATGTCTTAAACTATAAAATAAATGGCTACTAAATTATTTAAATGAGGCATTTGATCAACAGTGTATGCGTGGTAGAAGGGAAAGGATTTTTTCCATATGTTTTAATTTATTTTGAATGCCAGAAAAGTGACTCCATATGGAAAATAATTTATTTTTATTTTGGTTTTTGAAATAAAGAGAACTTTGAACTTACTAGAGTCAGGCAATACCATGTCTATCAAAACTTCTAGCAAAACTTCATGTTTTGGGCTCAGCAGTTCTTTTCAATAAGATAGGCCATTCTTTATTTTCTATGTTAATTCTTTAATGTAAAGAAATGACACATGTTTAAGTAATACAAATATTTGTTGGTCGATATGTAGAATTATATGCTGCATCTGTGTTCTTTAACTCAATTACAATAAGAAAGGACAAGAAAAGTTCAGCTTAATCAGAAGTTTTGGAATTGCAAGTAATGTCAATAAATTAGACACCTGTTTAGTAACTGTTCCAAATCTCTTTGTTGAATCAAAATTTTTGTTTTGTTTTGACAAATCATTCCAGCATACTTTGAGGTAAAAATGGCAGGTCTGTTATAAACTCGCCAATGTCAAACTAGCCGGAGCTCACAGGAACAGGAAGCCCTCCTTGGACTTAATACATGGGTTTGAAAAGGATTGTCCAATCTGGGCATGACGTGACGCCAAACCCTCACAGTACATTCAGCAACAGTTCCACTTCATGTAACAGGCAACAGTTGATAAATATCACCATGAAGGGAAGCACTACTTATGGTGAATCATCAACCTCAAGATGCTTTGTTATAGTAACATAAGCTCCACAGTGCAACAGAATGACAGCAAGTCTATCACTGTCCTCACCCCAAGAACAATGTAGGGCAATGTGCAATTAATATAGACACAGTTCACTGACAATATAGGCAATTTCGCATTCATAATCGAATGCTATCATCTGTGATTATGAAATGAAAAAATTGTCTAGAATGTGTGGTGAACTATAAATATGTATAATAGTGTTGTGTGCATCTGAAAGCAGGTTTAATGTCAAAGTGTTCATGAGATGGAATGTAACTTTGGGGATAAGAAACTGTTTCTGTGTCTGAGACTTTAGTCTTTGCAACTTCAGAGTTATTACTTTGCACAATCAGCTTGTAACACAGTTCAAAAAGAAAGGAAAACTTGATGTGAGGAATCAAGATGATTTTGCCAGCCCTTTTTCTCAATTTGGATAAGTACAGTTCTTGGAGAGTAAGGTTGTACCAAGATTTGCTAGCAATTCCGGACTAGTTAGTCTTCTGAGGTCAGATTTGTGCCTGACCTGAACCAGACAGTTATTGACATGAAGAGGACAGATGCAAATGATGGAGAGAGAACTGTATTCAAATGAATCAGCTCCTGTAGGTTTTAACTTCCTCAGCTGGCAAAGGAAGTACAGCTATTAGTTTAAACTGCTCGTGGGACAGAGTGATGTCTTAAACTATTTATCGCTGAACAGTGATCCAACAATTATTGTGGCTAGTAGGAGGCACTGCAGTGAACAGTGAGCGCGTGGTAGAAGTGAAAGGATTTTTTCCATATGTTTTAATTTATTTTGAATGCCAGAAAAACACATTATCCGAATATATCCTTTGCCAAGCCGTGTTATTTTTTATTTGGTTCATGAAATAAAAGAGAACTTTGAACCCTCAACTAGGAGTCACGCAATACCATGTCTATCAAAACTTCTAGCAAAACTTCATTTTTTGGGCTCCAGTTCTTTTCACTGTGGCTTCTTTATTTTCTATGTTAATTCTTTATTATATGCGACTATGCAAATTTGCGCTGCGCTTGGTATATTGCGTTGGTCGATATGTAAATTTTATGCTGCATCTGTGTTCTTTAATTTGCGCATTTTAAGTAAATCACTCGCATAAATTTCCCCTCTGATCGGCGCTGTTTTGGAATTGCACTCTCGCACAAATTTGCCCTGTTTAGTAAAACTGTTCCAAAGTTGTCACAAGGTTTTTTGTTTTGTTTTGACAAATCATTCCAGCATACTTTGAGGTAAAAATGCTTGGCAGGTCTGTTATAAACTCCCAATGTCAAAAATAAAACTACTGAATCAAAAAGAGAAGATAAATTGACATGACTTAATACATGGGTTTGAAAAGGATTGTGACCCATATTAAACAGCATAAATGCTTGCTTTGTACATTACATCCAGTGATATAGATTTGTGTAAAAACAGTTCAAAATCAGAATCAGAATGAGCTTTATTGGCCAGGTATGTTTACACATACGGGGAATTTGTTATAGTAACATAAGCTCCACAGTGCAACAGAATGACAGCAACAGGACAGGACACAGACAACAAAAGAACAATATACAAATAGGCAATGTACAATATAGCAAAAACACAATATACAATAACCAGCAATTATGTGTATACGGGTCTGACGTGCAAATTTGAAATGAAAAAAATAAGAATGTGTGGTGAATAAATACTTGTATAATAGTGTTGTGTGTTCCATGTTTAATGTCAAGCGCTTTCTGTGTCTGGTTGTTCTGGTAGTTCTGGTACTCAGAATGGTATGCACTCGATCACTCTAACATCATATTTCTGCTTGAATACAGCGAGTTTATTATAGCGGATGCTCGGGTGTGTTGGAGAAGTTTGTGAGGATCAGTGGTGTTCATACGGGCATCAGACGCTCCAAACAGCTTGTTCTTACAGAGGAACTACTGATGGGGTCATGAATAGTGAATAATATTAAATTAATGCAACAAAGATACATGCCAACAAGCCTTTTTAATTATTTATTTTATTTAATATGTATTTTATAATTTATTTACTTTTCACTTGGTAGATATCGGTGAGTTTCTCATTTGTAAAGTAGATTGAAACCCCTGACTTAGATTAATGTCAGACTCAGAAGTCAACAGGCTTAAAACGGGCGCTTTTACATTTCGTTTTGAAACTCTTCCACCATCATCTTGTCTGTCTCACCTCACTCTTCTTGTCAGTCATCTCTCTCCACGTGATAAATTAAATCTGATCTGTGATGTAGAGGTTTGCGCGGGACTGTTTGAGGATTTATTCGGCTCCTGCAATATATTCACTGTTTGTTCACATTTCTGATGAAAGACAGAGAGATAGGCCAACAAATAAAGGTTTAGTCTGCAGAAAATTGTATTTATTTTATTCGTCTTGTCAAGAGTCTTGAATTTATTGACAGAAAAATGCCAATGACATTTTTTTACCCACACCGAATAAAGTGTCACAGAAAGAAAAAAAAAGTAGAGAAAAATAAATAAATTCGACACAGTCATTTAAAATGATAGAATAAGCATAATACAAAAAAAGGAAAAAAAGGAAAGACGAGTTGAACGTTCTTCAAAGACATCTACACTTTGCTCTATCCTTATTCTGCTCTGTCACTCATCACAACCTGTCTGTTCTGTTTGAGAGCCGTATATTATAGCTGCTAGCCTGCTCTGAGCATCGTTGCACATGCTATGCTTAGACCCCACAAATAAAATGAAGCACTGGTTCATGCATGCAGCGCGTGCATAACGGTCCTGAGGTGCAGGCTATACTGGTGCTCGATAAGAATAAAGCGCAGATATTCTGTTCTGAAAGGACATCTGTGAACGGGATATTGTTAGACCGTCCGCTCCTGTTCAAATTGCACCAGAGTTACCGACCGTTACCGCGTTGTATTGTCGGGACAGACGTGGCAATGCAGACCTAGACTGCTGTGATGCAAGACTGTCGTCTGTTCGGTGCGTTGCATTGAGCAGACGCGTTCAGTTTTAATTTTAGTGTCCTCTAACTGAACAAAATTATTTTTATTTCTAGGTTTATATTTTTGATTGCACTTACTGGTAATTATAATCATTTGCGTCTCCATTGCTCCTTGGGCAAGGTGTTAGTTTCATCTCGAGCTATTAGCACTCTGTTAGTTTATTGGCTGGGCAAATCAGAAGCCGGTCACAGCTGTTTTCACTGTAGCCTATTAGACAGTGTATTTATTTGATGTCCGAGTGTTCAGCCTGCTCGTGTGAAGACAGTCGAGGGTAAAGACCGACGACTTTTTCCTGCGCGACTTTACCCGAGCAACGACACCGAGCAACAAACTTAAGTATAATTTCTATCTTCCCTCACACGCTATCCTCTATCATGTGTTTCAAAACCATTCCGGTTGTCTCTCGACCACGCTCTAACATCACACACAGACGGCAACGTAATCCTGCTAACCTACGCCCTATCTCTACATCTTCTACTACACCTTTCTTTCTCCATGGCTCTCTGGAATTGTCAGTCAGCTGTCAACAAAGCAGACTTAATTTCCGCTTTTTCTTTACAATTCACACTCAGCATCTTGGGCTTGACTGAGACCTGGATTCGTCCAGAAGACTCAGCAACCCCAGCTGCTCTCTCTAACAATTTATCTTTCTCTCACACCCCACGTCAGATTGGTCGGGGTGGGGGCACTGGTCTGCTCATTTCAAATAATTGCAATTGCCCTATAATTGCCCTATGCAATTACAACTCATTTGAATCTCATGCGATTACTGTAATAGCTCCTATAAAACTCCAGATTGTGGTAATTTACCGTCCCCCTGGCCAAATTATAGCCCCCTTCCTAGAGGAGCTGGACAGGTTGCTGTCCTCTTTCATGGAGGATGGCACTCCAATCTTAGTTTTTGGCGATTTCAACATTCATCTAGAAAAGCCTTATGCTACAGACTTTCATTCACTCCTAGCTTCATTTGATCTCAAATGCCTTACCACTACTAGCACTCAGAAATCAGGCAACCAACTTGATTTAATTTACAAACGCGATTGTACTGCTGATAACATTCTGGTACAACCACAACATTTCTCTGACCATTTCTTCATTAAATTTACATTACACTTTGCTACTCGGGTGCCACCAACCCCTTTACCAGTTACCTTTAGACGAAACCTACGCTCCCTTTCTCCCTCCCATCTTTCCTCTGTAGTATCCTCCTCTCTTCCCTCACTTACACATTTCTCATCTCTGTATGTGAATGCAGCTACTGACACTTTATGCTCTTCCTTAACCTCTTGTCTAGACAACATTTGTCCTCTCTCCTCCAGGCCAGCATGAACTGCCCCTTCTAACCTCTGGTTATCTGATGTTCTTCGTGAACATCGGACCAGACTCCGAGTGGCAGAGAGAAAATGGCAAAAATCAAATGATCCGTGGGACCTGAGTATGTATCAATCGTTGCTTTCATCTTTCTCCGCAGACGTCCACACTGCCAAATCGTCACATTTCCATAACAAGATCAACAGTGCTCCAGATATGCGTAATCTCTTCAGAACATTTAATTATCTCCTCTGTCCCCCTCCACCACCTCCATAACAGCTGATGACTTTGCAACTTTTTTTACAGACAAAACTAAAACAATCAGTAGTCAGTTTTCACCTTCACTCACACAGGACCTCCAACCAACTAGATCCACTGCTCAAACTCCCATCTTCTCCTTCTGTCCCCTCACTGAGGCGGAAGTATCCAAACTTCTCCTCTCCAGCCATCCTACAACATGTCCTCTAAACCCAATTCCCTCACACCTTCTCCAAGCAATCTCTCCCACACTCTTACCAGCACTCACACACATCATCAACACATCTCTCCTCACAGGCATCTTTCCCCACTGCATTCAAGCAGGCTCGGGCCCACTGCTCAAAAACCTACATTAAACACTTCTCTTTAGAAAACTACAGACCTGTCTCTCTCCTTCCATTCATAGCCAAAACACTCGGTTGTCTTCAACCAGGTCTCATTGTTTCTTTCACAGAACAACAAACTGGATGCTAAACAGTCATGTTTCAGGAGTGGCCATTCAACTGAGACTGCGCTACTCTCAGTCACTGAAGCCCTGCGAATTGCAAAAGCCGATTCCAAATTATCAGTCCTCATTCTGCTGGATCTGTCTGCCGCTTTTGACACTGTCAATCATCAGATCCTCCTGTCCACCCTCTCATCACTGGACATCACTGGGATTCCACTTCGCTGGTTTGAATCCTATCTCACTGGTCGGTCTTTCAGGGTGGCCTGGGGAGGGAGGTTTCCAAAGCACATCAATTGGTCACTGGGGTTCCCCAGGGCTCGGTTCTTGGACCCCTCCTCTTCTCCACATACACTACATCACTGGGTCCCATCATACAGGCACATGGCTTCTCCTACCATTTCTACACTGATGACACACAGCTCTATCTCTCATTTTGACCAGATGATCCAACGGTAGCTGCACGGATCTCAGGCTGCCTGGCAGACATCTCGGCATGGATGAAAGAATATCACCTACAGCTCAACCTGGAAAAAACTGAGCTTCTTGTCTTCCCTGCCACTCCAACTCTACAGCATGACTTCACAATTCAGTTAGGTTCATCAACAATTACCCCATCAGCTTCGGTCAGAAATCTTGGTGTAATCTTTGATGATCAGCTGACCTTCAAAGAGCACATTGCAAAGACTGCTCGATCTTGCAGGTTTGCACTTCACAACATCATAAAGATCAGGCCCTTTCTGACAGAGCATGCTGCACAACTTCTTGTCCAGGCCTTTGTCATTTCTAGGCTGGACTACTGCAATGCTCTTCTGGCTGGACTTCCATCAAACACAATCAAACCTCTACAAATGATTCAGAATGCAGCGGCATGGCTGGTCTTCAACGAGCCCAAAAGATCACATGTAACACCTCTCTTTGTCTCCTTGCGCTGGCTACCAGTTGCAGCTCGCATCCAGTTCAAGACACTGATGCTTGCATAGAAAACAACCACAGGGTCAGAACCCACCTACTTCCACTCACTATTACGAATCTACATCCCTTCCAGAAGCCTAAGATCTGCTAGTGAGCGATGCCTCATGGTACCATCACAGAGAGGCTCAAAATCACTCTCCAGAACATTCTCGTTCACCATTCCTGGCTGGTGGAATGATCTTCCCACCCCCATCCGGAATGCTGGATCCCTGTCAATCTTTCAGCAACAACTGAAAACTCATCTCTTTCAACACTACTTGACTACTTGACTTCATCATAAATTTTTTTTTTTTTTTTTCTATATCTTCATCTTTCTCTTTACTTTTCTCTCCTTCCCTTGCTAGCTTGTATTTATTTGAACAATGCCTAAGACTTGGTGTTAGGGGCACTTCCTCTGTCTGTTTGCCTCTTCAAGATTAATCGCTTAATGTATTCCATAAATGTAAGTCGCTTTGGATAAAAGCGTCTGCAAAATGACTAAATGTAAAAATGACTAAATGTTGCGGCTTAACACCGGTATAACCGTCATCACCATCTATCGCGGCAAGCCTAAAACACAGCAGATTTAATGCACTGTACAGTATGGCGTCGTTCAGCCAGGTTTCCGTGAAACACAGAGCAGCAAAGTTTGAAAAATCCTTGTTTGTCCGGGAGAGCAGAAGCAGTTTGTCCGTTTTGTTGGGTAGAGAGCGGAGATTTGCCAGATGGATGCTAGGCAATGGCGTTCTAAATCCGCGCTGATGAAGCTTCACGACCCCACCGGCTCGCTTTCCCCTTCTGCGCGTCCAGAAGCTTTTGACCAGAGCTATGGCTCCACCAACTACAATGTCAAGCAAAACGTCCAAATAATCAAAATCCGGTAAAATATTTTATGGTTTGTTGTGCCAAATGTTCAGCTGTTCATCTCTGGTAAAACTGATCGTGTTTGAGAAACAAAACTAAAAAACGGGAAAAACAAGCTAAAACATTACACACACTGAACAGCAAAGCACTGAAGCTACCATCTGCGGCGCCATCTTGCAGTTTGATTGTTGTGATGTTTTATTTATTTTATTTAGCTAATTCTATGTAAGAGATAAAATCCTACCAATCGCTGAATATAAAAGATATTAATAAGCCACCCTATTACAAAAACATCCACAAAATACTGTAATTGCTTACTTTAAAACACCCAATTAATTTAAGCTTTATAATGTAAAAGTAAACAAAAAGTATGCCTTACATAAAAAAAACTATCCCTTAAAAGTGTGATTTACTCCATTTCTATAATAATGGATGGCTTTAACAGCTAGGTGTTAGTTTTGCCGATTCTGTACAGGTTACCTCATTGTGACAGCGTATGCTTTTAGCAGTCCTCTTGATTCTGATCAATTTGGCCTAATTAAACTGCTTTACATTTACTAGGGCTTCATTTTACAAAGGCATTTCAAATTATCCCTTGTAATTAGTCATGATGAGATCCCATACAGCAGAGGCCTTTTGTTTTTGAATGAGCTTTATACCACATCTATTTAAAATGTGTGAGAGCTGCTTTATTCCATGAGTCAACTTTTAATCCTGCTCCTAAAGCATGAAAATTACTGTAACTGGCATGGATGACATGAGGAATTGACATTTGTTTGGGAGACAGGCTGTGTCCAATTCCTTCGCTATCTTAAGCTTGAAAAGAAAAGCTTCTCATCAAAGCCACACTCCATTTTACTTTATTAACGTTTCTAGCACATTTTTTTAAGAGGGTTTTGAACCTTTTTATCCACTTCACAGCACTTCATTAATTGCTTCTGTCTCTCCTGCACACTCATAAATGTGCACAGACACAAATTCTTGCATGTAAGTGAACATTGTCATGCGAGCACATACAGATGTACACTGATAAAAACACTTCTGTGCATCAGTGTTTCCTTTATCGCTTTTCAACAGCAGAGTGATCACCAGCATCACATATTACCCAATCTGTAAATGTGAGTTTGCTCTTTGAATCGAATTAAATAAAAATATAAAAACACTGCGTACAACAATATAATGACAAAAATATGGGTATCTATTGAGTTGTCCTTGTGGGCTGCACACAAAAAAGAACATATAGCACGACGAGCAGCGCAGAACGTTTATCTGCTCGGGCCGGAGCCACGGGCTGCTCTTGATCACACGTCACCGTTATGTTGGGAGATACAGTGAAGAAAATAGTCGAATTCGCAGCAGAGTCAATAACATCTCTGTCAAATCTTGTGAGAAGCACCCAAATTCAGCGCAGAATTCTGTTAAAGCTACGGATATCAGAACAAACACCACTGATGTGGAAACCAGGAAAAACATAGTTCAATAGACACGAATCTCCACCACTCACCATGGATTTAACATAACTACAGGAACAGCTTGTGAAAGAAATGGTCTAATGTTTTCGAGTGTTTTAAAATGATTCACAAAACTTTTCCCAGCACTTCAAAGCTTTAAGTATTACAAAATTTGAAAGTAATTTTTAATGTGATGACATTATTTGTTCATCCTTTATAGGTTGCTTCCATTTATAAAACTAAAAGTTTCATAATGTAGGAAAGCAAACACTTATTTAAAAATAAAAAGGACATTAAATTACTACTATATGGTTGCAGAGACTTATAGGCTTATTAGCCATTTACACTCAGTATGGCTCAGTATAAATTATATATATATATATATATATATTAGTGGTGGGCATAGATAATTTTTTTTAATCTAGATTAATCTAGATTAATCTTGAAATTAATCTAGATTAATCTAGATTAAAATGGCTCATTTGAATTCTGCCGAAGGCATTCAGAATATGTGTGCTACCCAAATAATGACTAAAAGTAAGTCTTTGAGAACGGGTTTCTCAAGCCAGGTGGCGCGATTAGACCAGGGCTCATCTCCTGTTTCCAAAATGCATCACAAACTTTAATCTCTTCCGTCCCAATCCCACGAAAAAACTGGGGAAAATCCGTTCCACTCCCGGAAGAATGACTCCCATTCCCTCCCACTCCCGTGTTGTTGTTGTGTTTTTTTTGCCGATAACTGTCAATTACAGTAAAATATAGTACAGATCACAGCGTGCCCACCTTATTAGTTGAATAAAACCCAAAATGTCATTTTTGTTATTATATTGAACTGAAAGCCATCTTATTATGCACAGTGTTGCACAGATTAAATTTCATGTAAATCATCCATGCTAACACACACGTCTTCTATTTTTATTTTTTGACATTTCACTCTCTATAGATATATATTTCAAAGACGGAGTTTCAAGTTTCTCGCTCAAGTTCACATGAGACCTAAAGCGCATCCTGTTTGCTTAAAAGCGCAACGTTTCGTTGTTATTCTGAGTGCACACAAATAACGTAGAGTCTTTACAGATTCGAAAGATGTATTAGGCTACTTTTATCTGTATGACCAAGAATGACGGAGATTGTAAGAGCAAGTGAGCGCACCGGAGCCTGACCTGCAGCAAACGCTTCCACACAAACACTTCAATAGCGCACATTTCTCTAGGTTAACATCATATTGAGCGGCCATGTAAAGTTGTTACTACATACATCTTTCAGATGAAAAGCCATATTTGAGGTTGATGAATGATAGGTGAGCGTTTGGATGTCCTGCCCGATTGTATTACCATAGACCAGCCATTAACAATCTGTCCATCACGGACTGCGAGCCTCTAGTTCAAGACTCGTTCTCGCCTACAGTGCAATTCGGCTAGGTATACATCCGCTAAAATATCAGGGTGAAAGTCATCATAGCTTGCGTAGTATAGACCCAGCTCCCAACCCAACTTTGAGAATAGATTAACGGCGATATTTTTTATCGCCCGATAAGAGTCGCATTAACGCAGCACGTTAACGCCGATAACGGCCCACCACTAATATATATATATATATATATATATATATTATTTTTTATTTATCAAATTATATTTAGACATCAAGAATGACAGTAATAAAACGTAATTTTATCTGCATCTCAAGCAAATCTGTAAGTTGTTTGATAAAAATCTGGGAAACATCTGTCTTTTAATCTGATAAACGTCTCAGAAGCAGTTTTACATGCATTCTAATAAATGTCTATTTGACATCTGATAGGAAACCAGACAATGAGTGTTTGGAATTAGTGCAGTCTTATAGAGAGCTTGATTGGTGCTAACAGGTGAGGAGAATTCCCTGATGGAGGTCAGGTGTGAGTGATTTGACTGAGTGCAGGTGAGTGACCAGAGGGATGCTGGGAAATGCAGTGCAGTTGAACTGTTGACCGTAACATTACCTCCCCCTCCCGGAAGGCGCGTCCCGCGCCGTAACTGTAATACCGGGAGGGGGGGTGGGTGCCCTGGAGGCCTCAAGGGATATGGAGACAGGGCAGGTGGCCTCCAGGGCGGTGCCCATTCCGGGACCAATGGTGGAGCAGGGAGCTCGGCGGATCAGGGGTCTCAGGTGGCCATGGCGGATCCGGGAACTCAGACTCTGTGAGCTCCTGGACCAAAGCGGATTCTCCGAGACTAGGAACGGCACTCCTGGCCGTGACTAGAGAACTGGATTCTCTAGGACTGGGAACGGCACTCCTGGCCATGACTAGAGAACTGGATTCTCCGGGACTGGGAACGGCACTCCTGGCCGTGACTAGAGAACTGGATTCTCCAGGACTGGGAACGGCACTCCTGGCCATGACTAGAGAACTGGATTCTCCGGGACTGGGAACGGCACTCCTGGCCGTGACTAGAGAACTGGATTCTCCAGGACTGGGAACGGCACTCCTGGCCGTGACTAGAAAACTGGATTCTCTAGGACTGGGAACGGCACTCCTGGCCATGACTAGAGAACTGGATTCTCCGGGACTGGGAACGGCACTCCTGGCCTTGACTAGAGAACTGGATTCTCCAGGACTGGGAACGGCACTCCTGGCCATGACTAGAAGACTGGATTCTTTGGGACTGGGAACGGCACTCCTGGCCGTGACTAGAGAACTGGATTCTCTGGGACTGGGAACGGCACTCCTGGCCGTGACTAGAAGAATGGATTCTTTGGGACTGGGAGCGGCACTCCTGGCCGTGACTAGAAAATTGAATTATTTAGGACTGCGAACGGCACTCCTGGCCCTGAGTAGAGGACTGGACTCTCAGGGACTGAAAGCAGTAGACTCAGCATCCTGGCTCAAGGTGATGGTAGCAGCAGACTCGGCATCCTGGTTCAAGGTGACGGTAGCGGCAGACTCGACATCCTGGCTCAAGGTGACGGTAGCGGCAGACTCGGCATCCTGGCTCAAGGTGACGGTAGCGGCAGACTCTACATCCTGGCTCAAGATGACGTAGCGGTAGACTCGGCATCCTGGCTCAAGGTGACGGTAGCGGTAGACTCGACATCCTGGCTCAAGGTGACGGTAGCGCCAGATTCTGAAATTAGGTTGGGTTTACATGGAGCAGGCACTGGAAAGCGCTTGCGAGGAGTTGGCATTGACAGGCGCGGAGTCGAGGAGCTGGCACTGGAGGGCACTCTGGGCTTGAGTTAGCGGTGGCCGGCAGGCTTGAGTCAGCTGCAGCCGGCAGGCTTGAGTAAACCACATCTGGCGTGCAAGACAGTATAGTGACCGGCAGGTGTGATGGAGGAGTTATCCGTGGGCTTTGTTCCGAAATGAGTGCTTGGTCTGGATGGAATTCTTGAATGGACATTAGGACTAAAGGTAGCCCTAACAGGGACTGACCGCAAAACTGGAGACTTGAAACTAGAGCTGACTTTAGAACTAGAATGGATTCATTGCGTTGATTCGGTGTGGATCTTGAACGTCGCAGAGTGGAATTCAACCTCATAGACTTCCTGAGGGAAATTATAGGTGGATCCACCAGCTTTGTCACTAAATCTGCACTGTTAGAAATAACCTTCCTTGCCCGAGGAAATGTGGAAGCGCTAGTTGGAATATGGGAAGCGGCAGTGGTAGGAGACGTGGGACTTACGGTTTTAGCCACCGGGCAGTCAGCAACCTCTCCAACAGTGAAGGAAGAGCCACATATTCAATATACCGTTCCAGAGAACAGGTGATGTCAGATGCCGGCATTTACTGATAGATATGGTCATCTAATCCACCCAAGAAGATGGTCTACAAGGTACTTTCCTTCCATGGAGCTCTGTAGGAAACATTGAGAAATTCCTCAACATAGTCCTCAATAGGGCAGCCATCTTGAAAAACCTTAAGAAGAGAAGTCAGAGGGTCTGAAGAGAGGATGTCCATAGTTGTTGTGAAGTTTTTCTTTCTGGTCTGGTCTTCTGTCTCATACTAGATGGAGAGGCAAACGAGGATGAGTAAAGTAAGCTTCTTTATTAAACAAACTGAAAGCCACCTAAACAGGTAAGTGCAATAAATCAGAATTCAATGAAGCTCAATAGACTGAGGAATTAGTAGTTCTTATCTCTCCCTTTAGTAGAGTCAACGGGAGGAAGACATCCACAGCGATCCAGCATGTTGGTGAATAGACAGATGAAGAGCTAGTAACCTCGAGACCAGACAATGAGTGTTTGGAATTAGTGCAGTCTTATAGAGTGATTTGACTGAGTGCAGGTGAGTGACCTTTAAGCATTTAAACATTGTTTTCTCAACAACACAAACATGTACTTTCATGCTGCTCACATATTATCGTAGCCCAGTTTGTGCTGAATACAGTGTTATCAGACTTTAGCCATTAATATGTTTTTAAGATACTGAAAAAACACAAATGTCAGGACATGTTAAAACTTATCCAGGGCCCCAAAACACCCTCAGACCCCAGAGGGTTAAATTAATCCTATTAAAAGTCACACAAATTGTGAAGTGAACATGAGAGACAGCCATTACAACCAATACTCTGAAAAACTGTCAGCAGAATACAAAAGGAAATATCTTTTTAAAAGAAAGAAAAACATGTTGCACACAGCTGAGCTCTATGTTACAGCTTCCACACTGGAGACAAAACACAGCCTTCAGTGGGAATAATTTGAATACTATTTGTATGAGGTGTTTATCAAATTATTGAGCAGACAGATGTCTGTTACTGCTTCGCGGTTACACCCTGAATCTGCCAGGCACCAAAACAAAGGTCTAAAGGAATGGTTTGTGATGTGCCCAGAATATCAATTTAATTTACTGCTGTTAATTCACATGCAAATTTTGACCTCCGTTAAAGCATATCAATTTCCCCCACGTACTGTATCCGAGGGCCAGCGAGCTATAACAAACCACGAATGAATTGCGGTGATACAAAAGGAGGACAATGTGAAAAATTATTTTTTCATGCTTAATTCAAAATCCCATGCATTCATTTATAAGGAGAAAGATAATATGTTAATTTCAAGCTATTAGACAAAAAAAGAGAAAATATAGAGATACTTTTTGCTTGCTGAAATGCTCATATTTGATACACTCTTTCTTGCGGCCTGTAAATGCAAAGACCAAAACTAAAATACATCAACTGCTTATGTCATAAGAGTCAGCCTCCAACCTTACTTCCATATCTGTAAGTAATTTCAGAGGTGTGAAAATAATGTAAAAATGACAAGGCAAGTGTTATAGTTCAAGCTAAGTAGCCAGGTCAAAATTGTATTTATTCCAACATCTATTCATACATTTTCTTTGTGAATCAAGAGTCACAATAAGTCTGAATGGGTAAAAACTCCTTTGCATCACTATATAGACTCTCTCTTTGCAACAGCATCTGTCTTATTCAACTCAAGTGATGCTGCATCCTTCAGTACAATATAAAAAAACACTCCTACATTATGAGTACTTGGTAAATGACACATTTGTCAATTACTGATTGCTTTCTCGGCTCCGGTGGATCTTAGTAGAAGACGAGCATTGAACATTTCACTGTCATCGTTTCCAAAACAGGCTCTTCCTTGCTCAAAGAGCCCCGTGTCCATCAATTGTACATGCAGGAGGCAAACAAAGAGATTTATTAGCCAACAAATAATCTCAAAGAGTGACCATGAATTGAGAAGATTAGCATGTGAAAGGCAGAGCAAAACTCCCTTGTTCAACAGCTAAAGAGCAATTTAATTGGGCAAAAATTGGGAGAAATTAGAGATTATATCTGTAGGGGGTGATAAACAGAAAACCTCATACCTATGCATAAAGCTTTGACAAGAGATGTGCAGAATGACTACATCTCTGTTAAAGGGATAGTTCACCCCCAAAAAAATTCTCACCCTCAAGTAGCTCCAAACCTTTATGAATGTATTTGTTATGCTGAACACAAAGGAAGATATTCTGAAGAAAGTTTGTAACCAGGCTGTTTTGGGGCACCATTGACTTCCATGGTAGGAAAAAAAAATATGGACGTCAATGGTGCCCCAGAACTGCTCTGTTTCCACATTCTTCAGAATATCTTCCTTTGTGTTCAGCAGAACTAAGACATTAATACAGGTTTGGAAGTAGGGCTGTGCGATATGACGATATATATCGGATGGAAAAATAAAAAGTCTATCATTTCATATCATGTTCTATCGTTTATTTCGTGGTGTCGCAAAATACATTGTTTACAGTAATACCTTTTCATCATTTGAGTGACTGCGATCTTTATATGCCGCCCACCACGGGGCGTGAAGGAGAGACAGAACGACCAGCCAGGACAAAACCAGGAGCTCGTTCCTAAACGAGGGACTACACCTGTAGCATGGTTACACGTTTTTAAAAACTGCAGTTTTAAAACAAAGATTTTAAGCCGTTGAAACTCAAACAACAGACCTATATGTGTGCGCCATCTCTTTCTGTGTGAGAGAAGCACGCTTTTTCTTTTTCGCCGACTTTGAACAATTACATAAACACACTTATATGCGTCAGAATCCCCGTCTTTGCAAGTATCCTCAAACACAGCGATTTAGGTCTTAAGAAAGAGTAAACGGCAGAAAGAGAAAACGCATATGTAACAGTAACTTAGCTATATTGGATCCGGACTTCGGTCTTAAAGGGGAAGCTGTCCAATATTCGTTCTATCTGTCATTCATGTTAATCATAGCACACTATTAGAAAATCTCTCACTGCTCTTGACTAAATCACTTTTGTAACTTTAATGAGAATAAATAAAAAATAACAATAATAATGATATATTTATAATATTATATATTTTTTAATGCATTTAGCAGACATGTACTAAATTGAGGGCCAGTTTGACTGTTCATGCAGTTATTTGTGTAATAGTCTTATTCGTTGTGTGATTACAAGTCTGGCAGTTAGTTAATAACCTATCATCAGGACCCAAAACCGCGTTAGAGACCCGGATTCTGGCGCAGTTTAGAAATGTGTAAGCGCTGTTATTATAAGCGCGAGATCGTTGGACTATGATAATACCGTCATTTCATCCACGATGCTTGAGTAATCACATGTGTGCGTGCATCAACGAGTAAGTTAATTTCTTTATATTTACATTGCTACCATTAATTTGTTTCAAAATACGTGCTTATCGCGTATGCCATAACACATGTCTCTCTAAGCTAATCGCAAGCTAATTCTGTTATGCAATCACTGTATGAGCATTTGCCATGTTTATTGCAAATGCCGACTGTTATTCATTTGCATACTGATGTTCTATCTTGTAAACTTGTACTTTATTATTGTTGTTTCTATTTCTAGAACCACACTCAAGTAAACTGTTCAATTCTGAAAGAATAGTCTGTGCTTTTAACTCCTCCAACTGACATAACAAAATTGTTCTGACCGGACAATTTTTGGTGGTTGCCACCAGGTATTAATCAGCACATAGGAGCATAACAATTCTTTTCATGGTCCTTCGAGCTGGAACAGGCAACTTCTGAAAAAGAGGAGATTATCATACTTGAAGAGGAGATTAGCGATGCTACTGTTCGCTCTCGTCGCCGAAAACAGATGCCAAGATACCTTGAAAACTATGAGGTGGATTATGTGTCAAAGCAGCAATTAGTGCACACACCCTCAGGCCACTCCAACGAGGGAGAACAATTAGTAGGGGCTACAGGAAGTCCATTTGCAACCTGCAACCCCCTGGTTGCTAGCATTGATCACTTTCCTGCCTCCAAAGGTATTCCACACTTCTCTCCTGAAGTACTGCAGATGTGCCTGAAAGATTTGGAAGAGGAGAACAGTCGGCTGAGACGTGACCTCAGAGAACACTCTGCCGCTCACTCTCCAAGACCTCTGTCTCCATCTCAGTCAATTAATTCGCCCAGACATTCAATGCGTAATATGGAGGAACAAGCCTCTACCTCAACGTCATATCACAGAGTAACGTCTACAAGAGATCAAAGAGATCCACGTTATGAAAAGGATAAGTCAGTGAACTTTAATGAGGATAAGTTATGCGCAGAACGTCAACGTGACAGAATAGATGAGATCATCCATGAGCTTCAGAGGATGAAAGTGAGTTAAGACATCCAGATCAGCCTCGCCACCACCAAAGCATGCAGCAACACCCCAGAGGGCTGAGCATGCTGATGACCACTACCAGCACCAAAGGCAACCATACACACACTATTACAGCCCTACCTCAAGGCAACAGCAACCATATGTTCCTTATCATTCCTCACTGCCACCTAGTCAAGAGAACATCTACCGTGGTCCAACCCCTACTATTCCTGATTTCACTAGAGAGGATCCACGTGAGTTTGCCCGGTTAAAGGTAGCTCTTGATAATCGTCTGCCTACCAACGCTACAGAGCGCTTTAAGTTCCAGATATTGACAGATCACTTGAAGCTTGAGGAGGCCCTGCTCATTGCTGACTCTACAGTAATAGCAGATATCCTTACAGTCATACCAAGCAAGCTCTAACAGAACTCTATGGGCAACCCCATCAACTTGCACTTCAGCGCATTGCTGGGCTGATGGATGGACCCAGTATAAGAAGTGGTGACACCAAAGCATTCTGGCTTTTTGCTCTGAAGATACGGGCCCTGGTTGGAATGCTGGAGCAGTTAGGAGGTCATGGACGTACAGAACTGACCTGCGGGTCACACGTCTCCCAACTCCTGGCTAAATTGCCCCACGATCTCCGAGCAAACTTTAAGAGGTATGTCAATCCCCTAAAGACACCAATTCCGACCTTGTTAGACTTGGCAGAATGGATGGAATATGAAGTGAGGGTACAGGAAGACGGTACTCAATTCAATACTGACTCAAGTGGCGAGAGAATGAGTTCCCACAGAGAACAGCGAAGAGGGCTGAAAGTTTCACACAAACCTACTGCCATATTCCATGGAAGTGAACAAAGGCAAGCCCTCAATGCGGAATCGGTTCAGCAAAGTGCAGTTTCTGAGGTGAGATCACAAGAGAAACTAAAGAAATACTGCCCCTTCTGCAACACAACTCAACACTATCTCAACCAGTGTTCAAACTTTAAACTGCTGACTAAAGGGCAGATTGTGACCTGGATCAGATCAAATCAGAGATGCTGGAAATGTGGACGTGATCATCAAGTGGGTCAGTGTACTCTTAAAGCAAAATGCAAGAAGTGTCAGAGGAGACACCTAGAAGTCCTGCATGAGGTCAACAATGAAAGGAGTGCTTATTCTACCAAAGCAACAGGAGAGATCTCTCAGTCTACCAGCAATACAGTAGAAACTCTGTACGTCGATCGTCCAACAGGCAGCAGTAAAGTTTTACTGAAACTGTGCAGAGTCATCATACGCAACGGAGACCTTTCACTAGATACATATGCCCTGCTAGATGATGGATCAGAACGCACCATACTTTTCCATGAGGCAGCTCAGCAACTCAGCCTTCACAGTAAGCCTGAAGACCTGTCTCTACGCACAGTGCGCCAAGACATCCGCATCATCTGTGGCTCCACAGTATCATTCACAGTGAGTCCCGCTACACAACCAGATCGCAACTTCATAATCAAGAGAGCTTTCACAGCTGAGGAGCTTGGACTAGCACCTCATACTTACCCAATTGAGACATTACAGAAGAGATATCACCACCTCAAAGAAGGCCTACCTTTGCAATCAATTGATCATGCGAGGCCATTATTACTCATTGGGTCAGATTACCCACAATTGATCACCCCAGTCCAGCCAGTCCGGTTGGGACCCCCTGGGGGTCCAACAGCAGTGAAAACTCGCTTGGGATGGACATTAAAAGGTCCATCAAAGTTCCTCGAATTCATTCCCCACACGCCGCAGTGCCTATTCACATCTGTCAGCCTTGCACCTAATGATCTGTTCAGTCAAGTAGAAAGGTTGTGGCAGATGGACATCTTGCCCTATCGCAACGAAAAGCTTGTGATAAGATCGAAGCAAGACACAGAAGCTATGCGCATATTGGAAGAGAAAACAATCAGTGTAGAGGTGAAAGGTGTGCAAAGATATGCTACCCCTCTCCTCTGGAAAACTAGCCTTCCACCTCTTGCTGCTCCAAAGGAAGCAGTACTGCCTCATTTGTGGCGGACTGAAAATCAGCTGTCCCGGAGTCCTGAGAAATCTCAAGTGTACAAGTCTGAAATATCCAAGTTGCTGGAGGCAGGCTATGTACAGAAAATCCCTCAATCCACAGCCATACAAATTCAAAAGTGGTACATTCCGCACCACATGGTCCACCACAACGGCAAGAACAGGATTGTATTCAACTGTTCCTTCAATTTTCAAGGACTGAGTCTGAATGAATACCTTCTTCCAGGACCGACACTGGATGCAAACTTGTTGGGGGTACTTCTCCATTTCCGAGAACATGCAGTAGCCATCAGCAGCGACATAAAGGGGATGTTTCATCAGGTCCGTCTCTTAACCGAAGACCAAGCATTCTTGGGATTCCTGTGGCGAGACATGAACACAACCAGCCCACCTGATATCTACCAGTGGTCAGTGTTACCCTTCGGTACCACTTCCAGCCCGTGCTGTGCTACCTTTGCTCTTCGGAAACATGTTGTCGATCACAGCAAACCAGACAGTGAGGCACGTGCATCAATAGAGCGTTGCTTTTATGTAGATAATTGGCTGCAAAGTATTCCCTCTCTTGATACTGCCAGGCATCTAGTGGATGACATGCGACATCTGCTAGCCGAGGGTGGATTTGAACTGCGCCAATGGGCTAGCAACACTCCACAAATCCTGCAACATCTGCTACAGCAAATCAAATCAGAGAACTATGAGCTTTGGTTCAGTTCAGATAGGGCAGACCCTCAGGAAAGTACACTAGGACTTAGGTGGCAGTGTAGATCTGACACACTTGGATACAAACATGGCCATGTCATTAAAGCCGAGCCGACTATGCAACACATTTATCGCATCCTTTCGAGTCAATACGATCCTTTGGGATTCATTACCCCATTTACCACCCGAGCAAAGATCATAGTGCAAAGGCTCTGGGACAAAAAAAGAGAATCGGATGACCCTGAATTGCCCGCAGACCTCAGAAATGCATGGCTAACTTGGTAAGACGAGCTTCCACAACTCCCAAATGTCACGCTGCCCAGATGCTACACTACGAAGGTAGATCCCCTGACCAGTTCAAGAAGTGTGCACGTTTTCTGTGATGCCTCAGAGCGGGCATACGGCTCCGTAGTGTATCTTCGCACTGAAGATAACAAAGGCCATATAGAGGTATCATTCCTGGCAGCTAGATCACGAGTAACTCCAAAGAGGCAGCAGACAATCCCCAGACTTGAGCTTTGCGCAGCCCTAACTGGATCATAACTGGCAGCAGTTCTGCAAAGAGAGCTCACACTAGACATTAGCAGTTTCAAATACTGGACTGATTCTACAACAGTTTTAAACTGGCTGCAGTCAGACTCGTGCCACTACAAAGTGTTCGTGGGAACTAGAATCGCAGAGATTCAAGAGTTTACTGACTCACAGCTATGGTCGTATGTGCACTCTCACAGCTTGCCAAACCTTGTAGGTGGAAGGATGGCCCAGCATTCTTACAGAAACCTCCATTACACTGGCCAAAATTACCCAACCTAAAGCCAGCCGCTACCTCAGAGGAACTGCGTAAACCAATATATTTCCATCTTCTCATGACTCAGGATGAGCAAGGTGTCACGTCTCAATATGACAGCTTTCAAGAGCTTCTTGATGAAACAACCCGATCCCTTCACGGGGCGGCCAGTCCCACCGACACTGTCACAGCTGACACGTATAAGAAAGCTGAACTTGGAGTCATCCAAAGGTCCCAAATGGAAAGCTTCCCTGACGAGTACGCTCAGCTTCAAGCAGGGAAACCCATCTCCCCAAACAGCCGTCTAAAGACATTAGCTCCTGAATTTGATCCCGACAGTCAACTGATTAGAGTAGGTGGAAGACTCAGACAATGCCATTAGCTGAGCCCTCATATTCTGCACCCTATTGTTTTAGACCCAATCCATCCAGTGACTAAACTTCTAATTAAGTAGTATGAAACACAGCTACATCACCCCGGTATGGAACGGGTCTTTGCTGATATCAGAAGGCGCTTCTGGATCTTGAGAGGTCGACAAGCTGTTAGATCAATTCAGCATCACTGCACCGAGTGTCAGAAATGGCGTGGCAAGCCCAACATCCCTAAAATGGCAAACTTGCCACACTCTGGCCCACTGGAAAGGTGAAAGCTGTCATACCTGGAACTGATGGTAAAGTCAGAGCTGCGGAGATTCGGGTCAAAGACAGAACCTACATCAGGCCCGTTGTCAGACTGATTAAGCTACCTCCACTCCCTGAATGACTGAATGAGTACTGGCCCAAGATGCAAATATGCAAGCACATTTGGGGCGGCTGTACTAAATCACCATACTTTTGATATACAACACTTGAAAACCTTAACGTTATAGGGATGGGCGTTTTCCAAAAAATATTGCCAACCCTCTACATTGCGAGGAAATCACTTGCATATGCGACTAAATCTTCACTCTGGGTGTTTAAATTAGAGATGCATCGATCCGATACTCTGGATCGGTATCGGCTCCGATCCGGTCATTTTCTGCGGTTTGGGTATCGGTCAGACGAGACCCGATCCAAATCCGATGTTGTGCGTATACTATTATGTGCTGTTGTTAAGCCCCACGAAAACCACATAAACATCATAAAGCACCATAAATTGTTCGTGCATTATATTTCAAGTGTTCTGAAGCTGTTCCATAGTTTAATCCGAGGTACAGATGAATATTTAAGTCGTTAAATTAAAGTTCACATAAACTCTTCTCTCCGCTGCCTGTCTGTCTGTCATCCTCAATTCAGCATTCAAACCGCGCGTCACGTTCGGTTACTACAGTCAAACTCTTCAAGAGCACACAGTCACTGAGGTTTAAAACTGTTAAAAGAAAAGGCTCAATAAACTAACTCACAGATTTAATACAGTACTTATCAATATATCTTTCCCCTGTACTTTTCTTCTCTATGCGGACTCAGAGGGCTGCACAGCCTGTGTGCTGTGACTCCGTGTTTCAAGAGCATCATTCTGCGCACGGGATCTGCATTGCGCCGCTCTGTATTGAGCCTTTCATTTTACAATACTTTAGCGCAATGAAATATAGTAATAGTCTTTCTTGTTCTGTCCTATCTATAATATGTTGCTGCCTTATTACTGTGCTATGCATTTAAAAAAATATATTTTAATTTTATAGTATATATTTATATGTAAATGTATTTGCTTGTTTTTTCAAGAATGTATTTTACAATACAAAGAGCAATGTGTATCATTTAACCTGATTCAGTCGTACACTTATTCACTTTTATTTGTAAATAAAAATCTTTCACTAATACAACTCCTACTATATTGCAGTATGCTCTGTATACTGTGAATAGTATGTTAATTGTCTGTGTGCATGGAATAATCAGATTACCTGCTACATTTGGTGAAATTTGATGTATGCAAATCTGAATACACTGCGTGGGAAACTGTTTCCCAGAACGCAAGGCACTCCATGTGACATTTCATCATCAAACGCATGAGTAAACTGGAGGTGGGGAATAGTCTTTATAAATGTACACAATTATATAAAATAAAAAAGAACACTATTATATGTACAGAATATCTGTAAACTACAAACTATCGCTGTGTATCTAAAAACAATATCGTTAGTAGGACATAAATTGTACTTTAATCTCTGCAGCAAGTTTCCGATGACATCACCTTTATCTCTATAGCGCTTTATACAGAACAGATTGTTTCAAAGATTTTAATAATAATAATACTGCAGTATCATAATGTATAAATAACATATATAAATTAAAATAATATTCTAATTATGTAAACAGAATTCAATTCCACTGTAAAGCATCTCTAAAAAGAAGCAGAGTATATATCTAAGGACAATAAACTAATTTGTTGTCAGAGGCTATTTACATGAACTCCGCCCACAAATACCTGTCTGCGAACAGCTCTGCAAAAGACACATATTCTTCCGCTGTATCAGTGGCACAGCGAGTAAAACGTGAGCTGTTTGATTTTGACATGATCGACCCGAGTTCTAGTCCGCCTTTTGTCAAACGTGCTTCTCCTTTTCCCATCACATATCAAATCAGAAAAGCATTTATTTTCAATAAAAATAAAGTACATTTTTGAAAAGTGGAAATAAAACACCTCATTAATACATGTTATTAGGCATGATTAGCTGTTGGTGTAGAAAGGTTTTTGCCCCAACACTCAATATGTTATTATTGCATACTGTTTTATAATGTACTACAGTACTTAAGTATAAATATCTGCCACTTAACTACTATTTACGTGCCTGTCGCTAAAGAAAATGCTGCTATGTTAGTGTAAACAGTACAAATTTATTTGCACTTAGTGTAACTAGATTATATCGCTTTGTCCACTTAGTGTTACTTCCAAAATTATCATCATTCAGTTAAAGAGAGCTCAGTGTTGATTATTTTATATTCTATATGTAAAGTTCAAGATCAATTCTGAAATGAGTTCAATTGGGCAATATTACTAGTATGAACCCCTGATCTATTATAGATCAGTGGTATGAAACCTTATTAACAAGCCTTTGGGGAATGGTAAGGCAACAGCCTCGATAGCTGTGTTGAATTAATGTTCAGTGTTTGTCATGTGACAACACTTCTTTTATGTTCCATAGTTTATGTTAGGCCATTGTAGCCTAAATATTTTATATGTAAGAATTTGTTTGTTGAATCAAATAAAATATTTCTTTCTAAAGCTACAATTTGTACTTGATACTTTCTAATTCAACACCAAAATAGCTTTAAATAATGTTTTTGGGGTAGTTTCAGTCAAATTTATTTAGCGATTAATTAATCGACGCATTATGTAATTATATATATTATTAAATTAAATTAAATATATATCGGCGATAAAAAAATATCGCCGTTAATCTATTCTGATTCAGATTCAGATTGTTTATTGTCATTGTACTTACATACAACGAAATTATAAATATGCCAACGTATCCAGCTAATATTAATCATCATAATTTTCCCACCATGCTGAGTGAAATAAGTGCTCTATGCTCAATATAATTGCACATGATTATTGCGTGTCAAGAATGTATTCTCAGTTCAGTGTTCAGTATGGTTATAGCTTTAGGGTAAAAGCTGTTCAAGAATCTTGTGGTACGTGTTTTGACAGACCTGTACCGTCCCAGATGGCAACAGTTCAAATAAGTGATAAGCAGGATGGTAAGGGTCCTTCAAAATATTGTGTATTTTCTGCAGACAGTGAGAGACAAAATGTCTTCCAGTGCAGGCAGATGTTGTCTCGTGATGTTCTGCTGCAGTCTTGATAACTCTCTGCAATGCCTTTTTATCAGCTGCAGAGCTACTTCCGTACCACACCAGCATACCATGTGTGAGGACACTCTCAATGGAGCAGCGGTAGAATGACAATAAGACCTGTTGTGACAGGTTTACCTTCCTGAGCATTCTTAAAAAGTATAGCCGCTTCTGTGCTTTCTTAACCAGTGCCATGATGTTTATCGTCCATGTGAGATTCTCAAAGTTGGGTTGGGAGCTGGGTCTATACTACGCAAGCTATGATGACTTTCACCCTGATATTTTAGCGGATGTATACCTAGCCGAATTGCACTGTAGAAGCGAGAACGAGTCTTGAACTAGAGGCTCGCAGTCCGTGATGGACAGATTGTTAACGGCTGGTCTATGTGGTAATACAATCGGGCAGGACATCCAAACACTCACCTATCATTCATCAACCTCAAATATGGCTTTTCATCTGAAAGATGTATGTAGTAGCAACTTTACATGGCTCAATATGATGTTAACCTAGAGAAATGTGCGCTATTGAAGTGTTTCTGTGTGGAAGCTGCTTTGCTGCAGGACAGGCTCTGTGCGCACGTACTGTTAAAATCGTCATTCTTGGTCATACAGATAAAAGTAGCCTAATACATCTTTCGAATCTGTAAAGACTCTACGTTTATTTGTGTGCACTCAGAATAACAACGAAACGTTGCGCTTTTAAGCAAACAGGATGCGCATTAGGTCTCATGTGAACTTGAGTCTTACTTTTTAGACTTACTTTTAGTCATTATTTGGGTAGCACACATATTCTGAATGCCTTCGGCAGAATTCAAATGAGCCATTTTAATCTAGATTAATCTAGATTAAAAAAAATGAATCTATGCCCACCACTAATATATATATATATAACAAGCAACACATTTGTTACTGCAGTTTCATGCAATGTCCTTCATACAATTCTTAAAAGATTCCTTTTTTTTTTTTTATAGGCACATGTTACAACTCCCCAAGAGTTAAACAGAGGAGTTTTACCATTTTCGAATCCATTCAGCCGATCTCCGGGTCTGGCGGTAGCGATAATTTTCCTATTTAAAGCTTGACTCTTCTGTAGTTACATTGTGTACGAAGACTGACGGAAAATGAAAAGTTGTGATTTTCTAGGCCGATATGTCTAGGAACTCTTTTCTCATTCCGGCGTAATAATCAAGGAACTTTGCTGATTACTCTATCAGCAGGCACACGATACAGCGCCTGAAAGTAGACCCCAGCTAGGTAACTAGTTATGATATAGCAGGGGACTACTTTCAGTCGCTGCGCCATATGCGTCAACGTGCCTGTTCCTTTAATTGCTATCTTTTGAGGCTTCTTATTTGGCACCTATGGTATTGATTTAGTGTTGATTCCTCTCTATGAGATTCTGCTTTTTCCTTTCTATCACCATAACATATAATCCCAATAAATGGCAACTGCAACAGGTTAATGGTCTCAATTTGCCCATTCTGAGGGGAGTTTTCTTCTCTATAGAATAGGCCAGCTGGGAAATGGAGAAAGCTGCCGACATGTGCAATAGATGTCAGAATAGGAGAGCAATTTACAGTAAGTGGGTTTAACTTCTTTCTGTCTTATCTTAGAGAAATTGTAAGAATCCGGGAAGATTACCACCTAAAGCGAATCTCAATTGACAGCCAGTAGTGTTGTCCCCGTATCCCTGACAATGCTTGATTACTCCATCTACCTCTATCAACTTGAGAGACACTTACCTTCATGTTCTGAGCATCTATCTAACTGATGTCTGCCTCTGTGCTGATAGAAAAACCCAAAAGATGCACGAAACTCACATCAGCTCCCTCTTTTTCGATGTGGACACACAACTAGAGACAGAAAACATAATTTAGTGGACCATTTGGATGAGGGTCAGGGGTGTGCACACTGCACAGTTATTTTTGAAGGCACTGACACCTGTGTGCTTACTTTGTTGCTTGCCTTCATTAAGAAGAGTGTGGAGGAGCTCAAAGAGAGACTTTTACAATTTGAACTGATTTTTTAAAACACTAGGCATCATACACTTTCCAACTTTAAAAACAGTGAGAGGAAAACTGGCCACCATACACGACTGAGGATGATACACTACCAGACATTCAAGTCGTTCCGACACAACAAACCCACGCAGAAACATGCGATTTTCTATGAAATCTGTCAACTCAAATCTACAGACTGGCTTTGAATTTAGGCATCTAGAATCAACTTCTCCAGACTGTAAATAGGTGGAAAATCAGGGTAAAAATCGTGTAGTGTATTCCAGGCTTAAATGATTAGAGAAGTTCAACATCTGCGTCTTTCCTTTTCACTGAACGGTCGAGTTATGTTGTGATTCAAAATTATGATATTGTGAGGTCAAAATAAAAATTGGAAAGAAAGAAAGAAAGAAAGAAAGAAAGAAAGAAAGAAAGAAAGAAAGAAAGAAAGAAAGAAAGAAAGAAAGAAAGAAAGAAAGAAAGAAAAGCATGCAATGATAAACTGAACACAATAGGATCATGGATGTCGAAAGTAGGGTGAATTTCTATTTTATGCCAATGTTAAAATTACTAAGAGAGGTTTTTGTACAAATTACAGTCAGACCTCAAACTTGTGTGATCAACACTACTAACTAAAGAATATTAACCACATTTCTTTCTATCGTTTTCTTATTTTTCTTATTTACAAATTGACCTTGTGACAGAAAAAAATAACAGTAGGTTTATCCTCGGCCTGTAACAGACAGGATGAAAGCAAAGTAGTTTTGGTCTTGAAATCAACAGACAATGCGTATGAGCAAATTATCAACTATATTATAATTGGAAGACAAAACTACAACAGTAAATGTAGTATTTACATTTGTAGTATTGTAGTATTTTAATCTGCCATTTATTCTGCTGTGTAGCCAAAAGCAATGACATGTGCTGATGCATTCAGTCCTATATATTTCATTCATTATACTTCAGTAATACTGAATATGAAGATCATACTGCAACTGCAACCCAACTATAAGAATCAGTAAAAGTTGGAAATGGAGGGTTTAAAATAAAATGTAACTTTGTTATATGAACAATTACAACATTTACTGAGTTGTCTTCTGAATGGTCTTTGTTTGTTTTGAAGCACTCTCACACAAAAGCATTTTAATTAATTAATTACAATAAAGTATTTTTTTTTAATAAAAAGTATTTGTACTGTAAGTTACATTTGTATCTTCTTGTAGAAGATTATGTTTAATTTGTGTTTCGTCACGTATTAAATATTAATTATTAGGTAAAATGTGGGGTCTGTACTTTTTTATGTCGGGTTAATGTGTATGTCTTAAGTAAAACCGCGTCACTTGTACCGTTTCACTCCAGTTCCAGTCGTGTTGTTCTTTCTAAGGTAGAACGTGTCTAGCTCTAGCACATAGACTGAGGTCTAGCAGCGCCTGGGAAATACTCGCGCCCTTCAGTCAACTAGTTCGCCTGGTCTCCTGGGTAACGGTGCTTATGGCAACCACTGTAAACAACTCGCCCTGCCACACCGAGGTGAAGAGAGAACAAAACAGCTAACAGTTATGGCTTTCTGCAACACCGAGCATTTCGAACAGATTGGGAATATTCAAAAGAACATGCATGAACGGTAAGATCATGGTGTGCTTATTTTCAGCTTAGACACGATAGATGCTATATTGTTTAGAAATAAACATTAAGAAATTTAAGTGGGCCTTGAATGAGGCAGCGCAGTAGATTTCAGCTCTGACCGAAATGTAGCTGTCGAGCTCGGTGAGACGAGAGCGAAAACCAGTGGGAGTGCTGAACTAATCATTATAGCGTTTAAAATAACAAATAATGTATTCATAATATGTGTGTGGTAGTGAGCTCAAATAGTATGTCAGATGTTTGCTTATCTGTCTTTTTTCTGTATTAAGTAAGTTCGAATTAGACTCCACTGATTAACGTTATTGCTTTTCATGATGACAGATTTGTATAACGTTACTGTATCACTATATTTGGTCGCTTTCTTTTTGTAAGAAATGTAAAGTTATAGAGTATTATAACGTTAGTTTGGTAACGCTATCTGTTTAAACTATATATGTAATATGTTTAAACTATGCATGTAATAATATCTAACGTTATCCAAGCTATGTATTTAATAAGACATGTTTAAATGCTGCTCATGAAGTCTGAAAGCTGCAGGTGTATTAAGATTATTTGTTCTACATTTAGGGAGAGAAGGAGGCTTGAGCTGGAAGAAAAACTGTTTGCCTACTTAAGATCAGACGAAAGATTGTAAGTATAAATACATTAGAACCCTATCAAAAATATTAATTGTAAATATATTATCAAGAAACAAATACAATGATATAATTATTGATATTACCCTACACCAGCATCCATGTAGAATCCATACAAATAAAACCATTGTAAATGTGTAGACAAAAGGCAGATAGCTTGATGAATATGGATTCCCCTCATGTAGCTAACAGCACGTTTGATGTGCCATTGCTCTATATAGGACTGTATTCAGGCAGAAAATACATGTGTATCATCTTTCACTAGGTATTATATGTATTGTGCTTTCATTTTATTACTTTGATTCATTATTTGTTATTTTTATCCGTTATCCTGTGTATTTGTATTATTATTTTAATGAGTCTATATTGTAGTGACACACAATGCTCTATGCTACTTCAATTGTTTTATTGTTTCACTGATATAATAGGCATTCTCCAATAAAATGTGTTTATTTCAGAACAAATAAATAGACTACTCTACACACTCATTGATGATTTTATTATACTTACGGTGTCATCTGTTTCTGTTTAAGTGCTTGAGAACAGTTTGTTTTTATGATGGCTCAATTAAATGCATTTATAAAAATAAAGAATTCTGATATGAGGCCATGACGGTCAAGGGTATGTGAGAGGTTAATAGATCAGCATTTATCATTCATTTTAAAATTTCAGCTGTCATTATCCATTTTTGCCCTTAGCTAGTCACAAAACTCCATCTTAGCTGTGGAGAATCCATTAGTACTACTGTAAAGTGGCACTTGACAAATATGCAATGTTTTAGTTTGTCTTGTACTATGCACAGTGAGGAGCAATTAGTTATACTTATAAGCTAGCATTAACCTATGTATAGTAATGTTTGACCTATTTGTAACAGGTCTCTATATTTATTTCCATAAATAATTGACAAAGTCAGTGCAGCCTTTTCTTAAAAAACAGAGGGAGAGAGAGTAGCAAAGCTGTCCCTTTCATATCTGTCTCCTGCTCTCAGGACTAAGTTGAAGTGTGCCAAGATGCGCTGCTATTACAAGGAGCTGCACGAGAGAGAGCAGCAGGCAAAGACACGCAACCTTGAGCTTCTTGGGAATGTGGAGAACTTGGCATCAAAAATGAAAGAATTCTCCATTGATTGTAGCAGGCTGCTTCAAAAGAGGGTAACAACCTTGGGCAGCTTCCTCTGTCCCAATATCCATCATATGTGTTTCTTAAAACAGTGCTGTGTGCGTATTGTTGTTTCACAGTTTTTATCATTGAAGATGTTCGTTTGGTTTGGTTTCAAATCATCAATTGTCGCTTTGGCAGCCCAGCCTGTCTTTTGGTTGTTATTTTAGTTTTTGTTAATCTCATGTCAGAACACATGTTTGTGTGGAATGAAATGTGAAGTCTTGTGTGTACTTACCATGATATGCAGTGACCCAAATGGCAGCTGCTTGGGAGCAAAAATGTAAGTGTAGTCTGAATATTTGATTTTTATTCCCAAAACTAAGAGATTCTTTTAGAGGCACTGTTTTTTTTTAACATATATTCTGATCCTCAATTAGACCATTGCCATAATCCTGTAATTGTCTGTCTAATTGTCTTCCAGTGTTTAAACATTCACACTTATTGTTGTTTGGGAACAATCATAAACACTCCAGCACTCATTTATCACTGCACACAAATGAGAAAAAGAAAACAACAGCTCCGTCAGATTGTCACTTAAAACTGAACAGTGCTCCACAGCTTAATATCAAATTAGACAAATTGTTTAATTACACCACCACAAATTAATCGCCCTGTATTCAGATAGTGAAGTGCTTCTGAATTTGCCTTTTTGTGAAAAGAACCCGTTTTCCTACTTTTTGTGTGTGTGTGTGCATATGTGTTTATGTTTTGTTACTACAATGGTTGCTTTGAATTGCAGTAGGAAAAGAGACCTGCTATTTTAGCTTTTTCTTACACTAAATGTATCCTTATTATGTAATTGCTCAAATTCATACCATGACCTCAAAACATCACGTTCAACTCGAAAACACTCTCTCTCTTTCCCTCGCTGAGGTTTTTTCTTCCCCACCCAGATTTTAACAGTGCAAATATTTGTCTGCTGTGTTATCACGTCTAAAAGGGCTGTAAATGGTTTGTTACTCTGGTCCCTTTTGGGAGTGCAGATATTGTCTTACGAGAATGAAGTGGGAGGTTGGAGGTAATCCCAGTGCCCTCATCTCTGCCACTGGTTAAATCGCCAAACTGATTAAGAGACTTGGCAGGCACTCACAAAGGAATACACACACTGATTAGTGCTACGTTTAGGGACATAAACGTCTTTTTCTCCTCCACTGCTTTGCTGGTAATATTTAATGAAAAAAAGGAGGTTATAGATTTGAGTAAATTGTAATTTCCTGTGTGCTTGTGTCTCGTAACTGCAGTCATAGCAGAGTTTTTTTTTTTTTAAGAACTAGGGTTATAAGCAAATATTCTTGTCGTTTGCATTGTTGAAAATGATCTATGTTAGTAATGATTTGACTTGAATTCATTTCAGTTGGAGTACAAGAATCATATTACCAGACTGAAGAAAATGGGGAGCAGGGGGGAATCAGAAGCGGACGAGGTAAGAGAAAATTATCGTGTCATCTATGGAAATTACAGTTCAGTGGGGAATTTACAAAGCTATCTGTGTGCCTTTGATAAAACTGCAGTGCTGTGATGGGATCCAATGGAAGTGTCGTTTTTTCAAAAGAAGAGAGTTGAGACTTGTAGAGAAAAATACCACAACCATTATTCAGCTCAGCCTCCCTCTTCAGGAGACACTTTTGACAGTTTATATGAGGTATCAGTGTTCAAAGGCCACAATTCATTTATAATCAAAAGCAAATTGGAAAGTGCTTGAAGTAATGACTGTTTTGCTCAAATGGCTGCTTTGGTTTAACAAAGGAGTATCACAGTCCTAAAACAAAATGATATTATGCATTTTTAAAAGGCTATTTAAAATGAGAACAAAAAAGAATGGAAAAGAGTATTGCAGAAGCCTCTGGCAGCTAATGTGTCAGTTTTGTCTGCAGTGTTTATTTCACGTCATGTGTGTGACCGCTAAAACAATATGTGTCCAAACTCTTTCTGTCAGTCCCTCGAATGAAAGTCGCTGTTATGTAGACTGCTCGGCGGTGGTCGTGAGGCTGTTCATTTTCCTCGTCGTATCTGTAGTGCCGCAGGTGTCTAATCCTAGCTACACTGACGATGTAGTTCAAGCCCGTGGCTGTAGCTTTCCCTCTCTTCAAGCGACTCGAGCTCTCTCGGATGAAATGTGGAAGACAGCTCATAATGACTTAGAGCATTCTATCTAGAGCAGTCACTTGTGACTGTGCCGCATCCCCCCCTCCCTCCAGCCTGCCGATATTGTAATGAGCAGAGATGGGAGGAATCACTCCATTATGCATAGGCGCCACCACTGGCTGCGTGCATGTCCCCGAGGCTGCAGCATTCATTAAGGGGAGCTTACCAGCCTGAAAGCTGGGAAGCCATGATAACGGGATATGATTTTCATATTTAATATATTCCTTGGAAGAGCAGGCGCGTGCCGCAGATTGATAGAAGAATCAATTGCTACTTTAGCGAAACACTTTCTACTTTGCCCTGCAGCTAGCGATGGAATCACTCAGCCAAGAAATTAACTTTTCCTCTCACTCCATTTCTTTTTTCCTTCCTTTCTCTCTATTTTTTTTTACTTCTACACTGGATCTGCCAGACAGACCGCGTGGTTTACAGTGGATGTTATTAAGCAGCTAACGGGTTGGTATTTAAGACCCTTATCAGAAAAGAAACAGAAGTCAGGGTTTTTTTGTTGATTATATGTTGATTTTTTTTCTGTACCCATCCACCACTCTTCCTCCGTAGCGTGGTATTTCTGTCATGAAACAGAGTTTAGGAGTATAGGATTGTTAATAAGATTAAAAGTTAAGACACTGATCTCAGTGCACTCAGCTGAACAGACAGTTGGAAGAAAATCTAACCTTGACCAAAAGAAATCCTAGTCAGTCTGTAAAAAGACACAAAAATGATACCATGAAATGTTTTGGATTAAAGCTTATTTGAAAAGAAGCCACTGTAACCTGATTTGTCAGGGTTGAGTTTTGGGGCCAAGGACTAGTGGAAGTAAAGCAATGAGAGAATGATATATCAGAAATGTAGCTCCCACTTGCTGGCAATAAGGTATCCTTGACCACCCAATTAATTTGAGCACTTTTTAAACCTCTTGACTCCGTGTACTTGACATGCCTTTTTTGTTTTCTGCAGTTTTACTTCCTTTCATTTTCATGAATATAGAAAAATAGTATATCACATTTTTGCAGATATATTTGAAAAATAATTAACTTTTTTACATTTGTCAAAATATGAACAAACTCCCATGGCTAATTTAAAAGGACTTGCCTCAAAGAGTTAATTCCCCTCAAAATGTTAGCTTACCCAAAAATGAACATTCTCTGACCTTTGTGTTTTTCCGAACCCGTGTGGCTTTCTTTTTACTAGTGTAAGCAAAAGGAGATGGCAGGATTTTCATAACATACTGTGGAAGCATATAGGGAATGACGCTGTGGATAAAAAAAATGATGAAAAGCACCATGAAAAAAAAAAGCATGCAGTATTCCAAATCATAACCGGTTGCTACATTTACCACTTTTAATATGCTGTGTCCCACAGGTAGAAATAAAATAATACTGGTTTAGAAACAGTTCTATTTTAGAGTCATTTATATACTTTAGTAGTTTTGGTTAATATTTAAATAAATACAAAAATATATGTTTTTAATTGTAGTGAAGGTTTTAGCATTTATTTTCTCCTTCATTTGTATTAGCCCCCTAGATTTTTATAAAGTTTTAATTTTGAAATTATCTTATTTAGTTTGAGTAATTTTCAGTAATTCTACTTAAACTAAACAAAAATAAATAAAGTTGGCAATTAGCTTAATTTAGTTATATATTGAGTTTGTTTTATTTCAAGTTTTGGTTTTAGATTAGTTTGGAACAACATGAAGTATATGATGATAATTGTTTTATTTTATATTTTGTGTGAATTGCCATTAACCCCTGTCATCCACTACTTACATCTTCTATATATATTGTTTGACTTGCACAGCTCCCGAGCAGGTTCCAGCTTCCCAGCACACAGGGATCATCACAGAGTGCTGTCATCTTCACAGGTCACCAGACCTCCAACGGCTCATCAAGAGATGACGGCGTCACGACACCTTCACCATCTCAGACAGAGCTGATACCTAATCATCCTTCACTCTCTCCTCTACAAAGTGGCCTTTGTATGCGCTCCCATGTTTCAAAAGCCAGTGGAACTGCCATTTTATCTGATGACATTCTAAACTCAGGTGATTTTCTTGAGGGCAGACATTTGAGTGACGTGCATGAAAAGCAGATGGAGTCTGATTGGGACGTCTTTCAGAGGACAGGAGAGCAGCATAGATGGGAAGAACTAAAATCACCTCACACGACCCTGGAGGAAGCCGAAGTGTCCTCTGGATCTGTGACCACGAAGAAGCCTGCAGACATTGTGTCATTAGAGAGGTGTCCGGCCCATAGTCCTTCCTCAGATACCACTGATCCAAGAGATTCCTCACAATACATGAACTCCGGAGGTGAGGATGAGGAAGTGTCTGCAGAGGATGAAGGTGACTCTGCACCAAGACATCAAGATCTTTCAGGTTTGAATTTTTCTGCTCAATTAACTGCGATTGTACATTGTTATTAAGTAGATTTATGTATGACATTATTATTATAATTTTTTTGATTAATTATACTTATAATCTTCTACACATTTCAGATCACACTAAGAGCAGACTTTACGCTTTGAGAGGAGATGTTGTAATTCAAGAACAGCGTGTAATATCCTTTCAAACCAAAGGTGGCGCACACAAGCAGGTCAACACACAGGAATCTGGAAGGCCTGACTCTCTCGAATCCCCAACAGGTACAGTTGCTTGGATTGTAGGACTAATTTCTTCCTTCTAAACACAGCCAGAAACTCTATGAACCTAAAGGCTGCTCCTACTGAATGTTTGCTACTCCAAAATAGATTTCCCAGTATCAATGTGATCACAGTGTTATATTTTCTAATCTAAGTTATCACTTGTCTCTTATCCTGTAGATGTCTCTGAGTGTTACTCTAGAAGAAAGATTGTGATTTTTAAGTCACAATGAAATGGAAATAGCGATGAGTGAAATGTATTATCGAAAAAGAACAAATGTAGGGCGGGTTCTGTCCTCCAGTGTTGAATGGATTTTGGAACTCGGTCATTGTACTCAAAAAAATAGATGCAAACTTGTGGTCAATTATGGAGGCCAGTTTAAGCAGACTGAATTATTATAAGTCCGGCATACTTCAGCAGAGAGAAACGTGCTGTTTTCACTGGAAGTTCAAGATTTATGAGGTTTATGAGAACATAATGAGGTCAAAAAAAAAACATACATGGATGAGTCGTTCACAAAAATATTTTAACATACATTTACAAAATATAATGACTGTGTTTTCATTTCACGCTGACTCTAAATTCTGCATTAACTTTACATGTAAATGCCATATTTAAAGTTTGCTAAATATTTTTAATTACATTAGCATGCCCTGACTCACTACAAATAAGTAAAAAGAATTGTACTGTTTTTGTGTGTATATATATGCTCTTTATTACACTGTGCTTTTTTTGCAAAACAATCTGCAGTCAAACAAACATATAATCCTCCAATGAGATGCCATTAAAAATAAACTATGCAATTGTTCCTGATGCCTCCTCCTGGCTTCAGACTCAAACATGCTGTTTAAACAGGACGAGTCAAAGCAAACCTTCCTTTACATATCTGTTTGTCCTGTTGTCAACTGTACCTCAAGCATGTGTCAGAAACTAAACGGCCATCAGAATACTGTATCCAGTGTAGACAGCATCAGTAATTAGAATGGGTTCTATTTGTGTTTTTTTTTTATTGGTATAGCCAGGTGTCAACTGTTAAGTGACTAAGTGCAAGTGGGCATGGCAAAGATGTGATGTAAAACCTGAATTTGTGCTGCACAGACCTATCTGTGTATGACATTAGAGTATTGTGAGAGCTACAATAAAGGGAGCAGAAATCTCCATATGGTTTCCAATTGCTTTTGCGGAACTTTGATATCATACACGATCAGTCTGCGCAGTGTGCATTCTGTCAGCATTTAAACTGCCCTGTCAATCATCTTGTCACAGTTAATGTTATCCATTTTGTTTCATTTGATTTCTTACGTTATTGGAGAGAAATAAAGAGACACGTGTATCTTCCAGCCATGGGTCAATAATGCTGAGAACTCTCCTCCTGTGTAAATAATAATAATAATGCATTTGAAAATTAACGACCAAATGTATATTTGTCTGTCGGTCTCGCGTGTCCCTCGTATTTGTAGTTATTTTTTTTACACTTTTTATGCATATTTGCAGTTCTAATCGAATCCTCTATCAACACGCTATGGGTTGTGGGCAATTTTAGCCATCAGAGTGTGCACGGATCTGCACATCGAATTTCTAATGGAAAATAGGCCTACTCATTTCAACATACTTCAATTTGGGACGCAGTACTAATGTCTTGCCCTTGAGCCAGTCACATGTAAATTCCCCGTGTGACATCACAGATTCCACAACCTTCAAATGAGCCATGAAGCTTGATTAAATAAATTTTCTTTTTATACTGAAGAGGGCATTTTCAGGGTGTTTTAAGGGTACACAAATCTATTATGTCAAACAATCAAGGAACATTTGATTTGTCATTAAATTACTGTTTAAGTTTGAAAGATTTTTTTTGTAAACAATATAAGATAAAAATAATTAAGCATGTTGAAATCACTGAACTGTAGGGCTGTTATGAAAAGGGAAGCTAATACAGTCAGTAGTAGAGTTTCTCCAAAAAGTATAAACCACAACAACTGGGAGATCATTTATCTGTGTGTGGTTTTGTCGGATGGGGATGTGTGTACATGTGCACATGGGTGTACAGATATAATGAACTAGGGTTCTGCAGCAAACAACCTCACTCAGTGGGGCTCAGTTGTGGCTTTGGGACACCTTGTAAGGAAGGCTCAGACCCCGAATCCAACATTATTGGCCTAATCCCAGATAATGCTTTAAGGGAGCAATTTTCTCCTCGGGAGATTTGACCCCAAGTCCCAGTAGACTCAACTATTTCTTGACTTCATAGAATTTTCTGAAGAATGAAAGTGTGAGCATCACTAAGGCTCTGCTCAGGTGGACAGTTAGTAGGTTGGCATGATGTGCCCCTATACTAGTTATGCTATAAATTCAACATAATGGAAATATATACACATCACCCCCAAATGGATCGTTTGAAAATAAATAAACTGATAAAAAATCGTATGAATCTAAAACTGTCATTATATCTATAATTGAATGCACATATAAAAGCCAGTCCATTTGCATTTTCACAATAAAATAAATTAAATAAATATATACATTTGTGAATACATATGCCTGTTAGTTTGTATGTGAATAACAAGATTTGTAAGATTTGCCAATGTGTTGTCCCTTCATCCCCTTCATAACACATGCTCCTGTGGTAATGGACATCACTTTTGAAAAAGAGACAATAGAATGATATCCATCAATTCCAACTTTATAACCCACCATGACAATTTAATTTAAGATTTATACTAAATGATCCTGCTATATCCATCTAGCTTTTTGTCATTTTCTTTCTTTCTTTCTTTATCTATTTAATTCTGCAGTGAATAAATAGATTAATGGAAGTCTATTTGATCATTATTGCCCAGTGCATACATGGAGTGGATTATCCACTTTAATGAATTGGTTGAATACATACACAGCACAAAAGTATGCATGCAAATTCTGCATGGCAGAAAGTTTTGGCAGAATCATTTGTTTGCTTCATGCATAATAATAAAGGCTCTGCAATCAAATGAGATGTGTATCAAAACAAACATCCCCTTCACTTTAGATGCTAATGCGCGTGCAAAGCCTCAGTGGTTCCCTATGGAGGTGATTGTGAAGTGTTTCCTCGTAATTTAAGACCTTTTAATAGATTTAAATGACATTTCATTGATGGCACCTACCACTTGGGCTACTTCGTCATTCAATTTTTGTTCACATTGTCTATGAGAAATGAATATGATTGGTATTGACCTCTCCGGGGTGTTACTATTCGTTGTGATTGTTTGCTGTTGAACATGAATGTGAGAGTTTGTGCCCTAGTAAAGAGGCCAGGCTAAGAACAAAGCTCTTACGTTATTGTGCGTGTAAGCAAGAGAAGGAGAAACCATTAGTATCAATCTAAGCATTTAATAAATACCGTGTCGCGCATGTTGTGATGAGAAAGTGGAGTCAAGGCTATCGTGCGCTCGGGTCTAGAGAGGAGAGTGTATCATTGTATTCTTTCGAGCGTTCCCTTCATGAAGCTGTCCTCACAGCCTCTCATATGATGGCACGAGTTTGTGTTTTCAAAGATCTTGATGTGCTCCAGTTGATCTTTCTACTGACCCATTGTAATTCTACCTTTGTAAAAAGAAAGACCAGCACTAAAACATCCTGTAATGGATCCAGTGTGAAGCCCTTTCGAGTATGATGCTGGATTTGTAATGACTCTGTATCTTCACCGATTGATTTGTTAACATATTTGTTTCTCAGTATTTCCATGCTTTATCTGAGAGCCACGTCAGTTCCCTTGTTGCACTCTATTTCTAAGGAGGACTAGAATATTTGCTAGAGGAACCATTATTACTGTTATGGAGAAAACAAATTGTTGAAATATAGATAACATGCTCCTCATAAATGGCCTCAAGAGAAAACACCTATGGATGTTGCCAACAATACTCTGCTGTTTGGGTGTTTGGTGTTTTGAAGAGCCCTGGTGAATAAACTGGGGGGGGGAGGTAGAGGGATGTATGGGGGCTGTTTCAGCCGCTCTGAAGAGGACTTTGCCCAGATGGATTGTGCTCAACAGAATGTCATGGATATAATTCACACAGGCAGCTTAATCAGGGTGTTTCCAGGAAACAACCTGCCAAAGAGAGGCAGCGATTGTTTGGTGGCCGCTGACCCTAGGGCCCATTATAGATTGTCATACATTCTTTTTTCCCATTTTATATGGTGGGGGTTTTAGGATTTGGGTCTAGGTTTTGCAGAAGCTATATTCTATAAGGGCCACCCAGTGCTTAATACGTCAGCGTGAGAGATATGGATCTGCTAGAACAAAATGAGCCACAAACAATATTTCACATTTCTACAGCCAATGCTTCTCATTTAAAACCAGAGAAGAATAATATGAATAAGAATGAAGAATAATATGGTTAATTTAAAGGTCCCATATTGTCAAAACTGTACAATATCGGGACCTTTAAGTGTTTTTTGCTTTTGTTTGTTTTTTTGTAATTGCAATTTTAAAGTTTTTAACATACTTAAATTCTTAAAGGTCCCATATTTTCAAAACTAAAATTTCCTGGCTTTTTTTCATGATAAAAGAGGTCTAGGGGGCTATGTAACTACCATTTAAGTTTCAAAACAGTCAGTCCACAGTAAAGTGCACACAGCCTGCATAAAGTAGCATGTGCCTTTTCACGAGCCATTGTGACTTCCGTAAAAATGTGACGCCAGAACTACTCAGTCACCACCTTCAGTCACCATCCCGAGCACCGCCCACCGTCCTTTTGCCAAACCCCCAGACAGCATCGCTTCTATGTCATGCTGAGCAACAACAACACAGAAACATGTTGAAAAGGCTAACTGTTTTCAGCAGAGCTCCTGAGAAAAAAGCTGTACAAATATATTGAGATGTTTTTTTGGTACTTATATCAAAACGAGGACATCAACACCTAAAATAAAACTCCAGAAAGTTGTACAATATGAGACCTTTAATACACATTCCTTGTGTTACTGTGCATGATTCATCTGAAAAAAATTGAAATGTCATATTGTAAGTAAATGCATGTAAAGTCAGCTCATGTAAATTAATTTGACAGCAATAAAAGCAAATTATGGTAGATTTGAAAAAGAGATACATTTAGGAAAAGATGCTGTCGAGTGTTGAACATCATTTCAACCTCCTCATCCCAGTTCTAAATTCCCCTTAAAAGCGCCCCCTCAAAAGTCCTCCAGAATCCACTGCAAACTCACTCTCAGACAAGAGAGAGCAGGTTACTTCTTGTATGAAACTAAGTCTCATTTTGCAAATTTTGTCAATTTTTAAGAGATTCAAACGATAAATACCATTTTGTGGCTCTATAATGTGTTGTGACCGATTGCTTTAGCACCTCAGTTAAAGCAGCACGTGAACCGATCATCTTTTCATATTCACTAGTTAAAGCATGACATAAACATAAATGAATATTAGAAGGTATTTTATTTAAACCGTGATAAGACATCAACACACACCATTTTTCAAGTTTAAGTCCACCAAAGTTAATCTACTCTCCTGTCTGGTTTGTTTGTTGGACCAAATGGGCAGATTGGGCGAGATGATGGGTCAATTCCCAGTGGATAATGTCAAGTCCCATCCTGTATATACCCTTTTTGCTCCAAATATGTTACGTTGTATAATCGAAGTGGCTTGCAAATGTAGTTTCTTGTTGTAACTAACAAGAAATATTGAATATACATGACAATTTAACTTATTGTTTGTTTGTTCTCACTTTCCAGGCTCTCCATGGAAGGATTTTGCCATCTTCTGCACAGCATTGAGCGACGTCTCGGTGCTAAAGACATGAACCTCTACAGAAGCACAGTTAATGAGCTGAAACTCGATGATATCATCAGGTCAGAGAAGGAAGATGTTTTGTTCCCTGCTTGAGTCTGCTTCCTCTCTTGGTGCTGTAGTGTTCACAGATTCAGTGGAAATTGCATTATCCTGCCTTTAAGGGCTCTCACTATAAATTAAGTGCCATTACTTTGGCACCAACAACACTCTAGCAATAAATCTTGGTTTCTAAGGGGTTTTGAATCACAGTGAATTGTTATAGGAACCATTTTGCAATGGCATCCATACATGCCAGTTTGTTGTTTTCTGTTTATTTATGTAGATTGATAGAAGCGGAAAATATTAGTACAAATATAAAGTAGGGGTGGTAATCTTCAGGCACTTCACGATCCGATTCGATTCTGGGAGTCACGATCTGATTCCAAAACGATTCTCGATCTACATTTTTTCCCCAATTAATTCTTCTGCTGTTTATTTATGTAGATTGATAGAAGCGGAAAATATTAGTACAAATATAAAGTAGGGTGGTAATCTTCAGGCACTTCACGATCCGATTTTCTGCTGTTACTGATGAGATCATAGACAGTGGCAGGTTTAACAGGCTGCATTCACACTAATACACAGATCCATTTCGATATATCAGATGTTCTGTCCTGCTCTGAAAACATAACTGACTGTGTACATCAATTTCGTATAATAGTATTCGAAAATGCAAGTGCATATACCCGCAGCCGCAATCAAGCTTCAGGACAAAGAAACAAAGCGCACGTGAAAGTCTGTCAGTGCGCGAGTTCCGTGCATCTAATAGTACTGCCTTCCAAACGGCATAAATCAGGGATCCTCAAATCTGGCCCACTCCTGCAGAGTTTAGCGTTAACTCTAATCAAACACACCTGAGCATGCTAATCAGTCTTCAAGATCATTATAAAATCACAGGTAGGTGAGTTTGATCAGGGTTGGAGCTAAACTCTGCAGCAGATTGGACCTCCAGGGAAAGATTTGAGGAACCCTGGGATAAATGAAAGCATATCTAAATCATGTCTAAAGAAAACACAGCGGGTGGAAGCACACACTGTCAAGCAATGCGCACATGTCTCACAGCTCAAATTCTGTGCAATGAAGCTGCCGCGTCTCTAGCGCGCACGCGTGCCATATGCGGGGGAAAAAAACTAGCTCAGAATCGATTCTGAATGTGAAGAGAGAATCCGATGCAAAGTAGAATCTGTTTTTTTTCTCCCACCCCTAATAAAAAGGAGGCTCAAATGTGTGTGCCTGCACTCCACATATTCTCATTTCTAATGTCATGTTTCTTTATGTATTACCCAGTATATGTGGTCAGTGTGGGCGTCTGGATGGTGTGGAACTGCATGAGTGTGGTGCTGTGGTTCTGCAGCAGCTGCCCCTGTTGTCCTGCGGTCTGTCTCATGGATGCCTGTTACCCAGTGATCTGATCAACACTCACTGGTCATCTGCTACAAAACCAGAACAGATCAGGTATAGTGCTTCTTTATAGGTCTCTGGACTCATCGCGTCTATTCAGGTTGTTTCACTGTTATGTATAGCAAGAGACCATTTGAGAGCCTATTTTTTATTTTCAGTTTCTTGTGTTTTGGAATGATTTAACTGGAGTCTATTTTTTTTTATTACCGATTTAATGTTTTAGAAGTGTATGTATATATATTTTTATATGAAGAGTTCAGATGCAAAAGCATCTAAGTGCCATCTGAAATTTCCTTCTAAAATTTGCATTTTCAGGCTTTTGCATCTGAACTCTTCAAAATATACATATCTAAATATATATATTGTAATGAGCCAATAACTGGGTGGTTAATGTTTCTTGACATTACTTGATTGGGATATGTTTTTTGTCCTGGTTTGGGCATGTAGGTCGTGTCTGTCAGCTGAAAGTGCTCTGCTGTGGGACTGCTGCTTCAGACACTTCTTACAGCTTCAGCAACAGAAAATCCTCAGCGTTGACCACATCATGCAGATCTTCACTCCACTCCTAGTGCCAAGCAATGCCACCTACACTGAGAAGGTGTCGCTCTTACCTAATTTCTGCTTCACAATCATTTCTCAGTTATTTTTTTTTAAATTTATTTATAATTTTTCTTTCTTTCATTCCTTCCTTTCTAAAATCTACTTCAGTAGTGCTTAAAATGTCCTTAAAGTTTCAGTGATTCATGTCAGTGTCCATAAAACCACTTTTTAATGTTTGTAGTTAATATGGAGGAATTATTATAATGGAATATGTAATAATTATGAGAAAATAATGTTTTTAGAATATGATACAGCTGGTCCAGTAAAATGACCTCATCTTGTAAATGTATATGGGTCTTTCCTAGTGCAGCCCTGATAGAAATTCCAGCTTCATAAAGGTTTTACTTTTTTGTTAAAATGCGGTCATGGGGTTGGTGTTACTCTCCTGTTGTACTAAGACTGTTATGTGGCATTTGGCCTCTGATGTGTGAATCTATTGGGAGGATGTGATAATAGTTGGCGTTTGACTAGGGCTGCACGATATTGGAAAAAACTCACATTGCCATATTTAGTTTTTCTGCTATATATATATAGCGATATGAAAAAAATTATCACCAGATGATTTTAATATCTCTATTTGGGGGGAAAATTCAATGATTGTGGTGATTTTATAGGTGAGTAAATAAGCATAGAAAAAAAACGAATTACAACCATAGATAATTATAATAGAACAAAGACACAAAATGAAATAAACTGGTAAGTCTAACAGTATTTAGGCACATAAATTGAATACTCAAATGTAAAATAACACTGTATAGTCTTAACTGTATTAATGAAATCTAATACATTTGTGTTAAAGCTACAAAAGTGTTGCTTTTTCTCTGTGTTTTGTTGTTTGATTAACATTCATAACACAGAAAGCAGGAACAGGAACATTAAACTATGAATATAGCTAGTTACACATCCATTTTCGTTCTCAGTTGTTTACCTTCACCTAAGCAACTGTGTTTACAAGGATACTTGCTGAGGCATGCATTTTTACATAATCTTGCGCGTATGTGTTATTTCAGGCACAATGAGACGCGGAAGTGACCGGAAATCATTTTTCATAATATTTTCTTGATTTTGTAACTAATAACAGTATTCCCAATAGCACTCACCCCTGGCATTGTTTTATTTTTATTTTTTTTGTTCTTTATGGCAAGTAATAAATACAAAAAAGTGACCAAAATTCAGTGTTCGCGTGCATCTGCGTGGCTCTCACCGTGTCTACACCTGATGTGCACGATGTGACAAAATACTTTAGAACCCATAATCAGTGATGCTGTCTATCTACACTGGATGTGATACGCGGCACGACAAATTCCCGCTCTAATTTTGGTCTAAATCCCCGCTCTAACTGATGCCTCTCTGTATTTATGATGTACTGACACAAAGTTCAAATGATTTTTAACAGTCACTTTGTCACATCCAGTGTAGACAGACTTTGGGGCTGTTCACGTGTCGCAGCTAAAAACGTGTGGAAAACACCAGCCGTGCCGCTTTCTCCTTCTTTTCAATGCGCTCTCGTGGCGTCTGCCGTTTGCTAAGCAACCGTAATCGGCTCTCTCCTCGACGACGCGGAAGTTTCAGCAAAGGATAAATGGATTTCCAGCACTGAAAGTCACTTGCAGTAGCTCTGCTACTAAATATTTATTTAAAAATGGATATCTGTACAGCTGCGTCTGGTGTAGACGCGGTGTCTGTGTGTGAGCAAAGAAAACAATCAGTATAATGATCAGTATAGGCCTATTAAACATCGCACATCCTGCGATGTGACTATCGCAAATACACACATCGCGATATCGATGCTGAAACGATATATCGTGCAGCCCTACATTTGACCTCCTTTCCTTGTCATTATTTCTAATTCTCTTGACACAGTGCAGAATTTATCAGCATTTTTACTTGCATGGTGACTATACTACTACGCATATAGACGTAGTAATTATCAGCAGTTAACAGCAGTTTTAAGTTAAGAGAATAAAGATAACTATTTTAGTTTTTAAAGTCAGTCGCCAGCTTCCCTCATGCAGTGCATTGCCTGTGGCTATCAGCCCTCAGATCTTGAGTGGCTCAGATGGAATCTTCATATTTTCTGCACTCATTTTTGCTAGAAAATAATTGGAATTCTGGAGATTAGAGTTTTAAATTATTCTATGCAGGAATCCTACATGTTTTGTTTGTTGTTGTTTTTAGGAAATTCAAAAATTTAAAACAGAAAAAACACATTAAATCAAGTCAGGCTGAATCTGGACACTGCACACACATTGATATAATTATGAATAACATTATCTGGAAATTTAACAGAATTTGAAAACTTCCAGGCTTGCAAAAGGATTAGATTTTGTTAAATATTTAAATATTTCTAGCCATTTTTTCTAATCATCATGTATGACTGGAAATATTAGGTGGTGGAACCCTGAAATAAAGACAAGTCGTCTCTTTGTCATCCAGGCAGGGGAGCTGTTGAAGAGGCTTCTGACCCACGAATCTGAGACCCATCAGCCGTCAGAAAGTGAACTGTCATCTTCTTGCAGCTTGCCCTCTCTTCTGGATGACAGTGTGGAAATCAAGCCCGCCAGGCCTTCCAAAACAATTGAGCCAACTGTTGGAACACAAGGTTAGGCTTGTTTGACATTTCTGCTTAGCTGGCTTTTTTTTGCTTTTACAAATTCTGCTTATTACAAACATCGGTTTCTCCGGCTTCAGATGAATAGCCTGTTTAAATACGCACAGGTGTTAAGAGCCGCGCTCAGCCAGACAGTTTAGATCAGAAAGAGAAACTGAGAGAGACTCCCCAAAAGCAGGCAAACCGCATGAACGGCTCATTTCCAGTGCCAAAGCAGAGAAACATCAGCTTGGTGGTGGCTCCGTTCTGATGAAGGAAAAGAGGACCTCAAGTACTCGCAGGATACCAGAGCTCTGACCCTCATGAGAATACACTTTTGCCCAAATCTCATTTCTGACAAAGCCAGCCAGCCTTCATTCTCCCTTTAAACCTGTCGTAATCAGTCCTGCTGTTCAGATTCGAAAAGCTCCCCACCCCCCATCCCCAACTCTCTCTCTCTCTCTCTCTTTTCTTTCTCGTTTCTCCTCTGTCTCGCTCTTCCACCGTCTCTCTGAGCTTCGCTTTCCTTCTCTTTTCTTTGTTTCAGGAATTCAAAGTGCTGAAGAGGACAGTGCTGACCAAAGCCCAGTGGAAAGTATTCCTATTAGAGGTAAAAAGGCAGATCGAAGAAGCGCCCGTTTGGGAGTTCTTCTGTGCCTGTTTTGTCTTTCTCCTCACGCAGTAGATAATGGGGGTCCCTTTTTTCCCAACTGCATTGCTGTGAAAGGATGATCAAGGTGAATCAGAGGTCAAAGTCCCACCTGAAGAGTGGAACAGTTCCTCTAATTATCGGCAGAGAAAACAACCCCGTCTCTTTTCTTCTGCCCTAGGTATGGGTGAAACTGAGATTCTCAGAGCGCATAATGCGGAGGTTTAATTGTCCGCCGGCCGGGTTGGGGGTGCCGCACAAGATCTGTCATTGGTTCTCATTATCTGCTAAACAATGCCAGCCAGAGGCGGACTTGAAAAGACTGGATGTCAAGGCATCCTTTGAAAAGCCTCGGGTAGCAAGTCCCAGCGCCAGCTCAGAAATGTAAAACTATCCATTATTCCACTTGGCTATCTGATTTCAAACTGTGCCTTTCATGCGCAGGGCTAGCCCAAGAGCGCCACGGAGAGAGAAGTCCAGCTTCTCACTGCAACTAATCAAAGGCATTATGGTAGTAGAAAACCGCCTCTGCTGTCCCTGGCTGCTTATGAGCTGTTTACAGGCGGCTAATGAAGACTGCGTCGAGTTCTGTTGCCTTTCGTATTACATCACTTTGCAATCATCAGTGGAAACAGCATCCGACGGTGGCCCTCCGCCGCCTCCATGTCAGTAAAGCGCCGCCATGCACAATAGTGTTTTATGTATACGCGAACAAAAAGGAAATCTTTTGCTACTCTTTCTACATGCCACTGATGCCTATATTTTGCAGTCATTGCACCGGAAGAAACCAGCATTAAACAACATGCCATACTGCAGATACCAGAATAACGAGATGCTGGAAAGTATTTTGTCTTTGGGGGCATAACCACTTTGCAAATTGTTTCTCCGACTGCTTTCGGCATTTAAAACCGTCATACTTTTGTTTTCCAGGGTTCGTGTTCAAAAATAGTTTAAGCTTGAATGCTTGCTGGTTAAAGATCTCAATTTCCAAAGTTTATAGATGAAAGACAGAGTTTTAAATGGAATCCTATAAGATGTGCGGCAACACAAAAGCCGGCGGGCTCTTTTTTTCTCCAGAGACGGACAGCCTGTCTATGTGCGTCTGGATTAGATCAATAGTTTAGTGCTCATTCACTCTGTTTTTCACCTCCTCTCTTTGCTCATCAGTGGCCTTAAAGAGCTGATGTTGGTTCATCAAACATTAGGGCTCTGGAAAGTTGGAAGTCGAGGTCTTTAGCAAATATTTGACTAGCTGCTTTCGCATTTTGTTTTTTCCTATAGAGACCAAAGCATATCAGCTGCTTAAACAGTCTGTGGCACAAGAGAGGCACTGGAGTGACTCGGAGAAGGAGGATTCTGAGCCACCAGGTAACGGAAAGAAATAGAAAATGTTCCAAAGTTTGACAAAGCACATGTTGTGCTTTATTTCCATGAAACATTTCAAAGTTTTATATCAAATGTAATTTATTTGGTTGAAACTTATTGAACTGTTTTTGACATCTCTATTCTTGAATTGTTACATTAATTGTAACTATTAAACTTTTAGCTGGAGAGTTTGCAGGTTGTGTGTCCAGAGAGTGTTTGTAAATCATTATTTTGAAATGGCCCATTCTCAGGAAACCATGAACCAGGAAGCCATTTGTGCCTTAAAAGTTCAAGTTAATTTCCTTACCCCACCTCAGGCCTAAAGTATCAGCACCATAATTGCCAGATATTGGCAAACAACCATAAACGAACATGTTTTGAGTTTTTTTAAATCACTGGTAATTTTATGTATGTACATAAATTGCCCTTTCTCTTTTAAACTACATGTACAATGGCTATTCAAGCCAGTTACATTTCAAAACATCTGGAGAGTGGACTGTTATTCATAGTAAATATTATCTGTATTTTTTCAGACAAATATATTATATTTCTAAATACATTATGACTATACTGATCATACAAATTAACTAAGTTGTGTGTACATGCATTTAATCATTTTAATATTATAGTATAAATGTGTAATAATAACACACCCTTATTTATTTGTTATCCAAAGACATGAACAAATTGGAGAGATCTGAGGCGCTCCGGGACTCTTTAATGCAAAATAGCCGGTAAGTATTCACAAAATTATATTTATGTATACGAAAAAAAAATCTAATTTATGCTCTTTTAATAAAAAAAGCTATATGTGTTTGTCCTTGAAACTCTCTTAGCATCATTAACACAAGTTCACGTGGGAGGCATCAGTCAAGCTGTATTTTCATTCAGAGCTTCCTCTCTCATCATCAGCATTATTTGATTGCTTCAGTAAATCAGGACTTTGAATGATGAAAAAGGATCTTGAGGGTACAATGTTTAGGTTTTCACATCAACACAAGTTCACACAATCAGCTAAGACAAGCGCCTCTCCTCCATGAATCCATTAGGGCAGGTAATGGATGGGTAAACCTCGTGAAGAGTAATCGTCTCTGATTTCACATGCTTTTCCGAGCATCACGCTGACACAAGGGTCGAAAGTCTCCTTCCCTGTGTCTGCGTCTTTTTTCTCTCTCTCTTTCTCCTTTTCTCTCTCTTCTGCCCACTCTTTGCCCTCCTCCCCTCGCTCTCTCTCAGCTAGTTTACACTATTTGCAGAGGAAAGGGTATAATGATCGCACTCTGATGGATGCCACAGTCTGCCCAATGAATGGCCTCATTAATAAACATAAGCTGTCTCTAGTGCGAGATGCTTTTGGATCATCCCAGAACCTCACAGAGCTCCTGAGAGAAACCTGCCGGAGACTCTCCGTTGCTTGTGGAGGGTTAGAGGTTGTTTAAAGCTCACAGCAAAGATGATGGTTAGAATTGGAGCATTAGCTTTGCTTTCAGGTCAAATATTTTGGGGCACTTTTAATTTTTTGTGCCATGTTGAAGAATTCCTCTTCTGCCAGTCACTTCTTGCGCTTTATTGCCTCTACAAGTACCCTGCACTCAAGCACCAGTAGAACACTACATGTGCTGTTCCCCCGTCCTCTCTGCTTTCTCGCTCTCTCTCTCGTCTCCGTCACTTACTGCTGTCATTCTGTCACTGAGCCGATAGGAACATTAAAAGACCTTCTGGTTCGGACCAAAACTCCCGACAAAATAGTAATAAAGCAAAATAAAATAAATCAAGTGCCTCTCTTTCTTAGCCGTAATTATGATTTTGCACTTAAGCCGAGACCGTAGCTGAAGAATCAGAGTTTAAAGCAGACGCTTTGGTGCAAAAAATGCATTTATGGGCCTTTGTGCGCCTCCTCATTATGTGTGAGGCTGATTCATTAAGTAATTGGTTTGCAGTTGTTTACATGAGTATTAAGACCCCCTATTCAGCAGTCTTTGAGAGATACATTGTGCAAATGTTGCATGTTATGAATGCCCAATGAGAGGCGGGGGGCCAGGCCTATTGGCCAAACAGTGCTGGGCTGAAAAGACCAGAGAAAAGCGTCAGGCGCTGCTTTGCATAGCAATGACTCGCCCATAATAAGCTTTCCAGATTAAATACATGCAGTCCATACAAGATGCAAAGAGATACTCTTAACACATTTATGTGTGTTCATTTCACTATTATAGCTCTGAAGAGAATTGGGGTCTTTCATATCCACCCCCGTTTTTTTCTTAATTCCCTTCCCTGCGCTCTCCTTTCGTCAGCGTGCCATTTTTACTGCGAAATACTTTTATTGAACACAGCGTTTTATTGTGTTATAATTCAGAGGCTGTGCGGATGGACCAGGCGGTATTTGTTATGCATGTGTGCCACAGTGATTCAGAAAGGAGAGCGCTGGAATAAGCAGCTGCACTCCATGTAAAGACCTCTTGTTCCTGCGCTTTGTTTAAGGCTGCATGCCACAGCTTCCTCCTCTTCAGCTGCTATTGTGTCCTCTGCTACTGCAGGCATGTAGCACAGATCTCGCTCGCTCGCTGTTTCTTAATGTCCCACTCTGCTGCTTTATGAAAAATAACAGGTTAGGATTAGTAGTGGGTTTTTTGTAAATTTTTCTGGTTTTAGTTTTAGTCAACTAAAATAGCACTGAGTGTGTCTTCAGCTGTCCACCAGTAATGAGCGTGTGTGGAGGGGTGGGTGTAACAGGGGTAGCACTAAACAGCAGTAGCCAGTGGGGGTCACTCTCTTTCTTTGTGCCTCTCTATGTCCACCTGCTTTTGTCTACTAAAAAATAATCCTCTATACGCATAACAACATTTATTTCACTGAGCATAATTACACTTTCTTTATTTCTGAGGTGAGGTCTTAATTTTGTGATACTAAATGAATATCAGATTTGAGAAAAAATGGCAATAAATGCAGTGACCCAGTTCACTTGAGATACACAACACAAATAAATAGAAAGCCCCCCTGCCTGTTCTGCAGTTCGGTGCTTGGCCAGGAGAGGGAACTCGTATTTAGCCCAGCCGTTGGTACCGTGACAGTGGCCGCCGGTGACAAGTAGAGGGCGCTCTCTCTGCTGCTCTTGGCTCTTTCAGGGGTCTAATCGATGGTAAATCAGTGCTGCTGTGGGTCACAGTTGGGACCGGTGTAGGAGGTGCTACTGCTACCTTGCACAAACACTGATCCAAATAATGTGTTCTATTAGCATAGCTGTGGAGGCGTATAGATGTTTATATTATTTATTCTCATGATATAGATCCTTTTATACTTATAGACTGAAAAATAAAATTGGTGTAGAAATCATTTTCACTCAAATTGCTTTTAATTTCACAATTATTTACAGTGAATTGGCAAGTAACACTGAGTTAAGTGGACAGTATTTTCTTGTAAAACATGCTTCAATAGTCTTTTTAAGCATGTGTATATCTATCTATCCATCTATCTGTCTGTCTATCTAATCAATACATTACCTTTGTTTTTTAATATAAGTGAATATCTGCAATTTTGACATGACGCACATGCATTTTGTTTTACTTTATAAAGAGACTATTTCAAAAGGAACAATATCGCAATGATACACTTTCATCAAATGTAATCGCAGAGCTATACTCGTACGTGATCACAGGTATTATGAAAATAACTTGGCCCAGACAACAAACGCAGACTAACCGCAGTATTTACATGAAGCGTATTGCTGCATATGATGCAGAGAGACGTCTTTTATTCATAGCTCATAGATATCATAACAACAACCCACACACCCCATATATTAATGTATCAAATGCTTGCCTAAAAACGCACTGGGGCACTTTTCATCAAATATTGCAAATACATCCAAATGCTCAAAACAACGTGGAACAGAGGGAGAGCGGAGAAAGTAAACGCCGGAGCGGAGGGAAATAGAGAGAGGTTGCCGTCAAAGCAGTAATTTGCATCATTTTACACATTACATTCACCTCTGTGTATGAGACGCAGCCAAACAGTGGCCAGCCCTGTCTTACATATTCAGATGCGTTGCCTCAATTAAGTGAACCTCAGTGCAAGATGAACTGGCATAAATGTTTATGGAAATGGAATATTAGATTGGAGGGTCAGTGGCATTCACAGCTCTCTATGATAATAGTGTCTTGAAATCAGACTCGTCACTGTCTGAAGTGGCCCAGCTGATAGAGCATTCCCATGACAAGCAAGTTATATAAAAGAATAGCCCTATTTACCCACCCAAACATGTATTTATTATTGAGCTCATCATGACTAAAGGACTACATTTTGCTTTAGCGTTCGCTGCTGGGAAAGAGAAAGGCCTCCTTATTTTCAGCTTTCAATTTGAAAGGGTGATGGAAAATTGTACACAATATGTTTGTTTGTAAGTTTATTCAGACGGTTTAGTAATTAATTTTCTTAAATCCCATAAAGCATTTTTAAGCATGACCCATCAATGTAGTTGTTATTCAAAAATATCCTTTATGTCAAACTCATCAGCAATTCCTACAGTGTCAGCTTATATACTAAGACATGACAAAACGTACTCCTGGATTACAAAATAAATCAATAGAATATATATACTATGCAATAAGCATACACTACCATTTGTGGTCAAACAGTTGTTGTTTTTTATGTTATTTAGAAAGGACACATTAAATTGATCAAAAGTGACAGTACAACATTTGTAATGTTATAAAAAAAATGTAATATCAAATATAATATTCTGAACTTTCTACACAACAAAGTATTCAGAAAAATGTATCATGGTTTCTATTAAAACATGAAACAGCATAACTGTGTTCAACTTGGATAATAATAATACTAAATGTTTTGTAAGCAGCAAATCAGCATATTAAAATGATTTCTGAAGAATCATGTGACACTGTAATGGTGCTGAAAATGTAGCTTTGCATCACAGAAATAAAATGTTACAATAAAAACCTGTTATTTTAAATTGTAGTAATATTTCACAAAAATACTATTTTTGCTGTATTATATTTTGGATCTAATAGAATGCAGTATTGGTAACTTTTTTAAATAAGGTAATATATGTGAGGAATAATGTACATTGTACAGTCAGTCTGTCCATTTATTTTGCAGCTGCTTACCAAATACGTTTTTTTTTTTTTTTTGCTAGAATAATTTAATTTACCAAACTTCTACTGTCAGTCATTATATATAAAAAAATCACAAAGAGCATAAGTTTAATAAATATACTATAACAAATGATGCTACACTAAAATATTTGAAATGCTCATTATGCATGTGATACGTTTTTAATGTGCTCCCAACGTGCTGTCTATGCAACACAAATCTCAAATATCTCCAAATATCTGCTGATCATATTTAAAAAAGACTGCTCAGTCTACCTTAAAGGGCCATTTTGAGCAAGAGGATGATTACTGTGTGCATTGTTGTGCTTCGCAAGACTGCACCCTTAATAGTATGTTTCTTTGCATTTCTTTGGGTTTGCTTCTTCTAAAGTCACCAAAGTGACCTTCATGATTGTTATTGTAAACTTTGATGAAAAATAATTCAGCTGCCAGTATCTGTATCAGAAAGGTTTTCCACGGGCTTCATGTCAGTCTCGTCCTTTGACCCTGGGAGTGAATGCCTCTGAGGTATGTTTTGTATCTGTCTACTGTAACTTTGATGCTCTGTGTTTTATGAGTTTGGAGTTACATTCGTATTGAGCCAAAGGTGATTTACGTAACTTGTTCGTTCTGACCCTGATCATAGCATCTGCATACATGCATCAATAGAATTGATGAAATGTTGTACTTTGTGTAGAGATGCTCTGGAAACAAAAGAGCTAAGCTGAATTATATGAGAGCCAGCCTAATTGAGTTCAACTACATCTTTACAGCTCCTCTGGTCAGTGTCAAGGTTGTGTGTACGTGACTGAATTTGCCGTCGGGTCAGCCGGGCACACGTGAATACACACACAATCTGCGATTGGTTTATTCATCCAAATGCATCAAAGGGAAGCTAAATATTCTTACTCTTGCTCCCAGAATCCTTTAAAGTACATGGATGTGAAAGTGAAATCAATGGTATGGATGTATGAAGACATGGAGGATGAGGGTGAAGATGAAGACGTCATTGTTGAGATCTGAATAGCCCTGTGCTGATGTTAATGAAGAAGGAAGCCTGTATGAAAAGTAGCGTGAGCTTTTGCATATGCATCAATGCCGATCAAAGGCTTGTCAGGGGTCATGCATTTACATAGAGATATCAGTGATGCTATGGGAACCCGGCAACCCGGCGCTCAGTCCACGTATGAATAGAGAGCCCTGACCGGTCGAAGTCAAGGAAGTTTATTTGGCCACTCGCCTCATCTGAGGGGAAATGATGTTCTTTGGCGTTTGGTTAGGTACCTTTGAAAGAAAAGACAATGTTTTGGTAAGAGATGATGGCTTTCGGGATCATTTGTGTGTTATGGCTAAATTGATATGGTTCAAATGTTTATATATATATTTTGTATTTTATTTGTGCTTTTATGTTGTGACACAAAATGTTATTGTTATTACAAATATGTAGTTTTATCTCTTTTATTATTATTATTTCTTACAGGAAGACTGTAAAAAGTAAAGCTATCTCTGCTGTCCAGTCAAAGGGTAAGAGCGCTGTACAAATGACTAAAGTATTTCAAACGTGGTGTCTGTGTTAAATGCCTCTTTAGTTTAATCATTACGATCCACATTAAGATACACTACTACTACTTGTGTACTGTTTACTGTACTGCCTACAATTTGTCAATACACTACCAGTCAAAAATCAGATTTTATGTTTTTGAAATGACTGCATTTATTTAATCAGTAATACAGTAAAAACAGTACTATTGTGAAATATTACTAAAATGTAAAGTAGCTGTAATATGTTATCAAATGTAATGTGTTCCTGTGATGGTCAGCAGCCATTACTCTTTAATGTCACCTTCAGAATACATTATTAATAATGTTTCTTATTAATAACAATATTGAAAACCGTTTTTGCTGCTTTGATATTTTTATATCAGGATTCTTTAATGTGTAGGTTATTTGACAAAGTAATCCTTTATTACATTATACATGTTTATACTGTCACCATTGATCAGTTTAATGAATCATTTCATTAATTCAAGTTACTACCATTCAAAAGATTTGGATATCACGGTTTCCACAAAACTATGAAGCAGGACAACTTTGTTCAACATCGATGATAATCAGAAATGTTTCTTGAGCAGCAAATCAGAATATTAGAATGATTTCTGAGGGATAATGTGACACTGAAGACCGGAGTAATGATGCTGAAAATACAGCTTTGATCACAGAAATAAATGACATTTTAAAATAGATTATGATAGAAAACATACATTTTAAATTATAACAATATTTAACAATATTACTGTATTTTTGATCAAATAAATAAAGCCTAAGTGAGCAGAGACTTCTTTTAAAACCATTGGAACAAATCTTAGTGTGTGTCCTGTTACTATGTGTATTTTGTACAAACCCCCAACACCCAAAAGTGTTTTTGTTATTTAATTATAAATATATATAGTGTTTTATATAATTTGATATTATGTTCATGGGCAAGTTCATCTCTGCCCCCTTACTCAACAGATGTTAATTGTGTACACATATATTTTTGCTTGCAGCATTTTGGGGAGAATCAGATGACAGCAATTCTGAGATGGAAATGGCCTTGCGTCCTCGGTCCCGCAACACCAGCAGCCATGACTTTGATGATTTTTATGATTAATCTTTCTCTTTTGTGAGCGCACACTGTCGAGGTTTTTTTTTTTCAACGAGCAATTAATATGTTTGAAAGAGATGCCATTTTACAATCGCAAAACAAACAAAAATCTTCACTGAGGAATGAGTGCGACATTCCACGAAAACAAAAAAGAGCCATCCTCTTTATTGTGGCCAAAGACTGTGAAGGATTTTCAAAACATGTCGCTGTTAACCCTGCTTGAATCTCTTTAGCTGAACAACACTTGGACCTGGTTGAAATAGATTAAACTTGGTTTTTAAAGTGATTCCTTTGCACTGTGCTGAATATTACACATTTTCGATGCTGCAGGTACCTGGCGGTGAGTTGGAGTGGAATGCTCGGAGTCAACTCCTATGAAAAGCCATGCACAATGGCCACTCTGCATGCTGCTGAAACACCTTTGAACTCACTCAAGTACCCCTGGCACATTTAGGAGGACAAAATGCGTTGTGCTCATCTCAATATAGAAACAAACGCTCTCTGTATTTGTGGCGGTAGAAAAGCGGTTTCGTCAGCCGAACGCGACGCAAGCATCTCCCGGCCGACGATATGCAAAGTCCACTTCAGGATTCGTCTGTTTTGCGCTCATTTTTATGCTCTCTGGCTGATTCTTGGGGGATGTCAAGTTAGTTTTGATATATTTTGCATCATATAGACAGACGTCTGTGTTACTGTACAAAGCATGTGATGTGCTGGCTTCGATTCATTGTTATAATATGCCTCTCTAATGGCTATTTTTAGACTCCACATGATAGTTAAAATTACAGATAATTATGATTAGGCATTGAAAAGAGCACTGATCAAACACTGCAATATCATTACAGTAATAACGGTTATTTTTCCAAAACAGCCAATCAGTGACAACGACTGTCACCCTTGTTCTAATGGACCTGAAAATAACATTGCAAACTAAAATTGCTGTGCACGGATTTCCAGAACTGTTTTTCCCGGCCATCAATAATCTACATCGCCCGTGACAGGATTGTCATTTTGTCTGTGACTCCGAGTTCATTTGGTTTCATCATATTTAACATGCACGGAGGCATGTTATCCTGTAATGATACAATCCCTGCAGTGTTCTATCCATCAGTATGATTCCATTAGTTGGCTTTTAAGTAACTTTATGAGGCTGAACCTGCTAGAGTAGGACTCCACACTCATTAGCCGTAATGGCTGCAGCCAGCCTTGACCCGCACGCATCGAAACGCGCCTGCATAATTTGGAGATTGCTAAAAAGCTCCCCTCACATAATATCTGTGTTAAGGATCATGTCAACAGATACTTGTGTGATGGGGAAAGCTCTGTGAGAGAGTTACGTTGTGCCGGCCTCTAACAATGCCATAAACGCTTTTTAAAGGAACCGCCTTCCAAGCGCTAGGACCCACGGACGGGCTAAAAAATAATTACAACATCGCAAATGATGTCACATCAAAACAGAGAAAATGTTTTGCTTTTGATTCTTTTGCAAAGATGTGTGTATAAGCGTGCACAACACTCTCCCAGCAGGGAAGGTCATTAAAGCATTCAGATTCAGAGACATTCTTGATTTGAATCATCTGTTTAATGGTGTATAGTTTATAGTCTGATTTCAAGACTCAGTTAGGATGTCCGTTGCTGAATCTCCATTCATCTGATGAATACAATCAGTTCGATCTACATGTTTTTTATCTGTTATCAGTATTATACATGGTACATGTGCATCATCATGTCACGCGGTACATTCCAGAGCACCTTTTATACTCATACCCTACAAAACGGATTTATTTGTTCAAATCTATATTATGATTATGTCATTATTATAAAACAATAATTTGGCAGTAATTGAAAATGGTTGTGCTGCTTAATTAAGTGTGACATCTGAGTTTTTATAAATGTCTTTACTGACACTTTGATTCCTTTAATGCATCATTGCTGAATAAATATATCCTTTAAAAGAAAGTTTATATGTATTCATAATGTGTTTAAAACATCATTTTATCGTATATGAATTCAGCTTTGAATGTTGTGGTGATTTTTGGCCGTGTTAAACATGTTTCTTCAGTCCACTGTAAACTGTCAGCGTGTTTAATGGAGACTTTGTTTCGAAGGTTGAATCCGAGTTGGATAAGTGGTTGAATTGTTCACGGCATTGGGCTTCTAAGCTATACTTGTGTTTTGGTTTTGAATGATATGCAGCGAAGGCCAGACATGTCTGTTTTTGTTTCAGGAACAATCTCAGACAATAAAAGAAAGCAAGGCCTAGATGAAAGCAAGTAGGGAAGTTAAACACTCTCATTAACAATGATATGCCAGCATTGTGCTATTTGCATATTGCGTGTTTGTGTAATTTATTCCCGCTTATTCAACAAGTTGAAGTTTCAAGTGTGTCCCTTCCACTCTCCCCCTATCCACTTTTATTTTTATCAGGGAATAATGATTTAAAACAAGGTCATTTGATCTTCTGTTTCAATAGACCTTAATGAAATATTCATTTACTCGCCTGTGGTTTCTCTGACAGCGTTTCTGAGGATGTTCAACGAAGACACAAAGGCCGTGCTTTGCATCATTCAAGCCCACGTTTCACGTTTGGATTCATACAGATATAGATAATTAAACCTCCTTTAGCTTGGAAATATACAGTTTACCTGGTTTTGTTGGGTGACCATGCAAAGACATTTTATAACATGCAAACAGGACTTGTGGGTTGGGGGAACGTGGGCTGTGCACAGTATCGAGTCTTTTTCTTGTAAAGACTAAATGTACTGCAGTGTTTTAGGTGAAAACACTTCTGCGTGAACAATCTTTTGTGCAATATGAATGCCATCGCCTCAATGAAATCACTTTGCATCAGAAAGTAGTCTGATTTCTTGGACCATGTTGTATATTGTGGCATGTCTACACTGTATATCAGCCTTTCTGTGATGTGCCTGTATTTCCCAATGTACACATACAGTACAGGTCAGTTAATGCAAATCAAACCCATGACTTTCCAAATATTTCAGTATTTATTGTTTCTTTATATTTAAAGGTTTTTAATGGCTTAGGATACTATTTCCACAAGAGGATTTTTTGAAACCTTTAGTATAAAATCCATCGATCGCACTTGTTACATAGATTGACGTTCATTCAAAACCTGCTGTTGTGCTGTTTAGGGTCCTTTCACGATGCAAGAGACGTTTATGAAACCGTCCTTTTAGCTGCTGAATGATAACTATCACAATTTACATCAGATTAGATGATACACATACATTGACATAAATTGCACAATGCTTGTATTATCTGTTCACTGTAAGCAAAGGGCAAGATTAATGAAGACAATTGTAACCACAGAAGACACTATACTATCAATACTGTAAATATTGCTTTAAGCACTGTTGTATAACGCAATAATAACCTGCATCCTAGAGGTTTTCTTAACAAAATGTTCTGTCTGTATGACTTGATAGCTGACCTTTGGGTGAGTTACACTAATTTTGCTACCTTCGTTTATCATGTAGCATTTTGTGAAATGGCTCATCTTCTTCTCTTGCTTGAAATTGTGAACATTTGTGGCTACCGTATGATATACCATAACACCGATTCATTGTTTAAGTGCCCTATTTTGACCATTTAATGAATACATACAAAATAATGAACTTATAAAAATGATAAGTATACCAAACAATTTGTTGATCAACCTTTAAAATGTTTTGTCAATAAATGAATGAAGCAGAAGAGATGTAAATGAATAGTTTTACGTCTTCTACATTAACTGAACATCATTTGATGGGTCAAAACTCATCACAAGCTGATGATGTAAGTACTAATATATCAAAGTTTCTCAGTGTTATAGACACAAATACATGCTTGCTTGGTAACACACATGGCACTCAAATTATTCAGTAAACATTAACTTAACAACATTAGATGCAACATAAAATCCTAGTGTACATAAATGATAAGATAAAAAAGGAAAATGTGGAGTGTAATGCTGGAAATTCTGGGAATGTCAGTTTGCGTTTTTCACTGTAAATTATCCAATGATGTTCTTTTTCATTTCCAAAAACTGCAAATATAACCGTATTTTAATGTAAAGTTAAAAAGTAGTTTAACCTAATACAGTTATTCACTGAAACTTACTGTTGAGCTATAAACAGTTTTCATTTTTACATTTTCCCCATTAAAAACTCCATAATCTTTTTACAGTGTATGTGTTTTGAGTCTTGTACTGAGTAATTTGCACATTTTGATTAACATTGAATGTCCATGGCTTTCTCACCCATTTTCTGGTGACCAAAAGGTACATGCCTTACTGGCCCCCAGTTGCTTGTTATATGACTAAAAACATTCATATGAGACTCTTGTAAAAATGAATTTCTGTACACAAAGAATGTTTTTGTACAGATCTGATGTACAGTTGCATGAAGGCTGTGTATATACAACAGTAATCTGTAATGCTAGACTTCAACGCTCAAGGTGAGCTAGGCAACGTATGGATGAGAGCACAAAGCATCGCTCTAGAGTCTAGACCATTGGGCCTTTCATCTAATGCACAAAATCAAATTATAATTAACCACATTTAAGTTGGAGCAGCAAGTCCCTCCTTATATGTTTCCTGTGATCTCTGCCTCTTTTTTCTGCTTCATGCCCATGGAGTAATTAATATGGTAAGACATCATGTTCGGTGAATTCCTTTGAGAAGGGTTTGTGAAAGCTGTTAAAGCCGAGAGGCTGAATTAGTATTCATGCAGATTCTCTCGCTACTAGTCCCCTCTCCCATTGGGACCGAGGGCTAGATTGGGTAGACAGACAACGTTCATCCATGATTATGTGAGCGGAATGCCACCCGGCTGCATGAGGGGAGCAGGAAAAGAGCCATTCCTTGGGCAGCAACTCAATTTCTGTGATCTGCTAAATGGAACAACAACAGTGTGATACTTTAACCCCACACATCAGGGCACGGAAATAAATGAATAAAGGTGCATGCTGAGTTAGGATGATTACTGGCCATTACCTATAGTCTGGGTTTCTCTGTCAGTTACTAACCATTTAGGGGGAAATTTTGCATATGCCATGATTGCGCAGTGGCATTAATGTACTGGTCATATCTCAATTAGCGGGAACTCCAAATCCAGCTATTATTCAGAACTACTGTAAAACATCCAGCCAGGTTTTGTTTTGCTAATATCTGGTGCTGAATATACTTATTTTTTGCTCGGAAAACAAATGAGTGCCGCCATGACGGATTCTAACTTCTGTTGAACTGTTCCAGCGTCCATAGGAAACTATGTTAATATGGGCAAAAAAAGTAATTATTTAAAGGGGTCATAGATGACGATTTAACATTAGTAAGTGTGTAATTTGGCTGTTTGAGCATAAACAACATCTGCAAAGTTACGACGCTCAAAATTCAGTGCAAAGGGTGAAATTGTCTTTTACAGAATTAAATATGTAAGGCCTACTACAAAAGGCTGGTAGGGACTACAACAAGCTATTTCCTGGGTATGTGACATCACAAACCCTTAAATTTACATAAACCCTGCCCCAGGAACATCAACAGAGAGGGTGGGGCCATATTGGGCTGCTTTAGAGAAGAGAGTGTTGTTGACATGCCGTCCAAACGTTGTTATTTTCACACCAATTGCAGAACCTTTTTGATCAGCCTTTCTAGGGATGCTGGATTTATGGAGAAATGATTAAAATGTATTTTAACTCTGTTCCTGGAAATTATATTAAAAAAGTGGACAAAAGCTGTCAAAAACTTCTCTGCTATCCAAAGCTGTATGTAGAATATTAACTCCCACCTGTTATCAATGTAGATAGCCTCCGACCGCTTCATGTCATCTACCCACTCATTCAACTTTGACAGGTGAGACGAAACCAAAAGAAAGTCATTGCATGTGTCGTAAATTCTACATTCGTAAAAATAAAAGGTTTTTTAAAAGGTTGTGTGAAAAACCTTTAACATCCATGGAATCTTTCCATTCCACAAAAGGTTCTTTATTGTGGAAAAAATGTTCTTCAGATTTTTTTTTATATTCTTAACACTTAAGAATACATTATTGCTTCAATGCAAATTCCCCTTTTGGAACCTTTATTTTTATGGCCATTTTCACAGGTTTACCATTCCATTATCAGCTAGGAAAACAGGCTAATGTGACTAGTCGCACCTGAAGTGTAAAGCAGTTTTCCCGTAAGATTTAGGCAAAACTTCCACGTTCAGGAAAACGTGTTGTTGAGATACTGTGTTGCACTTTTATCACCCAGCCACCATTCTCATCTGTTCCTTGTTCAGCTTAAACATGTTATTTGCTGCACGTGCATTCCATCGAATGGTTTCGAAGATGTTGCCAACAGCTATTTGAGGGCCTTATGCTTTCTTTGCTCTGAATCTGTCGTGTGCCCTTTGCTACCTGCTCTCGTCTAAAGGTGACCCTGCCCTCTTGTTAAGTAGCCCAGATTGTGAGCTTTGACTTCCCATTGGATAATTAACCCAAAGCTGAGTCTTATCACAGCTGTCTAGCAATCTGGCATGAGGTAATTCACTGCTCCCTGAATGCAGGGCCAAAGCACTGGCACCTTATGCTCTGTGATTGAAGACAATCTCCTGAGATGAACAGAATTAATCATCGCAGATAAAGGAGAACTAGTTTTTCTTGTGTCTCTTTGGCTTCCGCAACTATTGACTTTCCACTCTGCAGCTCTGCATGCAAACAGCGTCGAGGGCTCAAAAGGGGTCACCTATCTCATTCACCCATCGCTCGTGTCCTATATGCGGATATGCTTTGTTTTTAACCTCTGCACTCTAAAAACTGCTGGGTTGAAAACAACCCAATTTGGGTTATTGTGGTAACCCAGCGCTGGGTCAAAAAGGGACGAACCCAGCGCTGGGTTATTTTAACCCATTCATTTGGGTTATTATGTTTAACCCAGCAGGCTGGGTTGCTTTTTCATGGTTTAAAATTAGTACATTGCTAGGCTAAAATGAACCCAAATCGAGCTAGATATTAAATCTACAAATCTTGTTCATTTTAAAATCACTTTTACACACAAAGAATGACTATCAAAAGGTAAATATTTATTAAAAACAAGAGAAAACAGTCAAAAAGTAACATGCATGTTAAGAAGAAATGTAGAAAAGTATGGCATTAACAGCTACAGAGTTTATAAATGAACATTTGTTGAATATAACTTAAAATCAAAATTGACTTTTTTGGTAAATTGTATACAAATATACAAAAACACTATTATACAATACTTGTACAATTAGTTAATAGTGAAATTCTTTACAAACTGGCATGGGAGTACACAAATAAACCACAACCGTAGCACTGATATTATTACATTTACCAGAAACATATGTGTGTGAAAGAATGTGAGCATGTGTGTGAATGACTGAGTGTAAACTCCATCTCTACTAAACACAGAACAAGCATTTAACATTTGCTTTTTACAAATTATACACTTACAGTTTGTTTCATAGTCCATGAATACAGATCATGCATCACTGCCAATTTTCATGATCTCTTTATCATAATTGATGTAGTCATGAAGAAGCCCCATCAGCACATCATGTGACATCTTTTACAGCATCCAGGGCAGCGTCCTCCTTTAAAACCACTGTTGCATCAGTTTGGGGGAAATTCTCCTCTTTGACCAGCATTCAACCCAGTCAACGCCTGTTCTTCATCAGTGGCCTAAAAAGAGAAAAACATTTAATGAAACTATCCATTTTCAGATAGAGGTGCATCCACATCAGTAAGGACAGGTAAATAGTCTGTCACTTTGTGTGGATGTTTAATGTCTGTAGGCGCATTAACAGCGCTCTAGAATGCTATAATGGCAGCACTAGTGTGAGGGCATGTGATATTAAGTAAATATATTGCTTTCAGAAAGTTTCTTCTGACATGACATGACATTCACATACCTCACAAATGTCCATGTACGTGGAGGGCTGCTCTTTAACGGGTTAGTTCACCAAAAAATGAAAATGGTCATAATTTACTCCCCATGTTGTTTCAGACCCATACAAACTCTCCTAATTTTTGGAACAAAAATAAATATATTTAATATTTTCTTATTTTTTGTCCTCCATTGCCAGTCTGCTTCTACATTATGTACACATCTATGCATAGTAATAATGTGAAGGTGCAATAGATTATAAATTAACAGCAGATTGGTTGAGCAGCAGATAGATGTGCAAAGGTGCAACAGATTATGCATATGCAGTGTCGTGGATGTGTATTGTATGGTGTCCAGTGATAGCAGATAGTTTGTGTTAGTGCAGTGTGTGCGTGTAGTCCAGTTGAACTGTGTTAAAGTGCAGTGCATGGCATGTTGTGTGAGTGGGAGTGTGATGTAGGTGAGTTATTTGTGACTATTCATTAGCGTGATAGCCTGAGGGAAAAAGCTGTCCCTCAGTCGGCTAGTGCGGGATCGGATGCTGCGGAGACGTCTCCGTGAGGGCAGCAGAGAGTGCAGACTGTGGGACGGGTGGCTGGAGTCTTTGATAATCCTCCGGGCTTTCCTTGTACACCGCCTGGTGTAGATGTCCTGGAGGGAGGGAAGCTCACCTCCAACAATGTGGCGGGCAGTTCGCACGACCCTTTGCAGAGCCCTGCGGTTGCCAGCGGTGCTGTTTCCAAACCAGGCGGTGATACAGCCGGTCAGGATGCTCTCCACAGTGCAGGTGTAGAAGGACCTGAGGATTCTGGGGCTCGTTCCAAACTTCCTCAGCCGTCTCAGGAAGAAGAGACGCTGATGTGCCTTCTTCAGCACTGCATCTGTGTGAGCAGAGCATCTGTAGAACGGAAGAGTGATCCGATTTGCCGAAAGGTGGGCGGGGGAGGGACTTGTATGCGTCCCGGAAGGGGGAGTAACAATGGTCGAGTGTACGATCTCCACGCGTGTTGATGGTGACGTGTTGAAAGTATTTTGGAGCTATTGTTCTGAAGTTGGCTTTATTAAAGTCCCCTGTGATAATAAAAGCTGCATCTGGGTGCGTGGTTTCCTGCTCACTTATATTCCTGTACAGTTCCTTGAGTGCCTGGTCTGTGTTGGCTTGGGGGGGGATATAAACAGCCGTGATTATGATCGCTGTAAATTCCCTCGGTAGCCAGAATGGTCGGCACAGAAGCGTATGAAATTCCAGATCAGGGGAGCAGAAGGATTTAATAGAGTGTAAGTTCCTTTCATTACACCATGAGTTGTTAATATAGAAACAAACACCCCCGCCTCTGCTTTTCCCTGTGAGCTCCTTTGTTCTATCCGAGCGGTGCACGGAGAAGCCCGTGAGCTCGATGGCTGAGTCTGGAACCATAGCAGACATCCAGGTTTCTGTGAGGCAAATAACACAGCAGTCCCTTGTTTCTTGTTGGTATGAGATTCACAGAGTTTGTTATCCAGTGACTGAAAGTTAGCCAGCAAAATTGTTGGGAGAGGAGGTCGGAAAGCACGGCGTCTCAGTCTGACGAGAACGCCAGCTCTCTTTCCTCTTTTTCGGCGTCGGCAGCGTTTCCTCGGTTGCGCGACCCAGACAAAGGGTTCTGATGCCGTGTCTGTGAACAATCCACTGGCATTCAAAAACTCAAAGTCCGGTTTGCTTTGCGCGACAGAGGAACCAATGTTTAAAAGCGTGTCTCTATCGTAGACAGTTATACTAACAACATCTAACACGTAAAACAACAAAAAAACAAATAAAACATACGAAAAACTGCAAAGTATTCCCGGAGCTCGCAACACGGCTGCCATACTTGGCGCCATCTTGAAACACGTAATCATACTGTTGTTACATTAATATGTGAAGTAAAGAAGCAGGAGACAACAGAAACAATTATTTTCTAATAATCACTTACATCAATCTCAAAAGAATGATGCTCTCCTATGTATCTGGCTTTCAAAATCTACAAAAAACAAAGAAACATTATTTTACTCTTAGTAAAAAAAAAGTGATGGAATTATGAAGTTTACTTGCCTTAAAATGGTCTTTGCCTCTCTTCCAAAGAAGCTGAGAAAACCGTCTCCTCCTCACACAAGCAGGCTGCTCTGTCCTTAATGCCCGGTGCAGGCACAATGAAGACACATGCTCAGCAAGTCATGTTACATGCAAGACATTACTGTTAACAATTATCACTTCATCAGCCTCAAAATAATTATGCTAGTCTTTATTACATAACACCGTTTCCTTTAGGAAACTATATTCCGTTTAACCGCAAACAATAAGATAACGAATTAACATGTGAATAACTGTCCATTAACACCTCAAAAAGAGCAAATATTATAAAATCTTATTTAAATATGACATAAGACACTCACGGATGTTATAAAAGTACGTTAAGCTACCTCTTCCGTTCAGTAAAAGAGGCTGTTAAGATCTCCGTTTGAGGCGAAAACCACGTCCGCGTATTTTTAAATATAAGCTATTTTCGGACTATTTCTGCCTTCCATGAAACCTCAAAATACTCCCGGACACAAACAATGAATGATGACTTTACATTTTTAATCTTTACTTACCATAAAGTTTTTCACTCGCTTCTCGCTTCTTTCAGGCTGAGAAAATGGCGGCTTCTCGCACTGGTGTCGTCGGATATTGACGTGACGTGCGTGCTCTCCTTCACGTCCGCGTTCCCAACCCAGCCCCGCTGGGTTATGATCAAGACCAATTTTCAACCCAAAATTGGGTTAAGACAACCCAACGCCCTTACCCAGCGGTCTCAACCCAGCATTTGGGTCGAAAAAACAACCCAGCGTTTTTTTAGAGTGTGCACTTCAAGCATTCAGGCACAGTTCATAACCTGCCGTTACATCTGTAGCGTTTAACTTCATCCTTCTTTGTCTGTCCTACCACAGGGAATACAAATGTTTATAGACTGAAGGGTGCAGACTCCATCTGGGAAAGCAGAAGTCACATTACGGTAATCTCTGCCTGGATTAAATGTGTTGTTCATGGAGATGTTAACAAAGGTGATAAAACAAGATTAGCCAAGACACACAGAGCGGGGATTGTGGAGTGTGTTCTTATTAGCATGCACTGTGCTCTGGAGAAGAGAGCATGCTCAACTCTCCTCACGAGGGGAATGAGGTTCAGCCATTAGCATGAATAGGAAATGCTAATTTAAAGCCTCAGACACCTGCTCCTCAGCAGCGGTCCTAGCTATGCACGGTGACAGATTCTAGCTACTGGCATAAATATATATATATGCAGGACCACCGTTAGGGAAGCTTCTTTGAGATGGTTGCTTCCCAAACTACAGGCTAACCCTCATTTGAAGAAGATAATCTACTGTGAAGCTACTCTTTTAAAAAGTAGCTACTTCCCAACAAGTGTAGCAAGTAAAGTTATTTAAGGAAACAAAATCAGGATATCCCATAACAGGATACACATTTACACTGTTACAGTGTAATTACACAAAGAAGTGTTGAGTAAAAATAATTGTATTTGGTAACACTTTATTTTAAGGTGTCCTTGTTACACATTATATGTACTTACTATTATAATAACAATTAATTGTGCATAATTACATGCAATTAACCCTAAATCAAACCTAATCCTAACCATAACCATTTACAGTAGTATGTACATACATGTAGTTAATTAATATTACTCAGTACTTAAATGTATAATTACACTGTAACAAATACACCTTAAAATAAAGGCTAACACTTTATTTTAAGATGTTCATAATACAGAGTAATTACCTAATTAAGTACTTAGTAGTAGCCATTCTACTTATAAAACAAAATGTACTTACCATGTAACTAAGTTATGGAACAGCCTATACTTACAGTTTGTGATTATGTTCATGTAATAGGCAGCTACTGTTACACATATGTAACAGGCCGAGTCTATTACACAGCTACTTATGTAACCAAAAGATTGTTACATATGTGTTGCAGACTTTATACGACGTAATTATACATTTAAGTGCACAGACATAAGCTACTTAAAATATAGTATATAAAGATTGTACCAAAGTATACTTTATGTGTATCTATACTGTCCACTTTATCCAGCTGCACCTTAGTTTGATTGAACCCACCACTACACAACTTAAATACGTGTTTACTTGTATAATTGTAATTCCTTTCTAATTGAATTAAAATTACAGAATATTACACAGGCATAAGCTACTTAAAATAAAGTGTATCAAGATTGTGCTGTACTTAAGAGTACAAGTAGCTGTGTAACAGACTTGGCCTGTTACATTTGTGTAACAGTAGCTGCTGATTATCTAAGACTATAGAATACCCAAGACGTGTCACTCGTTTAGATTTGAATGGGGAAAAATGTAACGCTTAATATGGTGATTGCTGAATTTGATCATTTAATATTGCTGTTTTGAATATATTAAGGCAATTTAAGTGTTTTTACAAAGTTTTTGTTACACTGTTAAATTATTGAAATATTGCCATGGGTGCTTAATATGGATTGCAAATGGCCAAAACTTGCATTTTGTTCACATACCTTTGTTTTATTCTTTTGAGAGGTGATCTAAATATTTACGGAAAATTTAGGAAAGTTGTGCTGCAGTTCCATTGATGTTTTGCCCTCAAAGCCTTTGAGCCGGTTACGTGAGAAATAAGCTTTTTATAAGGCTATTTGAGAATTTTATGTTTCAAATGATGTTAGAGCGTCGTATACGCGGATCCAGAGCATCCCAAACATGCTTATTGGGAGACATGTCCGGTGAGTATGCTGGCCATGCAATAACTGTCAATAGCTGTCTAATCAGCATCTTGATATGCCACACCTGTGAGGTGGATGGATTATCTCGGCAAAGGAGAAAGTGCTCACTAACACAGATTTAGACAGATTTGTGAACAATATTTGAGAGAAATAGGCCTTTTGTGTACATAGAAAACTCATAGATCTTTGAGTTCAGTTTATTAAAATGGGGGCAAAAACAATGGTTGCGTTTATAATTTTGTTCAGTATATATAAATATATGTATATATATATATATATGCAACATAGCTTTTTATTTTGTTTTGTCATATCACCCAGCCCTGAAGCTTGCTCTGTGGTAAAGCACTAAGGCATTATTGGCATATCGGTATGACTTTCTAAAGCTGTTTGCAAATAATCCGTATTTTGGTATTGAGAAAAGCACTATGCAAATAAATGTTTTTGATTGTTGCCTCAGATTGCACAGTTGTAAAGCTCAACACGTGACATGTAAACCTAACATTTGTCACACTGCACCACTGTTACTGGAAAAGTATTACTGGAAAAGCTATACTATTTTGAAAACAGCTGAGCTACTATCGTGCTAATTAAAAGTTAGAACTCCCCCAAACTGCATGGGAATCAGTGTATAGCTTGTTAACTGCAATAGGAATATGGTAAACAATACATTTGGATTACCTTGCCTACACTAAAAATATTCCTCAGGACAGTGTTATTATAGTATTACATTCTGCATACTGTAGTACAGCTGTAAGGTTTGAATATGCAAGCTAGAATCTTAAACAGCCAACATTCCCACAAAGAGGAGTAAACACACCAATAAGGCTTCCAGTGTACTGCAATTCACATAGTGCTTATAAGGCATTCTCTTCGAAATCCACCGGGAATATTGATGTGCCCCAAACTTTGAAACCACCATATGATGTCCCTCGTTAACTAAATATACTGACTTATGGTGTGTGAAGAGAAGGGAATGGTCGAGGAAGCATAATGTTGTGCACTGTACTTGAAATGGGAAACAAGTGCTCTCAAGTTTCATTGCTTTCCTTGTACTTAGGGCCCACCAATGTTGAATCTCTGTTATTGTGGATATGTCACATACTTTGAATGAGATGCAAGCACTATCAGTTTCCTTACAAAGGATCCACATCGTCTTACTCAAATCAAAGAAATCTCAACACTTGACTGATGCAGTGAGTGTATGGTTTGGAGGAGGAACGCTGCTGCTGATCATGCAATCAGCAAAGATGCATTGCAGTTTATGATCGCAACCCTTGAGGAAGTCACCATCTTTTTGTTATCACAGAAATATATTCCATGTAAAACAGCATATGAATGACAGCACCTCGCTGGTCTAGGTGCAAAATGTTCTCACAAAATATGAATCCTTATTTAACTTAGCACATTATTCATTGAATGTGGTTGATCCGGTTCAGTTTTTTATTGAAATTAGAGGAACCTGAAACCAGCAAAAGATGCTTAAATTCGTCAAAAATATCTTTCACCTTGTATTCAACTCAACACCGAGCAGAAGCAAGGCCACACATTTTCGATTCACAGCGTAAGATTGAAATAGGTCGGCTGCCCTAAATGCAGCGTTTTGAAGCACTTCTTTTATGACCACCACTGGATAGCTGCTTGTGTGGTTTGTTTCGCTTGCCAGCGATAAAATTGGGAATGGCTAGTCCTCAACCGAGAGTGTCTTTCAGTTCATACACACATTTCTGTCTTTTATTAATGATGGGCTCGTACAAGAGCAGCGAAAACATGCTTTTCAGCTGATGATAAAAGACCGCCAAGCGATGCCGAAACAAAAAGAATGCCAAGTTTCATTCATGCGGTTGAAGCGCTGACTGTCTACTGTTCAGGTCTCTACCTAATGTAGGATTAAAGCCTTTCAGCTGCAAGCACTCTCTATAAACTCATTTCAGAATTTAACGTGTATCTTTAAACTCATTTGTTTCCAGTTTGCCAAACTGTTTTTCGCCCATGTTCCTTGTTGAACTTGACTCTGAACGAAAGGTAATTCATGGAGGGCAAAATCTCCCTTTAATCACTTTTAGTATCTTGTTTTTATGTAGGATCTGTGTTGGATTGCATTTATTGTTAGTAAATAATATTTTGTTCATTAGGTTAATATAACTGTAAAGTAACTCTGTGTGGCACCTTTTCTTTTTTCAGCACTGTCTCGTGGTCTTTGAAAAACTTGTATAACTTAAAATGGAAATTTGAGTACCAGTATTAGTCAAGGTGCAGCATGTGTGGTGGTATTTCTTTTCTTCAGTCTGCTAGAGTTATCAATTTCGTGAAATGCCCAAACCCCACGATGAAGCGGTATATCCTAATTTTATCAGGGGAAACAGGGCGAGATTCCATTCGCTGTCTAAATGGCCATTATCTGAATATAACACTTGTCCAGCAGGCAAATGGGCCTCGGTAGGGGTTTAAGCGCTGTAATGTCAGTGAAGACTCTGGAAGGGCAATGCGGTCAATCAAAGGCCACCTAACATCTCTCAGCCCCGGTGTTGGGTGTTCCTCTCCGTAATTCTCTGATTTGACTTTGATGTGCCAATTTGCTGCTGATGAATAATTGTCTGGTTTGCTGATAACTTGTGGGAGTCAAGAGCATTCTGGTGGCACTTAATGCAAATGGGATATTTGGGTTCGGCAAATCAGGACCGTGTCCCCTGCATGTCTGCCATGTGATTCAGTGAATAAACTTACCAATTAGCAGTGTTTGAAGAAGCTATTTTTGATTAGAGCAATCAGTAAACAGCACAGCCTCTCTGTGATTGTCCTTGTGATTAGATAAGTTGTCACTTGAGAAGTTGTTGGAGATTTTAATGTATGGCCTTATAGTCCTGGAAAGTACAGTAATTACCTGATCTGTTTTCTGCAGCACAGCACTCAGAATAAAATGTGGTCAGTTGAAAAATTCTGAACAGCTCATTTCTCCTATTTTGGAGGAGCACAGTCATTGGAACGAAGTTAAAGTAGCCAGTGTCGGAGATGTGAAATTCTACATTTTCCTTGGAAGAAATTGTGGCACATCGGATAGAAATAACCCATGACTACACATGACTCAATTTCTGCAAAACCTGAAATAATTTGTTTCGGGTACAATTCCCTGCACTTCTCGGGTGAACTTCCACAAGAGGCACCATAAGCTATATATCTTTTAACTCCATTTCATGCCATTGCATGAAACATGTTTAAGGAATTGTTTAAGTGAAATGTCTTTTATTAATGCACATATCACGGCAGTTCAGAAATGAAATGTGCGGTGAATGATTAATGATGTCTCACATTTGAATTGAACACCCCCTATACTAAACCCAACTGATAGTGTAAGGAAAAAGTAACGTGAAATAAAAGCTCATTTGGTGACATAACCATGCTGTTTTAGCTTCTTTCTACAAGTCTATTATCTTGACTCGTGTTTCCCGGGACTTCACGGCTAATGAAAAAGTGAACTACCAAGTAAGTTTACTACTTTAGAAAAGCCATGCATGTGGACCAGGTTATGATGGAAACGTATTAGTTTACAAATCACGCATTATTTAAGTGATTTGAGGTAAAAAAATAATAATAATAGTATTGTGCAAGGAACCACACAAATATAAGTCTTTATTAATTGAAAAGCCACCCGTAATCTGGAAAAGAATCAAAGTTGTTGGTGTTTTTCTACCACTAGTGTTCATTTCAGCTGGATACTGCAGTGCAATGTATGTAGGCCTATAGGTGCCTTTTTGCACTTTTGAGTCTAGTTTGTTTAGGAAAGATGATGTTTTAAAACTGATCATTGCAATTAGCCTATAGCAAATGCAAGTCCAGTCATGTCAGTTTTTTTATGGAAATGATCTGTGAAATGATATTCCATAGTATCTAAAATTGCTTCTGGGGAATATGTCTGTGGAAAATCGAAATCCTGATGATGCCCAAAGCAGAAATTGATCAGGAAAAACATCCCATTCTTAATATAGAATCTAATTATTAGGATGTACACATCTTAGCAGGCACTTGTGGCTTAATCAATACTACTAGAGTGCGTCCATCTCTTGCTAAAGTAGAGGAGAAAGATCAGGAGCACACATTCAGGATTAGGCCTGATTAGGACGGGTTTAATGTGCTGTGTAATAATTAGGGGACTGGTCGAGCTCAGCTAATTAACCATTAAGTGTGCCTAGACTGAGGATTTGCGGAAAACCTGTGTTGCATGTCATCTTTGTTTCCCCTATCATCACTGACCCCCCAGCAAAAGTGAATGAAACTAAAACTTTCTCTTTGAGTGTGCCGGTCCCCCCGTGGTGCGCGGTGAATGCGTCCAGGCCTAACCTCTGTGACCAGCTGCTTAAATCAAGGCAAGCAAACACTCCAGCGTCTGCTGTGGCCAAGAGGCTAGCCAGCTGTAGCGCACCTTTGTCTCATGCACTTCCTGGCCTAATTGGCTTTATTTGCATAATGGACATGAGTCGTGTGTATTATATTATTATGCGGGTTATAGATAAACGCAGGAAGGAATGGATCTGAAATGTGATGCAAGATGCACAGATAGATGTACATACGACGGGATGAACTCTGTCTGATAATAACTGATGAACAGTTTGCCAGAAAGAGTTAGAAAGCGTGCCACTGTGAGTGCACTGCAGGAACCTCGAAGAGAAATCTTAATTTCTTTCAGTCCGCAGCACAATCCTGTGTTCTGCTGATTAGCCAGCCCTCAGTGTTTGACATCCCGGATGACTTAGGAGGAGGAGCAGGGGACAGAACGCGGGATTTGGGGTGTAATCCTGTTTGTCATCCGGGGCACATGGACTGCCAGCTATTGATTCCCAGCAACTGTCCAGAAATGTATTAAGGGGAACAACAGGCATCTAATTGTAATGCCCTCTTTGGAGTGGTACGTCTATTGATGAAATGTGAAGAGTAGACAGGTTGTCGCAAGATGATAATTGGAAAGAGAGTGGGTGGTCCTGCGCTGCTCTTTGGCCTTGTGTACGCAGCATATTAGGCCTGACTTGCTGTGTTTGTACGAGGGGATTTCACACAATAACAAATGTGCCAACATTCTTAGATTCATCTCACTTAATGAAGCAAGCAGCGGTCTTTTCATTTGACTTAATTAAACTTGATTAAGCTTATTAGTGGACACAAGCCATGTTCAAACGGATAAACATTGTCTTTAAATGAATTAACCATGTTCCCAGAGTGATGGACTACCCCACAAGGGTTAGGAGATGTTTGTTTTGTGTACATGTAAATTTACACTGATATGTATCATATTTGTACTTTTTAAGGTGAAAATCTAAAAGGTGTTTTCATTAAACATTGAATTGCACCTTTAGGGGTGTAACAGCTTGTCACCAAGGCAGTACCCTTAAAAAGACGTCTTTGTACCTTATTTACCCCTGTAAGCTTTGAGTAGTACTTAAAGGTATATATTACTGCTGTAAGGTACTAATATGCAGCTTTTAGGAGTAAATAAGACACAAAGTTGTTCCTTTAACCATATAAAAGCCTACTGTGTCATATAAGGCCTCTAAATGATCAACAATCAAAGCTTTGCTTAAAGACCTGTTGCCCACAATCTACCACATGCCTTCTTCTGATTGATAGTTTATTATTTTTCAGCAAGTAAAAACCATTTAGTATAATTGTAAAATGCTCCCCTTCAAGTTGTGCTTCACATATCTTTTTGCTGTGAAAGTAAAAAAATAATAACTTTTATATTGTTAGTATATTTCAAAATGAACACCTACTGGACTTGATAATATCATAAAAAGTAGTATACCTTTGATCATAAAACGAAACATTTAAATATCATCTTGAGACATAATTCAGAGATATAGAGTGACTGATATTTATATCATTTTTTGTAAGTATCAGCTGTACTGTTATAAAGATCTCTATGATTTACATTATAAGCTATCTTAATTTAATCTTACTTTTAATCAAATCGATAACAGTATTTACTCTAAGTTGCATCATTTGCTCAGTTTGGACCTCTGAATAAAATGAAAAAATATATATTTATTTATTTTTGACTATTGATTCTTATGTTATCATAAGGCTACAGCCTCAGCCCTTTAATTTTTTTAATTAAATTAAATTATGAATATCATGACTCTTTCTTGGAGGTTTAAATGTATTTTTTTTTTTACAATAAATGCACTAACCTTGACACACAAGCATGAAAATATTCTCTATGATAAAATTTCATGCTTTATATTTTATCTTTCACTTTACAACAAAATGGCATCCTGCATGTTAGTGAATAAACAATGAATTGGAGTTGGTGGACCCCCCCCCCCAAAAAAAAATACACACACACACACATATATATATGCTCTACAAAAATAACATTAAAACATATTGATAATAAATGTGAAGTAATTTTTCTGCACAAACTGCACTTTCTCACAGAAAAAGTCCCACTGTCACGTCATATGTTCGATCTCTGTTTTGAGTGCCAACCTGATCTCAACAGAAAATGTAACAATTTAATGAGGTGGCATCTTCGTACATACAATTTGATTAGTAAGAAAATGTATGGTTGTTCGAAACAAGCAAGAAGGTCCACCTGTTACACCCAGTGGTGGATTAAGACCCTTTGGTGCCCCTGGGCAACGACACCAAGAGGGCCCCAACCTGCCACGCCACGCTACACCACGAGCAATTCAAAAATCAATGGATGAATGAAAGTAATGAGCTTCATGTGATAATTTACATGAACTGTTTTTTTTGTGCAAAATGTTATATTAATAAACTGATCTGATAACAAGGCTACAAAATCCTTACAAAGTCAGATTACCACTTTTTACAGTGTACTCTGATAAATGATTTATAACTTGTGAACCCACCTCTTGCAGGTGTAATCTGTCCTAAATTGAGATATAAATCTGAACTGTATGCAGCAAATTGAAACATTTTATAACTAGTGAAGCCAACTGTTACAGGTATAATAATCCAATCTGTTAATCACTTCAGACTCAACGAAGAAAGTGTGGATAGTATTTTTAGAGTCATTGTTGTCCTCAGCTCATTTTTCTTTCAGTTATATTTAATTTACAAATAATTTTCTAATGTATTACTCCCCTGTGTAAAAATGGTGTTTACAGAAATGCGACAATGAGTGCATGTTTACAATTACATATACAGCACTTAACAAATTGATTAGGCCACCACCCAATGTTAGGTTTGTGCCACAGCTGCCCTAAACTAAGTATTGGTGTATCGGTGATTACCAAATGTTTCTGTAATGGTTAATTCACCAGTATGTGTAAGATCTTTAGTCACAGTAGTGTTTATAATGCTAAAATATAATTATTGTTGTGATTGAACGGATTAGAAGATAGATTGCACAAAAGTTTAATCAAAAGCAAGTCTTTGGGAACAACTAGACACTATTTGGAAGTCAGTAACAACGGAGACTGTGGAAAAGTGCACACAAATTATGCAAGCTTTTATCAAGGCCATCCCTGCTAAAAAGTAAAACAATAGAAGCCCATTAGAAACCATCACAGAAATTCCAATGTTTTCCATTAAAATAACATTATAAACCATTATTTTTCCAGTAAAACCATGAACCACAGAACCACATTCATTTTTGTTGTGTGTTTTGAGCATTTTTCCAATAGGATTTAACATACCACCAATATAATCCATCACATACCAGTAGACACCAGTATAGTTTCCATTAAAACAATACAATTCCCATTTCTGAATTTGGGAATTTCTGACCAGGACCGCCCGCTCCCGCAACCTGCAGGGTTCCAGTCCCGCCCGCTCCGCAACGTTAGTGTCCACTCCCGCACACTCCCGAGGACTTTCTGTTATTATAAGCGAATAAAGACAATTTAGTTGTTTCTGTTATTTCCTAATGACCATACAATTTTAATTAAACAAGTTTATGACAGGTTGTCTATACATTTGTTAAACACTATATAAAGCTGCATAGTAGAGCCCTGCACGGGACTGTTTTCTTAAACGTGCACCCGCCCGCTCCCACTGAATTTCTGACCAGGACCGCCCGCACCCGCAACGTTAGTGTCCACTCCCGCCCACTCCCGAGGACTTTCTCTCAGATATTGTGAAAAATATACACAAATACTCAGACTAAATATTCGTTCAAGTTAACATCAATATTAACAAGCTTTAAACATGATTGCGTTTAAATAAGATGCAGTAATGCTAAACCAAAGCACCACAGGTGACAAAAACATTGGGTATTTTTTTCATTAGCGTTTTAAAATATAAACCGTTAAAACAAAGCCACAACTAGTGGCACCTCAGTTTTTAAACGTAACCTACTGCATGATACACACTCACCCAATGATTAACTAAACAAACAGTTTTACTGTTAACAAACAATTTAAGTAAATAAGCCAAAGCACAATATTACATAACTTTAACGTATTAAATACATAAACGTTTAGAACTTGGAAATTAGGTATGTGGCCTCAGGACAGAGGTGCCAGATTTATGTCAGTTGTAAACAAATACTTGTGCATATTTATGGCAACTTACTAAGTTTAACTCTTTCCCATTTATTTCAGTGACCATTGAGAATTATTTCCAGATATCTGCCTTGCCTTGCTTTGCTTTGTCAAGTAAACAGCCACTTTAATTTTCTTATCGACTTTGTGCGTTGACTAGATTTCTATTACACGCCAAATCCCACCGTTCGCCGCCGGTCTCCCGCAACATTTTCTGACCGCCCACTCCCGCCCGCAGCAAAGGTAAACCCGCCCACTTCCGCGAGATTTGCGTTTGTGTCCAAACCCAATGCAGCCCTCTACTGCATAGTTTAGTGAGGTTTGAACTGAAAATAAAACTTACAAACTCACTTTTTTACACACCCCTTTCTTGATTGCCAATGGTTGCAAAGTACAACGTGAATGTGCAAGGATGCCGCTCCGTAGAGGTTTCACACATCCATGAGCGAGGCAGTTTCATTTCAGTCGAAGAGACAGGAGTTGCGCGACACCACACAGTATGCTCCTATAATCTGTTTGAGTAATATATGGGTATTGAAACGAAGGCGCACGGGTTCACGCATAGCCTATGTGAATCTGGCGATAGATTGCACATCCACTGATTCACGCATTATAAAATAAATAAAAAACACCTTTTAACAAAACATTCAGATTCAACATTCAAAACTTAGTCCGTTCAGATAAAAGCAGTGGTGTATTCTACGTGATACGCAGCAGGTATACGCCGTATACCCACCAGGGAAGGTCAAGGATTTGCGTATACCCACTTAAAAAAGCACGGATACGTAACAACATCGTTTTGTGACAGACCTTTCACAAGTTCATTCCTAAATTCACCCAGTCTGTGATGCAAAGCACCTCTTTCTGATAATCACGCCGTATTTCTGTTGACGACTATTGCTAAGCTTGAAATGAACTAATAAAGGAGATATGAAACGAACTACACCCTTTCAGTGTTTTTGTAAGCCTGTCCCTGAAGCTGCTGCTGCTTCGGGTGACACTGCGAACAGATGACAGAGAACCTTAACATTATAGAAACAACAGAAAATGAGCCAGAAGACTGATACTATCCTACGCGGTTCAGAAAACGAGGCCGATGCTATCGTAACGTTACCTGGTACACTGAAAAAAAAAACTTGTTGGATTAACATAAAAAAAATATGTACATCGGTTGCACATATTAAAGTTATGTTTACTCAACATGATTTATATATGCTAAATGAACATGATTTATATATGTTCAAGTTACATAATTAAAATTTGTTAAAGGAACATTATTTATGCATGTTCAAGCTACATAATTTATATTTGTTAGAGGAACATGATTAATATATGTTCAAGCTACATAATTTATGTTTGTTAAATGAATATGATCCATACATGTTAAAGCTACATAATTTGTTATACAAACAAGATTTTTGTTTTTCATTCATATATGCAATGGTTTCAATAAAAATCACCTGGTTCTAAATTTGTATAATACTATAGGCTGACTTTCCTCAAATACATTTTTAACATCTACTGTACTTGTCTTAGCTATATTAACATTACTACTGTAGTTTAAAAAAAATAGTTCGACAAGGAAAACATTTCTTGAATTAAATCACTGTATTTTTAACATTACAATAAATTGTTCAGAGTATTGGATACAGTAATACAGCCTTCTCTATGTGTGAAGTTAAAATAGCATACAGTTCATGAACTATACCATATCCACTGTCATAGAGTACAAAATGAGACATCAAACAGGTGTAGTGGAAAAGGCGAATAGTAATGACGAGCATGAAGTAGTACAAAGCTTCCCTTGACAATTTTGTTTTCAGTTTTAAAAGCAGTAAGAATCATTGTATAATTTTAACAGTAACAATTCATTTTTCAGAGTATGGGATGAATGGATGACTATGAACTGACATTTCCTGTCAATAGACCAGATACAGTAAAATGCAACAATTCACCATCTAACAGGTGTAGTGAAAAAGATTAACAGTAATGAGTAATAAGTAGTCCAAAGCTTCCCTTGTTTAGTTTTTTCTGTGTTAAAAGCAGTAAGACAAGACAAATGACTGTTATTTTTAATAGCAATTTTTTTTTTCAGAGTATGGGCTACAAAAAACGCTTTCGGTGTGAAGTTAAAAAAGCTTAAATTCAATTAATGAATTGAGAAAAACAACATATCCTCTATCATTAAGTAAAAGAAACACCACCATGTGTAGTGGAAAAGGTGAACAGCAATGAAGAGCATAAAGTAGTACAAAGCTTCCCTATTTTGTTTTCAGTTTTAAAAGTTTAAAAAAAATTCAGTTCTGGGTGGAGGTCCTTTTAACCAATCAAATTTGGCCAAGAGAAAAAAAAAAGATGATATTACAAACAATCGGTCCTTATTCCAAATGGAAACACCTCACTCAAAGAGTCTGTTTCTGAGAACTTGAGCTTTCCTGATAACGCAGCCTTCCAGCTCCATGACTATCTTCTGAAGTACTTCAAAGGTACATTTCATTTCAGGTGGGTAGTTCAGATTAAGTGCATACATTAGACCAAAAAGCTGTAGCTAATGCAAAGTTATCCAAGCCTTGTAGGACTTTCTGGCCTTCGAGGACAATCCCAATGTCCTCAGATCTGTCCTGAGATTTGAGAACGTAGATTCCCACTGTGGTTTCCTCAATGGGATTTTGGATGAAGGCTTCATCAGCAGCCTGCAGAATGCACAGACAAAATGAGATTCAACATAACATATGCAGTTACTGTAGTTGTTTTCACTATTCCTGGTTTAAAATCAGCTAGAGTGTGAGGTGTATGTTTCCGACTCTTGTGAGCTTTAAAGGTTCCATAAATACAAGCGTGAAAACCACAACCAGCAAACATACAACTAACATTTTCATTATTCTTCAGATGCGAATAAGTATGAACAAAGTACTCCCTTTCATTTGGCAAGTTTTTACATGAACATAAGTGGCAGCTATAAATAGATAATTATTTTAGTTTCTGATTAGCTTGTGTAGAGTGCACTCTGCTGTGATGTACTACTAAAGCATTCCATGTCTTAAATGTGCACGGGCATTCTGAATACGTACATGGATATTGGCTTGTACGTCCAAAATAAGGATGCTTGACTTTATAATGGTTTAGTAGTGCCAATCTACTGGAAACTGCTACTGAGCACCCTTTACACTGCCACATTCACTAGAGAGGGAGACAGAAAAAAAATGAATATTTTTTACAGAAAGGAATATTTTAAGTAAAAAAACTACAATAATATAATTGCAGTATATTGAAAGAAATACTCACCACTACTATAGAGCCTTTGCCAATCAAATTGCATGTGAATAGATGAGTATCAGATCTGTAAAATATTAAAAACAATGCATTAGTTTTAAAGCTATACAATTTTCTTAAGAGGTAGTTAAGGCTCCCTAGAATTCAGCATATTTCCTTCTTAATTTTAGTTAAAATTAAACTGATAAAAACCTTTTTAGTAACACTTAAAAAAAAAAATTGGTGAACAGTATTAGAATAACGGATCAACTAACATGAACTAAAAATGCAAAAAACAGCTTGGTTAGAGTATTTATTAAGCTAAAAAAAAGTAATGTATTGTTTGTTAGTTCGATGTGCATTAACGTTTACAAATATAACTTTTCATTGAGTGAAGGTAATAAAATAAGACATTAAAAATAAGCCAGTCGTCAGGTCTTTCAACAGTAAAAATGACTGTAAATCAAGACAGTGCACTAACACAATGAATGGAAGAAAAGCGCAACACGCAAAATGGCGGAATATGTCCGCTTTTTAAATAAAAAGGCCAATCATCGCGTTACGTAGCTAGAGGCTCCATTTGCCTGAGACACGCACTTTGGCTGGGCCGACCTGAAGCTTAACGCCATTTCAGCATAAGATACCACATCTTTAAGACAAAGCATGTAGGATTTTGGTACGGATTTAAAACACGTTACTAAAATGTGAGTGTTGGCAAGCATTTTATAAGATTTAAACTAACGTTATCTGTAACATTCCCTCCCCACCTCAAATAAATTGGCGACAGCCACCAGTCACTCCTGACAGGATTTCCACATTCGTTATAATTAAGGCCTTCGAGTGAAATAACTTACCTTGAAAGAAAATTTGCAAAAACGCAGTCTACAGAATAACGAATATTTTCTTTATGATACAATTTTAAAGATAGCTCAGCCAGAGGGCATTTTAACGTTTTGTACTTGGCATTCCCTCCCCACCTCAAATTAGTTGGCGCCACAAATCACTCCCTGACGATAACTGACGGTATTACTCGTCATACACAGAAAAAAAAATTATACTGCTTGAATGATTGTACACAATAAAAAAAAAAAATAATAATACTTAATACATCATGGTTAACCACCTTAACGTTAAACATTAGCACTAACGTTACTATGCATCTCAGTCGGGTTGCTCGATAAAATCAGTAACGTTACATAAAAAGCGTTACGTTACCTCAGTAAAAAAAAAAAGCACTTAAAAGGGACTAACATTAACAACTGTTTCTCAGATGGAATTTCAGTTCAAAGTTTTAATTACCTTTTCACACTGTTGAAATCCACCGCGATGCACCAGCTTCCAGCTCCAAAGCAAGAGAGAAAATGGCGGACTGGAGAGCAGTTAATTAACGTTAGTTTTCCTATCGCGTTCCAAGGGGGCGGAGTTTCCAGAGAAAACATAACTAAATTATTACATTTCAACATGATTAATTCTAAAAAGTTGAACATCCTTCAACATTAATTGAATGACACAAGACTAAAATATGTTTAGATGAGAAACATAAATTAATCATGTTGGAAATACTAAATGCATTTTTGCAAATTCAACAATCCCCCATTTTCATTTTTTTCAGTGTACGTGGTAGAGTTGTCATTATAACAGCAGGGGATTGTTGGCATATAAGAACAATAAGTGATTTCAAATTAAAAAAAAGTTAATACTTAGTGATTTACATTGTCTGAATATAACAGTATTGCATGATTTTGCTCTATTTCGTCAACTAAGACAGTTTCAAATAAACTCACAACTGAGCCGCTGCACATCTCCATTCAAACACAGCTTTTCATTTATGAATGAATCTGCCTTAAACTAATCTAGTGAGTCAATTCAATTACTCATTCATAAAGACGGTCACTGCCTGAGTTTCAATGTGTATACTATCCATCCTAAATGTGATATTAGTCATTGTCAATACTATTTGGGGCAGATAGGGTGGATAGTATGCACATTGGGACGCAGGGACTTGCTTTGTTCCTGAATGAATCAGCCGTTCAAACGAATCAATTGAATGAATGAATCAGTGATAAAATCGGTAACTTGCCGCCACCTAACGGCAGTCTTAGTTTCATTTTTAAAGTATAATTTCAGTTATTTAAACCATTGAATATTTCTCTATTCAAAATGTCATATTTCAAACATTAATCTCAACATGATTTTATGAAGTTGATTGCACTCATGCCACCTCTGAGCCTCATTAAATCTCTGTAAATACCTACAAGCCACTTTTGTGTTCTTCTGTGCCTCTTCTGTAGAGCAAATTAATTTAGTTAATAATTATTTTATTTGATCGGTAACCTATTCTTCTTATTGCATTGTTTTTAATTAGAAATGTTGAACAAAAAAGCTTCTAAGAATTCAGTTTTGAATTTGACATGAAACACTACAAATAAAGCTAGAAAAAAATGCCGCTGTATATCACTTTAAGGAGTCCAATATTTCTTCGTAATGGGAAGGCGCATTTGTGTTATTGAGTAGAAGGTGCTCCTGATGTTTTTTTACTGTGCCCCACAAGTGCTCCTAAAAATAAAGGTTAGCGTAGAGCCCTGTTTAGTGAGTGTGGTGGTGCTTATGAGAGGCTGCTCTGGTACGGGTGAGTAGGAAAAAATCAGTTTACTCACTACAAAAACAAGACTACACCACTGCATAAAAGGGAATAGGCCACGGCTAGATAGATGTTTGAGAATACATCGCTTATTTTACCGCAGAAAATTTATTTGCGTGCCCCTTGGCACTTGCCCAAATGCCCATATGATCAATCCACCTATGGTTACACCTAACCATCAGTGAGGCATAAGTAGCCACCAATTAATCAAAAATGTACAATTTATCATGTGCGCTCAGGTAGACGAATACATTACGTGCATCCAGCAGTGTTACACACATAATAGAGCAGGACGTAAACATAGTATGCAACATCAATAGTCCCTTTCACACTTCTGAAGTGGTTGCACGCAAACAATTCATGCTATTGCCTGCCTCCATTTGAACCAGCATCCACCCCTGCCCTTATAAACAAACAAGGCCCAGTCTTGCAGCTGGCCATCGCCTTGGCAACAGTGGATTGGGAAGAAGCTGTGTGCTAGTTAGAAAGTGTAGCATTGTGAGAGTCTTGCAGGGACCTAGAATACTTCAGCACTTCACAATGTGGCCCATTCAACCCTGATTTGAATTTTAGGAGCCGAATACAAATCAGATACTCTCGGCTCTTGAGAATCCCATTGTCATCTGAAGCATTTTCATCAAGGCATACACATTTTCACAATTGTCTCATTCAAAGCTAATGCTAAAGAAAGATCAGATGTGGATTAATGGGTGAGAATGGGCAAAACATTTCATTAATGATTTAGCATAGACCGAGTACATTATAAACAGATATTTATATATTGGAAATCAGCTGCTTGAATAGTCTGGGGTTCACAGTGCATTCATTCAGTAATACATGAGTTATTAAACCAGTGAAATCTAAAACAGATCAAGTCGACAAGATCAGAAAATGTTTATTATTTCAGCTGCTTTCACATCCACATCAGCACTCCTCGTACACAATTCAATATTTTGAAATGAAATATTAACACAAATGATCAAATTCAATAGAATTTTTTAATCATGATGTCATAGTTGCAATAACGCTAAACTAAAAGCCATCTTTAAAATATATCTTTAGGAAATATCCAAATAAATGTTTGCAGCCGTTTAACCTCAAATCACGCATCTTCAAGCACCTTTGTGGTCCGCGGCCTTAGCTTTCTGGTGCCCAGTTTAGGCCTTCTGTCAAAATCTTTAAACCATCCAATTCCAATAAGGTCTATAATATCACATATATTAGATGTCTAAAGGTAAACACATTTCTCTGGAGTGGTGTTTGCTGAAATTAATGAGGCATAACTAATGGCATACAGCCATAATGGCAGCGATGCTGAGACTGGCAGCTAGAGACAGACCAGCCATTGATTCTTGCTTTAGACCTCTTGAAGTACTAATCAGCTTCTTTGGTTGGGCTGCACAGGCTTCGGAAGCCTATTGTGGCTCTGTGTCACTCGAGGTCAGTAGTTATTAGTGGTGATTGAAAACAGTTTCTTTAACAACTTATAAGCAGCCTGAATAAGATGCATGGGGAACTTGGAAGAGGGATTACTGACCGGCCAGAGCTGCACTGCCAGGCATTGGGGGGAATGTGACATGGTTTGATAATAAGGGATACAACTTTCTCTCTCCCTCACTCACTTTTCCATCTCTAATTTGCTTTCCCTCTCTCACATAGTGAAATGAAACCAAATTCAGAGGGGGAATTACCCGCACAATGCTGGTGGAATGTTTTCCATAGCAACGAATTTAAGCATTTTAAGACCATGAACACTATTATTGTCTTGCCGTATATACAGTATATATATATATATATATATACATCGATTCGATTCTATACTTCGCTGCGAGGGCAATGGCAAAATTCACTGTCATTTGTTTAATTTTATGGAAACCCATTAGAGAGAGAATTGCTTTCCGAGTCCCTTGACCTTCTTGAAATATTTTTCATTGTGTTGGAGCATGTCTATTTGCCCACTATTTTCCCCCCACTTTGAAATGGCTCCGATTAGGACAGTTTGCATTTTCTAGGAAGCAGTCTGCTTTGATACTGCAAAGCTGATGGTTTCTTATACTTGCATGAAAACATTATGCCTTAACTTTCCCAACCAAGACCACACAACCCGCATTACTGCGATATACCAGATAAATACCTCCTTTTCTGAACGTCACTCACAATGAGAAATGTGAAGTGAGGTTTTTCTCTCAAAGAGAGGAGAGTGCCTTTATCCAAAGAATGCATTTCTCCACCTGAGATGTGAATATAAAAATTCTCAGTTAGTTATTCTGAGATTTATTCCATTGTCTTTTTCATGCGCAAGTAAATATTCACAAAGCACCACCTGAGTGTCTACTTTTATTTGAAAACATAAACATGTGTGTGTGTGTGTGTGTGTGTGTGTGTGTGTGTGTGTGTGTGTGTGTGTGTGTGTGTGTGTGTGTGTGTGTGTGTGTGTGTGTCAGAGTGGGGGTGGGGTGTCACGCACATTCAAATACCATTTCTGAAGTATGTCAGAGTGCTTCACAGGTTCGTAAAATCTCAGCCTGTTTGAAGTTTTTAGAAGATTAAGATTTTAAAACCATGCATGTGTAATAAAACCATATAGAGCTTTAATTGAATGAATAGAGAGAGGAGTGAGAAAATGTACAATGGAATTTGAATTTTAACATGTCTTTGTATTAAAAATAAACAGTCTAAATATTTGCTGATATACTTCTGTAAACTGTTCCAGCAGTTCACATTTGTTCCCACACAAACTGTAATACTGACGTCAGGCTGCATATGCCAATTAGTGCTGTCCAGGTTGCTAGGTCACCATGGTCAATTGAAAGACACATCAATAGAACTTGAAAAGGTTTCTCTGCGATCAGACGTTCTGACATATTAAGTAGAATAATGGCCAGGGAAAATACAGACAAGGTCCTCCGGCTGGATTCAAATTACTCCGAGGTAAGAATTTGTTAAGGTCCTGCAATTAGTGGGGAAGAATGGAGCTTCACCAAATCTATGGCAGGATTGAGAAAAGCAATACTAAAATCTCTATTTGACTAGCTATATTATAATAAACAAGATATGCTTACACCCCTCTACTAAAAAAACTAAAGCGAAATGTTGACACTAGTGGCTTTATATGTTGTCTGCAGTAAAAACTACATAATATCTGAATTAACTGATGAATTAATTCATGAACTGGTTCAGCATATTTCCCCTCATTTTCAGTATATTATAGCATTGTACTTATTGTCCTATGTATTGTTATTATTAGTATTATCACATTCACTGAATTTTTGGTATCATTTTAATTTCAAATACAGCTTTTTTCATCACCACAACTTATTTGTTGAAACCTTGTGAAATGTACACACAATTCAGTTTTATATTAATCCAAATATCAAAAGCAAGTGTTCAGTCTGATATTGTGAGTGCTGCAGTATAGAGAGCTTGAAGACTCAGCATTAGAGATGACTGTCGATCATTTCAACCCTGTGCCTCCAACACCGTATTATTTGGATGCAATTTACAAATGCATTCCATCTTTCAAATGCTGAAATAGTAAAATAGTATCATAATCTGATCAAGTTTGCACAGGCTTTGAAACACTTTGGCCAAAGTAACTATTAGACATTTCATAATGACAACCACATATGTTGCTTCATTTTCCCTTCAGTCAGGAGCAATATCCACGTGGAAGGTGTTTAACCCTGCTTTTTAATTAGTCGTATTTATCATGGCAGATATAAATAATAAATCCTTTACAGATTCTCCCTTAGCCTTAAATCTGTGTGCGTTTTGGAGTCTATATAATAATAAAACATACATAATAAAAAACAAAAAGGCTCTGCAGTTGGGTTGGTGGAGGTGATTATAACTTTTAAAAGTTTTCTCTTCCCCTTTTGCGCCATTTTTAGATTAATTTAAACATAACATCAGTCGCATTACATTCAATCTGTGTCGTTTGAGTAAATGTGAATATGAATAATGTCGACTGGTATTGTTTTGTCTTCCTTTGGATCGCTTTTGATGAAGCATTGCAAATAATAGCATTAAACTAAAAACGTTAAACGAAAATAGTACAAACAGATTGTTTTAAATGTCAGGTCTTGTCTCTGAACCACTTTCCATAACTTTGAAGCACTCATAGCGGTTACAGAAAAAAAGCTATAATCTCCAGTTTTATATTTTCACTTACTCTTATTGTATTTGTTCTTTTACGTGACGTGCCTCGATGATTGTCCGATAGTTCTGACGCTTTTGGATCATGTCATGTATTCCAGGCACGGATAGATCATTCATTAGGCTTCTGCGTGTAGCTCAGTGTTTTAAACTCGCATATTTTTTATATTTACAATTAAATAGCCATAGTCTGCATAACTCGCTCGCAGCGCAAAATTATTTTTACAAGATACATAATTGTAAATCATGTTAAATAATTTCGAACTATATTCGCATTAACTTTAATTCCCAATCTACAATCTATTATTGAACTCCACGGTATTGCATTTAAAAATGCATAAAAAAGAAAAAAAGAAAATTGAATAACTGAAAATGTTAACCTTTAATTACCAAATATATTCAAATAGTATACAACAACATAGACACTATAGAATTATAAACATGTAGCATACAACCAAATATATATATATAGATATATCGTTCCCTCTTCTGCGTAATATACGTTGATATAACCTAACGTTATAAATGGGTGGCACATTATTATTAATAATAGTATTATCATTATTATCGCTTGTGTAAGGCAGTTTTCAGAAATATTTAAATTAGGAGAGGTAACTGAATTTGTCACAAATTCGAGTAATTAAATATGGACTCACATTTAGAAGTAAAGGGCAGACATTACAACTGTTTGTATCTAAATAAAGGTTTCTTCCTCTCAAAAATCAGTGAAACGTTTCCTTCCATGCACTTCTAATAATAATACATGTATGTTCAGATATGAATTGAATAAAAACGCTCTTCACAGAAATTACTCTACACACATTAATTCCCCAACAATGGCGCGCGGTTTAATTGATTTATTGATAACGTTCAATTGGTTTGAAACATATACAGCAGCCATCGTCTTTGTGTCTTTGTTTTAATTTACCAAAAACAAAATAACAAACAAACAAACAACAAAAAAAGAATAGAATAAATGACCAACGAAAAGACTCCAACATTTATATTACAAGTAAACAGAAACTTAAGTGTTAGCCAAATATACAGTCCCTACTTTTCATTTCTCTAAATCCATACTTTAGTTTTTACAGTAGTCGCATTATCAGGCATTTATTGAGATCTGGAAACTTGTCCAGTTCTTGCTAGAAGTTCATACCTGAAATATGAAACATTGCTTCCCGTGTCCTGGCATTGCCATAGATGTGTTTAACAACAGACAACCTTCTACTAGAACAACAAAAGGAAGTCCCAAACATAGGCTAGAACTTGTTATTTTGTCCATAATGAGTAGCAGGGTCATTGTAGAAAACTGTGACCACAAAAACAGTTTTTTTAGAAAAAAAGTGTTACATTTCCCGCTGAAACGGGCTCCTTTGCTCCGACCACCCGCCCCACGGATGCTCTGCTTGCGAAGCACTGTCTGCTTTCGGCCTCGCTGGCAGTTCTTAATTCAGAGGACGTTAAAGTTTGTGGTAAAACGGAGGAAAGAAAAGGTGCCCGGTCTTACCACGTTCTGCCATAAAGCAGATTGGACGTGACCATGTTATTTGTGTAATCTACAGTAGTGTCTATCTGGCCCATGTTGTTCATCTGCGAGTGGAGTGACGGGGGACTGGGGGACATTTCCTCCAGGTCTTGGGCCTGGACCAGTGCGTTGACCTGCTGGGTTTGGTGTTGGTTCATAGAGTTACTGGAGGTAGGATGCACGACCCCGGATCCGTTCTGCTGGTGCTGCTGCTGCATCTGCTGTTGGTTTGGCGTCGGTGTGTTGGAGCCGTTTTGACAAGGCTTGCCATCCTTCACTAAGACAGGGACAGCCACTCTCCTCGGCGACTGCTGCTGTTGACACAGGTTGCCCTCCTGTTGAAGCTGCTGCGCTGCTTTGTCCTTGGCCTGCCGTTTCATCTTGTAGCGATGATTCTGAAACCAGATCTTGACCTGCGTCGGGGTTAGATGTATCATACTAGCCAGGTGTTCCCTCTCGGGCGCTGAGAGGTATTTCTGTTGCTTAAATCTCCTTTCCAGCTCGTAGACTTGTGCTTGAGAGAAGAGCACCCGTCGTTTCCTCCTTGGAGCTGCGTGCAGAGGTGGGATGGATTTGGTGGTGTCTCCCATGCCTGTCAGCGTGCCCATTCCTGTCATGTTCATACCTGTGGAAGGTCCCATGAATCTAGAAACTTCAAAATATGCATTCAGATGTATGGCCATTCAATTAGTAGCAGTGTTGGGCTAAGTTGTTAATCATTTGTGATTTGTGATAGTCTTGAAACGCTAATCTAAGTGCAGCATTTACGCGTGCACAAATTAAGGAATATAAATGTTTTCGTTATAATAAACTTAAGAAGGAATCTACACGGTGGAAAAATCAACAGTAACAATAGCAGTGACAACGCTATGAAGGCAAATTATGAGCAATAGTGCTTATGCGTAAAACTGAAGTAAACTCGTTGGGAACTCAGTAAATAAGTACATGCATACAAAAAGCAAAGAGTCGAGAGGTAAATGAGAATAATGCAAGATAACTTACTTGTTGAGTATCTGGGGTCAGGATTGGCGCCGTACCACCCTGTTGCTGCTGCGTTGTTTCTCATAGTTTCTTGGTAAGAGGGTAGGTCCCCCATGTTGGCAATGCTGCCATTGCAGTAGCCCCCCATTGCACTGTGCGAGAACTGGGAAACGGAGTGTGGCATATGGTAGGTGGTCGCCACAGGGGCGTTGTGGCCCATAGAGTGTTGCTGCATGCCAGTCTGGGACAACTGAGGTTGCCGGTACGCTCCCAATGCAGATGTGAGGTTTCCAGTGCTCTCCATGCCACTAAACTTCTTGTAAGTCTCCTCAATTGGGCTCAAAATATCTGTCACTGAGAAAGGTGTCGTGTGCTTTGGGCTCAGCGACATGGTTTAGAAAAGCAGATAGATATTTGGTTGTGGAGCTCAGCCGTGTTGTTGTATCAGCTCTGTTCTCGTGGACGTCGACGTAAGAGAGTGCTTGTAGTATGCCTGAGATCTGATTGATCGCCTTGGAGAAGGAGGCGAGCCCTGGCCACTCTTATCTCAGGTTTATTGTAGCCAGGCGCCAGATTTACGACAAACACGAGGGGCGGAGCGACTCCATAGACCAGCAAACAATAGTCATTGACATCTCAGCAAGATAATTGAGAAAAAAATGCTGTTAGTTTCACATTACATTTATCATCATGCCGACTGAACATTGGCAATGGTCATATTTCCCCCTTTTTTTGCCGTAGCTACAATTCACGAGTCTGACATCGTTCTCAAAGCTTATTCATATCTGATTGAGCCGACGTTGTCAGTCTGTCTGAAGTCTACTTTTCTTCTTCTTTTTTTAGGCGCTGTTAATCTGCGTCAATAGGGAATTCCATACTTTGTCCAACTTTGAGAGCACTCCGAGAGTCATACGCGCCAGTGCGCACTGTCAGAGTGGCACAATGAAGACCCCTCCAGTCTATGACCTAATGTATGCGTCTTAAGCAGCGCTAAGGGTCTTTCCCAAATAAGATCATAGTCAAAATATGTTTCTTATCAAAACTACATTTTATAAACAGTTTCTAAAACAGTTTGTAATAGCGAAATAAACCTGGAAATATACATTAAGGGATCTTAATCGCATAAGCTTATGAAGAACGTAAATTGTAAAAAATATAACATTTCAGTTTTAAAAATCGTTATGATAAATAAAGCTAATTTAACCTGTTTAATTCATCCGACCTGTTTCACATTCTTTATAGGCCAATAACCTCACGGATGTGAGCATGCCTATGGATATTAATAATTACAGTTCACATTTTATGCAGTTTTTAAAAAATAGTGTGAGGCACGCAACATGCGTGGCTAATTTTGGCACTTCATATAAATGCAAATATAAGGCTCTAAAAAGAAGACCCATTTTATGCGCAGGAAAACATGCTCATGAAGGTGTAAAACTACAAGTTTAGGAATAAGAAACACTTCCATGCCTGCATCCATCATTCACGTTGAACACACCTCTGTCTAATTCGACCACGTGGGTGGATGCTGGTCTCACTCGTTTGGGTATAGCCTACTGTACAAGTAGCCTATGTAAGGTGACATTTCGTGAAGTACATTCGGTTTTAGTTGCACTATACTCTTTTTGCAAACTTTCAACACAAAACAAACACTAAAATCCAGCGTTCTCTTCTGATTACTACACGTTCAGTAAATCATGTTTAAGTGTTTAATTGTCGATATGTTTAATGTGGGTTCATTCTGAGACCACCCGGTTCGAAGCATCACATATAGTTTGTCTTGTGACTCGTCTAAGGTTTTGTGCTCCTGATCCATTAGGTAAATGAGGGCCACTCAACCTTGTGGAATATTAAGGCAGAGAGCATGACCGAGGGCCAAGCAACCGCCTCACTCTGACGCTGGAGAAACCACTGGATGGGTGACCGCTTAGCATTTCAAGTATAGCAAGTCACTCAAGAGAAACTAAAAATGCTTTGTCTGTAGGCTATACTTCAATGCGGAAGGAGCACATCAGAGATGGGACTGGGATATACTGGACAACATTCGCTCAGGTACTGAAACAGGTTGCCGTGGGAAATGAATCACATCTCGTTGCATTGTTTGCCGTGATTAGTTTACATGGAGTGTTCTGTATTAATGTCCATGGAAGTTAGGAACTCGCAGAAATACGTATGTGTCTGCTTGTTAGTGGGTTTAATGTAACTCCCGGGAAAATAAGATTATAGGCTAAAAAATTAAATAAAACAATAATCGAAGAAACTAATAGTGGCTAATGAATGAGTTACACTAGTTACTAAAGCTCAAAGTGAAAAATGATTAAGAGTGCTTATGTGTTGCTTTAGAGGTGGATTTTTCAATCCGTAGGCTTATATATTTACTTTAAGATTATTCAGTATATTATAAATTCTTCTGACGCATGTCTTTTTGTTTTTATGAAATGTATACCCATTTAACTGAATTAATCAGTGAATGTGCGGAAAACACTTTTATTGTATGCATTAATAAAATACAAATCTTTGGTTTGTTTGAACATGCTTTGCCTGAAACTGAATTCCGTTCATAGTTAAACTAATTACGCGTTTCTAAGCATGTGTATGTGTCTGCTCGAGACTTGCAGGTAAATGTAACAGTGAAACGTGTAAGTCGAGTATTCTCAGGACATATCTGTGCAGTTTGTGTTTGACTTAGCTGCGAGTTAACTGTCACCTATGGCCCTTCTCCTTTAATGCATGACAAGAGCTGTTGGAAGGCTAATTGTGTTGCCATCAAAATAAAAGGCATGTAGTATTGCTTTGAACATTATTTTCAATCTGCAGTTTATTTTAATTGACGTTTGGCTTACAATTCGTTGCTTTTCTTAAACAACTATCCTCATTTAAAGCATAGCCTAAGTCTTGGAGTGAAATGGGCAAACACATGCGTCCACTGCAGTGCTTGATGGATCAAGGGTCAGGGAAGGGAAAGAGAGCCTGGAGTAAGAGCTGAGGTCCTGACCCATTATCTCACAGAACCGACTGTGAAGCAAAGTGTCCAGAAGAACTTCATACGTTGCGGTATAGGCACAAGAGCGAGTGGTAGGCCTACTAATGTTATGTACATCACATTCAATAACGAAACATTTGTAATGCAATATAAAACACATCAAATTATGTTACGAGTATATTGACAAAGAAAAAGAAAAAAAACATATCCTAACTTAATGAGCAAACTATACGGCCTAGCTGTTGCGGCACAAAAATCGGGTCAACAAGGTGCAGTGTTTCAAATGCGTTGTGTAATAAAACATCCACAGATCCACAAGACATCACATATCAAGTTTCAGTATTTAGTTCAATTATAATGCTGGTGTTGCACATGCTACAGCCCATAGTTTCCTCCGGGGTAAATGTATTACAACGAGAAGTCAAGATAGGCCTACACTGAATCACGATACTCCAATACCCGCGACTATTTCTTTAATTCATTTAGAGGACAATTATGTTCATTAATATCGGCATATGAATATGTCTACATGCTCTCAGTCTCATATATCATAAAATGCAAATGACAAAAATAACTAGACAACACAGCGATATTTTCTTTTTCATCTAAGGAAACTTTGCAGTAGATGCATAGGCTTAAAACAATGTGTTATTCTTGCTTATAATGACTCCCAAAATTCAAAAATCCATAATAAAGGACAGCAAGGATGCTCCTGCATAGGCGATCTTACATGTATTTCATATGTGTCTATAGGTGCAAACACGATTACTGGTGTAACAGGGCCTATCATTTTGAGATAGAGCTTACACAAACTATTAGCATCATATCTACCTAACGTTTACATTCATGTAACAGACTATAAAGCATTATTAAGCCGTCTACATGTTGATATTTTCAGTGTCATGGTAGCTCATTTTAAAGCTTTCTTACTCATTTGACCACTAACTTGCAAATACATATATTTTTATTGTTCATTTTTTTGTATTTAAATAAAACAACATTAATAGGCGCCAGAGAGACAAGTCCTTGATACGAATCAGGTCCCAGCCTTCAAAACACATCTCATGTCTTTATAATCCGATGTCTTAACGCGCTGTCTGGAGCAGCATACTACCAAATTACATTTTACATCACTTTTTATTTGATTTCGAATAAAAATGATCTTAAAATAGTAAGGAAATATGATTTTTAATCTATGCATATATAACATCTAAAATAGATGTCATGCGCAGATACACACTTCAATTATAGTAAGGACATTTTAATATGTATAATATGTCGAAATAAAAGATTGCTATTACCAAATGTTGTAATTCGTTCTTTAATTAGCATACAGTAATCTAAGAATCCTTCTACACATGAAACAATCGCCTCTTCGTTTATGTCGACCATTTTGTACTATAAACAGGCAGGTGCAGGTTCCTAGCTCCCAGTTGTAGTAAAAAGCAGCCTTTAAGTACTGCACACCCACCGTTAAGAAGGTTAAAGGTCCTCCCAAGAGGAGCAAGTATCTGGCAGGCCTCTCCAAAATCTTATTCTTCCGCGCAAGTTTTCATTCAAATGTAATTAATGGAACTCGATGGACGAAATGATGCTAATAGGTTGCAGAACACCGGGCGCCGGAGAGACAATGCTATCTATCTCCAGAAGAATATATAAACAGACGCATAGTGTGCATCTGGTATATATGTTTAACATTATTAGCGATAACACAGAGTTTGCGACGGTGTTTGAGAATACATAGGCTTATTTACAATTTATATTGAAGGCCTATCATATATTCGCTGTTCTTCAAAAAAAATATACATATATATATATAATTATAAAATTATTTGTGTTAAAGCAGGAAGACGGAAACACATTTCCATATATCACTGAATATAGCTGCGTAAATAGATAACTCGTTTCTATTTAGTTTCAAAATATTTTTCTGTTTGCGTTCAAAATTTAGATTTACTAATTTCATTTTTCCTTAGTGATTTGTTTGTGTGTTGTTGTGGTTTCGGCTCTAAAGATAGAATAAAATGGACATTTGGTCAAAGCATTTAACTATATTTGTGGTGCAATGATATATTTGAAGGACAGACTGGGAAAAATACTCTAAAATACTTTATAAACTGTATGAAATTGTTTGTATGATAACAGAGAGAAAACATTTTTACGCAATGTGTGAGCTTTAATATAAAATATGTAGATGGCATAAAACAGTTAAACTCTGATTTGATGAACAACACGGGGTTCTGACCTAATTAACAGCTACATCTGTTATGCTTTGTATTTTAGTGTCAATAAAGACAAATAATCACCGAAGACATACAAAGTAGAATCAAATAAGCGTGTTCAAAGGAATAGAATCATGTTTACGCGGAGGTTATTGCTCTGCATAGTTTTCTATCAGTGGCTTAGTTTGGTAACAAGGCTTTCATGCTTGCATTATTAATGGAGGACACCTCTAGCTTTAATCTGAAATGGCTCTCAAGAGACTCAAATATAACGCTATTCAGTGACCTCACATCTGCTGCCTGCGCTCATATTATGAACAGATTTGGACGTTTTACCTCCGTTACTGAACTATACACAGACAACTTAATGTGTTGTTATCTGCGAGTCTCAGCACAAACGCTTAAGCCTCCATTTCACTTGACAAGCTAATACAATCCAGCTTTGTCAAAAGAGAGAGAGCGAAATAATTTAACAACAAAGATATATTCATTACAGTTACTGTTACAGTGTCACTGATGCATACAGCGTTCAAATGTGTTTATATCTGCATAACATTGCCTAAAATCTTGGCATATGACTGTGTACTGACAGAGCATATAAAGTACTGCATATACACGTTATTATTTTATGAAAGGATTTAATGTTATGTCTGCTGTGGAAATCAGAGAAACTCCATGACTTTATATTCTTTCGTATTCTCTTGTTGGCATGCACAAGTGTCTTTGTGTGCTGACCTTGAGATGAGGCACTGCTGTAATCACAAAACAACAATTCTAATTCTTCATTCAGCCTCTTTTATGGAGTGGATTTGTAGTGATTTATATTTTGTGTGATGATTATTCCTTGCTGGGGAGTTTGATACATAACTAAATACAGAACTATTCAGATTCAATGGAAATGTAACATGTAACATCTAACAATGCTTTGTGAAGCTAATATTCAACATTTATCTTGATCAAAATGCTTTCCTAATAAAACATTTCAATTCATTTTTAATTCCACTTCCTCACATTAAAATGATTGTAACTGCATCTGAAGTCTGTAGTTTCCTTCTTTCGGACAATAAAGCTATGAGCACACTTCCATCTTCTCTACAATTCAAGCATTGAACGTTTTGTAATACATATTCAGTATGAGTCCCACACACACAATGAAGCCTTTGCTATTTTGTATTACACATATTAGACTCTCTGCGATATTTCCTTTGCATAACATAATCTTTCATTTGCTAGAGCTTAAGGGAATTCAGTGTCATAATGCATTCTGACAATGTGCAGATTGCTCAGAAAGATCACTGGATGCATTTGAAACCAAAGTCATTTACATTAATGAGTTCTCATTACATACAGCTTACTTGTGCTAAGAGGAAGCACACAGGTTACGCACTTCCAGTTCTAGCTTTGGTAGAGCAGGTACGAGCTTATTATAATTGTGTAATGGACTCATGAATATAATGTAAAGTGTGTTTTAGATTTATAAATGCGTATATGTCCATAATACAATACAACAATGAAAGTACACTGTAACTGCAAAAGTATGTGCAAAGTTTAAAGGCTGAGAGAATGTTCTTGTATCTACTGCACACATGAACCTTTTGTGTATACTTTCAATATGTGTATTTAACATGTACAGTGTGTTTAAAATATAGGGTGCAAAACTGCATTGCATGTTTAATATGACCAACACTATATATTTGCCACTTTGTTCTCTCTCTCTCTCTCTCTCTCTCTCTCTCTCTCTCTCTCTCTCTCTCTCTCTCTCTCTCTCTCTCTCTCTCTTCTCTCTCTCTCTCTCTCTCTCTCTCTCTCTCTCTCTCTCTCTCTCTCTCTCTCTCTCTCTCTCTCTCTCTCTCTCTCTCTCTCTCTCTCTCTCTCTCTCTCTCTCTCTCTCTCTCTCTCTCTCTCTCTCTCACACTACCACCTTCTGTGTAAATAAACTGTTTAAACTGAAATGTATTATTGTGAATCTGTATGTTAAATGATCTGTGAAAGACCACATCACCAAAAATCATTTATGGATGACATTATTTTTGAAAGATTAAATAAAGCCATTTTTTCTTCTCATCTAAAAAGCAGATGTTCTCTGAGCAGTTACTGTGTTTCTACTCAATGTCCTGATTTGTACAGAGCTCCCGATTGTTTGTTCCTTAAGGTTAGTAATCCATTACTTCCCCAAACATGAATTATATCAGATTTAAAGTGATATCCCAAACACAGAACAATAAGAGTTTGTTAAATAAGAACACTCATTTACAGCAATACCACTTTGAACAATACAGTATGACTGACTTAACAGTTTCAAAACAATATCACAAATTATTCAGTTTTCAAACCAACATCTACTTGTGTTTGCTATGGAAATAGAACGATTAAGCTTTTTGCACCATCATCCCTATTATTAAACACAACACACACACACACACACACACACACACGAGAGCTGATTTGTTTGGCTGTGCATGTGAATGCATTGGAAGAAGTTCACATGAGTAGTCTGTACTCACTGTTTGTTTTTGAAGGCAATATGAAATGGCCATCAGTAGTTTGTTCTCATTGCAATCTTTTACAAGTTTTCTTACCTGTATAGTCAAGCCAATTAATGAATTAGTCTATAATAGCACATTGTTTGTTCGTCTTGTAATGAGCATGCAGTTTTGTGTATTTTCAGGTCCTATTTTTAACTATTTAACTTGCAAGTTCCTTATCTTTTCCGTGTACATGATTTATTCCATTCTCAAATTGTATTGTGACAGTAAAAACAGAATTTCATAGTTATAATTTCATTTACTCTTAGATCTAAGACTACTATAACACATACAGTATGTGTTTGTTTAACATATTAAAATGACCTGTCATGTGACACTCTTAGTCAAATGATCTTGTGTTTTTATTCCCAGAATAAAATATAACATAAAGTATAATTTGAATCATTAATAATAGAAACATGTTATAAAATGTTTGCTTTAAGTAACCAATGATGTTTTAAGGAAACATTTAAAAAATGTTATAACATTAATATTTACTCTGATATGCACTCACTGGCCACTTTATTAGGTACACCTTCAGAACTGCCTTAATTCTTCATGGCATAGATTCAACAAGGTGTTGGAAACATTCTTCAGAGATTTTGGTTAATATTGACATGATAGCATCACGCAGTTGCTGTAGATTTGTCGGCTGAATTGTATCCTCCGTGTCCTGTTCTTATCTGACCGGAGCGGCACCCGGTGTGGTCTTCTGCTGCTGGAGCCCATCTGCTTCAGGGTTCGATGTGTTGTGTGTTCAGAGATGGTATTCTTCATACCTTGGTTGTAACAAGTGGTTATTTGAGTTACTGTTGCCTTTCTATCATCTCTAACCAGTCTGCCCATTCTCCTCTGACCTCTGACATCATCAAGGCATTTTCATCCACACAACTGCTGCTCACTGGATATTTTCTCTTTGTCTGACCATTCTCTGTAAACCTTGGAGATGGTTGTGCGTGAAAATCAATGTTTGAAATACTCAGACCAGCCCGTCTGTTACCAACAACCATTCCACGTTCAAAGTCACTTAAATCCCCTTTCTTCCCCGTTCTGATGCTCGGTCTGAACTTGAGCAAGTCGTCTTCATCACATCTAGATGCCTAAATGCATTGAGTTGATGCCATGTCTGTGACATGTGATTGGCTAATTAGCAATGTGTGTTACCAAGCTATTGAACAGGTGTACCTAATAAAGTGGCCGGTGAGTGTATGTTGATAATCAATCTGTTTAGTAAGTTTTACTTTTATTGTTGCTATTTGAAATTGATTTGTTTTAATTACATTTATATGATTTATTTATTATCTTTGCATCAACTCATAAACCTATTCCAGTTCCCTCACAAACCTCAGTTTGGAGAAATCTGACCTCACACATGCCACTTCTCAGTCAACATACACTACACAATTGGAAAAAAAATTATATTTGAAATTCATAACCTAATTATAGAAAATATGCAGAGTTATATTTTTATGAGGCTGATATTCATTGCAACTTAGCCCCAGCTAACGATTTTGCTGAATGAATTGTTATCAAGTGAAATATACCACAAACAAATGCAGTGTTTTAGCCCACACAACTAGCATATGTTCTGCTTTCTGTTTGGTGAGGAATATTAGATTTAAGGCATAATTTCTACATATTTGTACTGCAAAAGTGCTGCCTAGATTGGTTAATAACAGTCTAGTGCAGCAGAGTTAGCCAGGTCTTTTCTTCAGTCATCACTTCAGATACATTGCTACTTCAGTGTTTTCCAGCATCTGTTAAATTCTCTAAACAAGCTATGTGTTTCCATGTGTGTAGTAGTCCACAGGTGGGGTTCAAGTGAATTGGAGAGCAGAAGTTAAGCGATTTTTGTCTTTTTTTTCAGGACACTTCAAATATCTATTTGTTCTGCTTTATGAGAGACTTAGTTATGCATCCTCTAATGAATGTCATGTTCCATCCTCTCACCTAAACAATGTTTGACAATGTTGGTATTTAGTACAGCTGTATCAATCGGGTAAAATAAAATCTTCCTATTTCACATGGTGCTCTTCCTGGCATACTTCACAAAACCTTTGATCATACCAATCTTGTCTATAGCCCCCATCTCTTGTATTACATTCAAGGACACATACTGGTTTCACATGAAACAACACATATGGCAGTGCTGTATGTAATTTGTATTGATTCTTGTCATGCAGAGGGATGTCCTGCACCCAACGGTTCAGGTAGGGCTTAAATTACTGGTATCTGTCCAGTTGGTTGAGTTCAGGTTCTCCACTTCACTCAATTTTCCTCTCTTTCTCCATTACCATCAATAATGTCAAAGAGAGTTTCTGTAAGAGTAACCACGGCCTCAAGGTTGGGGGGCAGCGCCTCACCATTACTTCTATTTTACCGACTACTGTATTCACTCTCATTATTTGAACTAAAAAAGGGATGCCCTAATGAAAATTTGAAGATGCTTCCCTTTATAAATTATGTCAGACATGCCTTAACTCACCATTTGTAATGAAGGTTTCAAAGAACACGAGTACCTGAATATTTGTATTTAAATCTCAAGTATGTTACACTTTTTTGGTTACAAAATAATTGATAAATAACAGATTATAATTTTTTATTAATATAATAAATAAATACTTACTGTGTTCAAAAGGGTCACTTTGTCTTACTCCAATTCACAACTGCAAGCAGGTTGGATTTAGCTGGAAATGTCACATACAGGTTCATTTGTTATTTAGAGGACAACAACTCCGAGACGTCAAAGGATTTAAAATGGACCAGCCTTCTCATGCTCGTCAGGTAAGATATCTAGCAATCATTGTGTAGTTGTGGTGAATTGCGAGGGAACTTTAGTAACATTATTTATTTTGAAACAATTGTTTTTAATAAGTCAAAAGAGCAGTGAAAGACAATTACTTTGTCAAAAGCAGGGTTCCCAACTCACACACACATTTGCTGGGAGATATTTTTTTCAGGCTCTGTCTAATGCTCAGTGTGCGGTTCTAGGCCACAGTAACTGGGGTCCAGGCAGGGGCCACTTGTGCTTTTAGGGGCACATTTGAACATTTATCTTAACGTACTAGCAGTATTATTTGAAGTAATTTTTTTCACGGTCACGTATTACTCTGCAATCTCTAGAAACATAGGTGGAGGGTGAGCCATCTCCAGGGTAAAAGCAGCCTAATGTTAATGTAATCTTCTAACTATGCACATCATAAACACTCGTTTTAGGCAAGTATCAGATATGGGTGTCATATCATAAAATATTTTTTATTTGATTGAATTTGTTTATAATATGATCTCAGTTTAATAAAAACATTGCAAGTTATGATTTAAACTTGGTGTAAACATCTCCGAGGACCTAACTTGGACTACACACATGCAAACACAGGTTAAGAAAGCCAGGCAAAGACTGTACCATCTGCGACAGCTGAGGAAATTCAGGGTCTCTCCAGCAATCCTGAAAACTTTCTATTCAGGGGCAATAGAAAGTGTATTGACTCTCAGTGCATCTCAGTGTGGTATGGTAATTCCTCAAACCAGGACTGCAAAGCTCTACAGAGAGTCGTGCGCTTAGCTGAGCGCATCTCAGGGTCTGCTCTCTCTGCAGGTCATCTACCTCAAAGCTGCAAAAAGCAGAGCTGCTAAAATCATCAAAGACTCAACTCACCCCGGTAACCATCTTTTCTGTTTACTGCCATCTGGCAAGCGCTTCAGGAGCATGATGGCAAAAACTGAGAGACTGAGGAGGAGCTTCTTCCCTCTGGCCATCGGGCTCCTTAACACAAACCCAGTCTCATAAACACTTACAAGATTGTTACTGAAAAACATCCATACTCTCATCACCCGTATTTTTGTGTACATACCCTGAACAACCCGTCTGCTCATCCCTCCTATTCATATCACTATTCATTAAGTCCCAGTACACTGTTTTTTTTTTTGCACATCTTGTTGTTTTTTGCACATCCTATTGGTTTGCACATCTTATTGTTTTGCACTTTTTATATTGCACATTTTACTCTTATTTCTCTTTTTTTACCATATATATGCTCTTGTGTTGTGTTACTTTTATATCATTTTTTATTTTTATTCTTTTGCACTGTCCACTGAGCGGACCTGATTTGATTACATTTCACTTCTGATTATACCCTGTATAATTTATTATGTGACAAATAAAGAAACCTTGAACCTTTATAATGCTTTCATTTCTACCTAGGGTTATTCAAACAATGAATTGTATACAGAAAACTAGCAACAATCAAATTATCAAAGAGCATTATCACTGACTTCAGACTAAAGGCAGTTTAAGCACTCTCAAAAACTCCGTTATAAACACTTACGTTATCTACATTGTATGATGAATGAATCTCTTACTTCGGATCAACCCGATCTCATGAAAGTGTGTATCAATAGTACACCAAATTAAAAACGAAAACTCATGGTATGGATACACAAAATTGGAACTTGTCGTGTAGGCTATATGCTACACGATGAGTAGTATTAGGGTTGTGGGGTAGATGCATATCATATGTACGTGAAAACGGCATATCATATGCACACCAACACATTTTGTATCATATGCATGCGAAAAAAATCAAAAATCATATAGCCTACGCCAAAGTCATTTTTTGCGCAAGTTTTCGTTTTTATTTGCCATACTATTTATACGCATTTTCATGAGACCAGGCTCCTTCGTACATGCATCTGCATTTTGTTGTTACGATGAGAGGATTTGCCAGAGTGCACAATTCTGTCTGCCAGGGCATGCACTAAACAAATCTCTGGTGTTTAAGCAATGACTAATCTGAACAACTTTTGTCTATTGCATTCAGAAGCTCAAGAGAATTGTGTGTGATTGGTTATAATGCTCAATGCATAGTAGGGGTTGAACGACTTCCGATTTTTAAAATCGACTTTTACGTGATGAAAGTGAGTAGACTAGTCGCTGATGACGTCATTAATGAACAAATAAGTCTGGAGCTGTGACAAACACCTTGTGCTCAGCTATTAAATATGACACATCGCTGTCCACATGACTATTGCACCTATAACAGATTATTTTTATCAGTTCTTTAGTCTTTAGTCTAACTTACCTGTACAATAAGCTGTTTAAAACCTGCATTCTGCCTTCAATTTCCAGCATCCAGTAATATAATCACACATGTCTTGTGGAGGGCATTCAGAGTATGAATTAGTTTGTAATTTTAACTGTTTGGAAACAGAGCGTAAATGTGGATTTAATATCCTATTGCGCCCTCTATAGGACCAGCGACTAGTCGACTTCAAGCTTAAAGCGTCATAAGAGCACTGAAGTCGACTAGTAACAATCAACAGAGCCAAAACTATTCAATTCAATTGCTATTTATTTTTTAGATGTAATCAAGGGGTGACCAGTGTTGGGTAAGTTACTTTCAAAAAGTAATTAATTACAGTTACTAATTACTTCATCAATATTGTATTTAAATTACTTTACTAGTAACTTAATTATTAAAATCGCTAATTAGGCTACATCTTAAAATCCATATAAACCTTAATAGAAATTAAACTCTTTATTCTTTCAATTTGAGTCAAACATAGAATAGTTTAGCATTTTAGCTTTAAAACAACTGTAAAACTTAAACTCTTTTATAGAAAATGTAACCTTCTTTGGTTAACAAATCGAAATTCAAAATATCTGAATAACAAAAACCTTAAAAGTTAAAGAATACATTTCAGTTTGGCAAGATGTTCAGGAAAAGCCCAACTAGTAAATTCTGTACAGGTTTATGTAAAAATAACACGTTAACTATAGGTAAGAATACATGACAGAAATGATCATCTCTGCTGAATAAAGCCATGTCAGATCGCGCTGTTCTTATGAGGTAAATTCCTCAAAGTATGTCTTCTTCAAAAATGATGAAAATTAGATAATTTAATTTGTTTTGTTTTTGTATCTAGGTGTTGGCAATTGCGCTTATGTGACTGCATTATATGCATATATAATGATCTCAGATATAGGAAAGACTGTACCCAGAGCCAGCGCGTGCAGGTGAACAATGCAGTCACACAGTCAGGGCTGCAAAATGGCAGATATTTTTAGTTTATCATTTGGCCATTCGTTATCACCCCTTTTATTCTAAAACTAAATGAACTTTGCTTCATAAAAATGCCCCTCCCCGCTCCCCAACATTCATAAATGTCATCAAAACGAATAAAACTATCCAGACATTAATTTATTTTGCTGCTGGTGATGTCTGATGAGTTTTAAAGCCAGACACGCGCTTCTGAAAGGTAAGATTATAGCCTAATGTATGTGTGTGAGAGAGAAAGCACGGGGGACATAACACAAGCGTAATGTTATATTAAATAGGCCTACATACATCCAAAACAGTGTTTTGTTGTGTTTTAGCCAAGTAGAATACTAAATATTTATCCTTTATCATGTACAGTGTTTAATTGGTGTAATAAAGCGGGGTGACGGATCAGCATCAGAGGATGGAGAGGTAAGAGATCATTCGTGCAATCACTCAGTTGACCCACTTAAGTGATTACCAGTCGCTTATAGTGTGCATATACTCTAAAAATCACGGTTATTTTATTTCAAAAAATGTTTAGTCTTTCGGTAGTTTTTGTGTAACCCAGCTCAGGACATCCACAACAACCCAGAGTTCACGTTTGCATTGAGTGCAGGCAGATATTTTGATTTCTCTTCTGGTGAGAGCAGTTCCCAGTGCCATTGACTTATTTATTTTTTTCTTGGCCAAATATAGGTTTGTTTCATGTAATCTATAAAACAGTAAACATTTTATTTTATGCAAAGCAAACCAGGTCACCTAAACGAGCAGCATCTGTCTTTTTGCTTCTATTAAATGTTTATTTTTACTTCTAAAATGCTAGTTAAAGGAATTTAAAAATAAGAAAAGTTGTATACGTTTAAACGGTGAAATATGTTGTATTAAGAACTGTATTTGAAAATAAAGGCATTTAAGCAAGAAATAAAAAAGAAGGAATAAAAATATGAAAAACTAAAACAAAACGAAACCAACAGCAACTAAATAAAATAAGTAAAAATAAATAGTTTTAAAATCAATTTTAAATTGATGCTTAAATTGATCATGCTTTAATTTTGTGTCGCTAGTGGTTTGCATCAATAAACTTAAATTAAAATGTATTTGGTCTGTGCTCTGGAAGTGTTCTGTTAATTTTGCTAAACTTTAATTAATAAAACTAAAATTAAAATGCAAACTAACCTGTAGGTAGAAAACTGTTCCCAAAATAAAAACTAAACTAAAATTGGCCAAATTATAAACAAATAAAAACGAAACTGAAATTTATAGCGAAAATGTGAAGCAATATAAAAAAAAAAACGAATTTAAAAATGCAAAACTACAATAACCCTGACAGGAACGTCTTTCACTGGAGGAAGAGGATGAGGATCGGAGTTCAGAAGCACTGATCCGGACCGGGTTTGTTCAGATGAAGACCTGACTGCTAATAGCTGTGCACACCAGCTGTTTAGCGCTGCTTACCGAGGATTCTCCCAAATCTACCCATGGTCACTTCAGTCTTGTACACTTAATCTGCGTTTGCAGCTTTACAGGTGGTTATTTATTTATTATTGATGTATTTATTTATTTTACGTTGCACTAGGGAAAAAAATAATAATCAGAAAACATACCTGTGGCTGTTTTTATTTTAATGTAGTTGTATCAATAAACAAATTCTCCAGTCTTTCACATGCATCTTTAAAATCATATTTAATTATGAGAGTGAAGTGGGGGTAGCACGGCAGGGTTTTGCCTAGAGCTGCAGTTGAGCTTTCCTTCATCTAAAAATAGAAACTTCAAGCTTTTAGATACGGGAAAGACTGTACCTCACTTTCATACAGACAACATAATCAGGAATATTCGTTTTCGATTTGAATGCGTTCATTTAAAATAAATGTCAAGCTTTCATATACTGGAAAGACTCACTTTAGATTTCATATATAGGGATTAAATAATCAGAAATATTAGTTTTTGATTTGAATTCGGACTTTTACAAGTAGACACTTTAAACTTTTAAGATTCTATTGATTTTAGTCTTCTGTATCTGAGCATTTAAGGTTTCTCTGTGAATCAGGGAAATACGAAAGAAGACTGCGGATGGAGGGTTAAAGCCACTGCATTCAATTGTATCTTTAGACCATACGTTTAGATTTCAAATTCAATATTGATTTTAGAACTGTTGAAATAATTAACTGTATGTAACGCAAGTACTTTATAAGTAACTGTATACCTAAAAATGAACAGTAATCCCTTACTTTACTTTTTCAGTGGATAAGTAGGATTTAATTAGCCTACTTAATTAATTACTAAGTTACTTAGTAAAGCGTTACACCCAAAACTGGGGGTGACCCCGGATAGTCGATGATTCGATGCTTCAATAGGATGAACCTCATTCGACTCCCAATCTCACAGTCGGATATTGGCAGGGTGTTATGATCATGCCTCTTTGGCTATGGGGTGCTAAATGTCTGATTTTACACAGAACTACCGGTTTTCTCCCGATAAGTTAATAAATAGCCTATTATGATAATGCTGTAAATAAGAATCTGAAAAGAAATAAGCTTTAAATAAATATTTGAACGTGCGTGAATAAATCAAACCACCCCTATAGTTTTAAGTTTCACTGTCCATGCGTGACCGACAGAAGCATGTTGGCGGCAGGGATTTCAATCTTTAGCTAGAGTCAAACTGACATTTCAGCCCGTTTATATGTATTGTGTATATATTATTTATCTCATACAAGGTGCATTTGGTTGAGTAACGCTGCAGTAAAGTGCTTCATTGTAGAACTACTGTGATTAACGTTATTTCTCAGCGAATAGCGCGAACAGGACAAACAATAATGCAGAATATTAATGACTATGACTGGGATAGTCCAACTATATGACAGTCCGAGCCCAATCTCACGGCAATTCGTACATATTGTAGGAGTTGCCAATTCGTATGAATTTGTACGAATTACCTACACTTAACCCCGCCCCTAAACCTACCCGTCAATTGGGTTAAGAGAAATCGTACTAAATCGAATGAGTGAGGTCCTACGAATACGTAAATTGGCCACCTCTTCAAAAATATGTAGAATTGCCGTTAGATTGGGCTGGGACTGTCATATACATAACATTATAATGAGAACACTATAATAATAAAACTCTGTGAATTGCTAGAGTGTAGTTGCCGTGTTTCTGCACATTGTTGCGTGAAGAACGCGTCCACAAAAGGAGTTCATTCAGAGCCGCGCAGATACGTTCATGGATTCGGGGCATTTTGTGCAAATAGCCTGTAAGTCGTGATATTAACGTTGTGTTGTATAAATAACGAAGTGTATTCTGTATGAGATAAATGAGTTAAATCCCATTGATTAAAAACCCGCCGTCATATGCTTCAATCTACTGACTGGTCCATCATCTTCAGCGCGAGCAAAAACAGAAATGAAGAACATTAATCTACTGTCATATACGTAACGTTATAATGAGAGCACTACTGTAAAAAAAAATGTGTGCATTCTTGGTTTCGCTGACGTTTAATGTTAACTATCTTTTAATCAAAACTTAAAACTATATTCACCCGTTTGTATCTGCGAGGCGTCCGTTGGGCTATTTTCCGTGTGTGTTAATGTCAGTATTTAAGACTGTCTGACTCATGGTATTTTGTATTTTGCCCTGCCCCAAACATAGGATTCGACTATCAGGCGACTATCGGCAAGATTCGAAAATCCCGATTCGACTGTGAAAATCCTTAGTTAGGGTCAACCCTATTATATAATATACAGAAAAGAATATACACTCTCATACATGTAGGCCTGGTGCTGCATCGCATTGCACTTCAGAAGAGGGAGTGCTCACTCTTAAAGGGGCCACATCTCTATTTCACTTGGTTCAGAGATAGTGAAGAGTTTATTATGAAAGTCCTGCTTAGTGACAGTTTAAAGATAATTAATCATGAATTTGTTTAAAATATAAAGATACTACTAATAATAAATAATTTCCAATCAGTAGCCCATGTGTAATGTAGCCAATAGTAGGACACTCTTAAACAGGAATTTACTATTTGTGTATTCAGTTGGGCTCACAGCAATTATAGTACTTTTAATAATAATTAATAATTCCTTACATTTATATAGCGCTTTTCTGGGTACTCAAAGCGCTTTACATAGAAGGGGGGAATCTCCTCATCCACCACCAATGTGCAGCATCCACCTGGATAATGTGACGGCAGCCATATTGCACCAGAACGCCCACCACACACCAGCTTACTGGTGGTGAGGAGACAGAGTGATCAGTGAGCCAATCAGTGTATGGGGATGATTAGGAGGCCATTATGGTCAGAGGCCAGTGGGGGACTTTGGCCAGGATGCCGGGGTTACAACCCTACTCTTTTGTAGGACATCCTGGGATTTTTTAATGACCACAGAAAGTCAGGACCTCTATTTAACATTTCATCCAAAAGAAGGTACTTTCTTGACAGAATAGTGTCCCAATCATTATACTGGGGCGTTAGGACCCACACAGAGTGAGCACCCCCTGGTTGCCTCACTAACACCTCTTCCGGCAGCAATCTAGTTTTCCCAGGAGGTCTCCCATCCAGGTACTAACCAGGCTCAGCCCTGCTTAGCTTCAGTGGGCAACCAGCCTTGGGCTGCAGGGTGATATGGCTGCTGCTTTTTCCAGTCTTTTGAGTGTAGAAGCAGTATCATAGAATTCAGATAGAGTTATTAGCGCATTGGTAACAGCAGTATGCATAGCAAATCAAGTCAAATTATTCCTGTTGTTTACAGCAGCGGCAGAAGAAAGTTGCATTTGAAATTTCAGTGATAACACATGGAGTAACTCTTTAAAATTGAAATAGGCTTTTATTACTTTGTTTATTTAACAGGATGTACAGAGATTTTGTGAACTTTTCAAAGCGAAATAGGCAATATTTGTGTGCGTTTGCTTGTTTAATAAAGATGCTTATAGTAATTCTAAGTACTTCCATGCAACTGTAGCTGCAGTATGTATAGCTATTCAGATCACAATTTTTAGCTAATTTAATAGCAGCAGAATGGTATAGCAAATTCAGATGCAATGTTAGAAATAATATTAGCAGTCTGCATAGCAACCAATTATTATTGTTGCTAATACAGCAATAAAACGAAAGCTAAAATACTTTCAAATCACATGAGCCAATATTGTATTCACAATAGAACATAGAGAACATAACAAATGTTTAATCTGAGAAATGTTACACTTTTAGCCATTAAATGAGCTCATTTCAAATTCGATGCCTGTTACAGGTCTCAAAAAAGTTGGCACGGGGGCAACAAAGGGCTGAAAAAGCAATACATTTTGAAAAGATTAAGCTGGGAGCACATCTAGCAACTAATTAAGTTAATTGACATCAGATCTGTAACATGATTAGCTATAAAAGGGATGTCTTAGCCCGGAGAGGCAGAGGCTATCCAATCTGGGAAAGAGTGTGTAAAAAGATTGTGGAATACTTTAAAAACAATGTTCCTCAACATCAAATTGCAAGGGCTTTGCAAATCTCATCATCTACAGTGCATAACATCATCCAAAGATTCAGAGAAACCGGAGAAATCTCTGTGCATAAGGGACAAGGTCGAATACCTTTGTTGGATGCCCGTGGCCTTTGGGCTCTCAGACGACACTGCATCACTCATTGGCATGATTCAGTCATTGATATTGCTAAATGGGCCCAGGAGTACTTCCAGAGACCACTATTGGTAAACACAATCCGCCGTGCCATCTGCAGATGCCAAATAAAGCTCTATCATGCAAAAAGGAAGCCATTTGTGAACAAGGTCCATGTGACGATTAGGGTGGGGCCGAGAGCCGTGGGAATGGAGCGAGGCTGGTGGATTAAAAGATAATGAGCGACATCTGCACCACTCACTCAAGTCCCACGGAGGAGCTACAGAAGGATAAAAGGAGGAGCGACTGGAAGAGGAGAGAGGAATAGGCCTGGACTTACATTTTGTGTTTTGTGTGTGTGGCAGTCGTCCGTGAGGGGCTGCAGCTTTTCTTTTGTGTTTGTTCATTTTATTATTAAAGTCTGTAAATCTTCGCCTCCTTTTTCCCGATCTAAGAACTGCATTACAATGGTGCCGAAACCCGGGAGGAACGAGGGACACACTGTCAGAGAGCTTTGTCACTGTCCGCTGCTGATGGGGATCGCGGTGCTGAGGAGGTCGGGCAGCAGGAAGAAGCTGAGACAGCTAGTGGCTGCCCGAGACGGTGGTGGTGGAGCAGTAGAAGAACAGGTGGGACGGAAGTCTCGCTGCAGTCCACCATGTTTGGGAAGGAGCAGGAATGGGAACTGGCTGCCGGCTGCCCTCGATCGGAGGAGCCATCGTCGTTCGCCAGGAGGCAGAGGAGCGTCAGGCTGCTTACCAAAGATGTCCAGTACCATCGCGTGGCACCGCGAGTGAGAGCTTCTCAGCTAGTTGAGGACTAAGCGGCAGTGTGTTCGGAAACCGGACCAAATTCTTTTAGTTTTTTCTCTCTCCCCACTCTCGTCTCTCTCTCTCCTCATCCTTCCATCTCCTTTTCTCTCAACTCGTCTATCCTTACCCCCAGGGGTATTTTATCATTAAAGTCTTTGAACAGTCCAGAAGCGCCGTCGTATCCTGTAGACCAAGGATCATTTAAAATTGATTATTTCAAAGCGAAAAACTGTTCTGTGGTCAGACGAGTCCAAATGTGACATTCTTGTTGGAAAACACAAACGCTGTCCTCTGGGCTAAAGAGGAGGGAGACCTTCCAGCGTGTTATCAGCGTTCAGTTCAAAAGCCAGCATCTCTGATGGCATAGTGCATAAGTGCATACAGTATGGGCATCTTGCATGTTTTGGAAGGCACTATGAATGCTGAACGTTATCTAAAGGTTTTAAAGCATCATATGCTCCCCTCCAGATGACATCTATTTCAGGGATGGCCTTGTGTATTTCAGCAGGACAATGCAAAACCACATACTGCAGCTATTACAACAGTATGGCTTCGTAGTAGAAGAGTCAGAGTGCTGAATTGGCCTGCCTGTAGTCCTGATCTGTCACCTATAGAGACCATTTGACGCATCATTAAACAAAAAATACGTCAAAGATGACCACAAACTCTTCAGCAGCTGGAAACCTATATCAAGACAAGTCAAGTCACCTTCATTTATATAGCGCTTTTAACAATACAAATTGTAACAAAGCACTGCACAATATCAAAATAGGAAAATTGTGTCAATAATGTAAAATGACAGGATTTAACACTCAATTTTCAGCTGAATGCATTTCATTATTGAATTTAGTGATGGCATCATCCAGCTCAGTTCAGTTTAAATAATATCTGTGCAATCAAGTCGATGATTTTGCTGGAAATGAAGTGTCCCCAACTAAGCATGCCAGAGGCGACAGCGGCAAGGAACCAAAACTCCATCGGTGACAGAATGGAGAAAAAACCTTGGGAGAAACCAGGCTCAGTCAGGGGGCCAGTTCCCCTCCGGCCAGACGAACCAGCAGTTTGTTCCAACTGCAGCAAAGTCAGACTTTTAAGTGGTCCACTGGTTCCAGTGGTCTTTCCCCGATGGATGTCTAGGTGACGGGGTCCTTACTGGGCATCTGTCTCTGGGGCTCATCTATGTGTCCTAGACTTCGCTGACGTTCAGGGCTGTAGAGGTTGTCTCCAGGTGCTGATGCACCATTTATGGCAAAATTTGGTTAATTCAGTATAATCGCTGATGGTTAGCTTCCTCTGAGGTCCTTCGAGGGGTTGTCATCATCTCTTCTCAGGTGTTCGGTCATCTCATATTCGTTTAAGGGTTGGATCCAGACTGAAGCTTGTGTAATTCCTAGCTACCACGGGATGTTAATCCCATGGCAGAAACATAGAAACAATAAAGACAATTAGCATAGCAGTTGTTCCATCCAGGAACAACCCTGGATGAAATTATCAGTTTAACCCAAGCTAAAGCATAATAATGTGCGTTTGATCAGATATTCCTGCAGTACAAGATTGTGAGATGCATTATATGAATGCTTGGCTAAAGAGATGTGTCTTTAATCTAGATTTAAACAGAGAGAGTGTGTCTGAACCCCGAACGTTATCAGGAAGGCTATTCCAGAGTTTGGGAGCCAAATATGAAAAAGTTCTACCTCCTTTAGTGGACTTTGCTATCCTAGGTACTACCAAGAGTCCAGAGTTTTGCGACCTTAGGAAGCGGGTTGGATTGTAGCGTGATAGAAGACTAGTTAGGTACGCAGGAGCTAAATCATTTAGGGCCTTATAGGCAAGTAATAATATTTTGTAACTGATACGAAACTTAATAGGTAGCCAGTGCAGTGACTGTAAAATTGGAGTAATATAATCATATTTTCTTGACCTGGTAAGGACTCTTGCCACAGCATTTTGTACTATCTGGAGCTTGTTTATTGAAGATGGAGGACAACCACCTAGCAGTGCATTACAATAGTCCAATCTAGAGGTCATGAATGCATGAACTAACTTTTCTGCATCAGAAACACTTAACATGTTCGTAGCTTGGCAATGCTTCTAAGATGGAAGAATGCCGTTTTTGTGACATGGGAAATATGATTTTCAAAAGATAGGTTGCTGTCTAATACAACACCCAGTTTTTGACTGTAGAGGAAGTAACAGTATATCCGTCTAGTTTCAAATTGTGATCCAAGAGATTCTGTGTACTGTTTTTAGGTCCAATAAGTAATTAATTTCTGTCTTATCTGAATTTAATAGGAGAAAATTATTGGTCATCCAATCTTTTATATTTTTAACACACATTAGATAGTTTAGAAGTTTCATCTGGTCTTGTTGAGATATATCGTTGAGTGTCATCAGCATAACAATGGAAACGAATGGTCGGTCGGGAGGGAGGGGGGGCAATGTACTCCCGGGTTTATTCCAGCAACAGCCTTGCCAAGGCCACTGTAGGGGAGCCAGAAAAAGAGAAGATTGTTTTGTCTTTGGGGCGAGTAAACATTCCAATTTTTACAGGCTACTCTTTGTCCGTTTTTGTCCATTTTGGTCTCCATTTTCATCAATTTCCCTTTGTAAAGCCGTGAACTTCTCCTTGGTAGAATCCATATTGCGATTATAGTTCAGTCTCAATGCTGACCGCTCTTCCCACAGCTTCAATCATACGGGCAGCCTTGTGGGGCTTTGGACAGCTGTTCCCGTTTTCTGAATTCTTCGATAACCCAGGGCAAAGCCTAATCCAATCAGCAAAATACCTGTTATCATGGTTCCGAATAGGTAGATATCAATGTCCTCCATGGAAAGAGCCGCAAGACACACGATTCGCCACCTCTCCCACGCGCCATCGTATAGCCGGCTGCGAACGTTCCGTCAGGGCAGTCAGGTTCCCCGAAACCCAAGTTTCGATAGTGTCAATTGCATTAAGAGACCAGTTAATCCATAATATTTTAGTTTGGAGAGCAGTGCAGAGAGAGTCTCTCACGAGACAAGGGAGCAAAGCAGGGAAGATAAGGGTGAGGACGGGGAGAGAAAGCGACCGCCTCCGTTGAGAGCCAGAAGAGAAGAGAGTCGGAGAGTCAGAAGCTGAAGTACTGAAGTACTAGACGCTGTAGAATCTACATTTGTTATTGTATTTCTGATACTATCTATTTTATCAGTGAAGAAATTCTTAAAGTCATTACTATTAAACTGTGAGGGAATATTTAGATTGGGTGACATCTGTTTATTTGTTAATCTAGCCACTGTGCTAAATAAAAACCTTGGATTGTTTTGGTGATTATCTATGACTTTGCGGATATGCTCGGTTCTTGCAGTTTTTAGAGCCTGTCTATAGCTGGACATACTGTTTTTCCACGCAATTCTAAAGACTTCCAAGTTAGTTTTTCTCCATTTGCGCTCAAGATTACGAGTTTCTTTCTTGAGAGAATGGGTATAACTGTTGTACCATGGCGCAGCACGTTTTTATCTAACCTTTTTTAATTTGATGGGGGCAACAGTTTCTAACGTATTAGAGAAGATAGTTCCCATGTTGCTAGTAATTGTGTCTAGTTCATCTGTATTTATGGGTACACAGAGCAGTTGAGATAAATCAGGCAGGTTATTTGTGAATCTGTCTTTAGTGGCTGGAATAATAATTCTGCCTGGACGATAACACGGAGCCATATAGTTAATATCAGTAATATGCAGCATGCACGATACTAGGAAATGGTCAGTAACATCATCACTTTGAGGTATGATATCTATATCAGTTAGATCAATTCCATGCGATATTATTAAATCTAGCGTATGATTAAAACGATGTGTCGGCCCGGTGACATTTTGCTTGACACCAAAAGAGTTTATTAGGTCAGTAAACGCAAGTCCTAACGCATCATTTGTATTATCAACGTAAATGTTAAAATCTCCAACAATTAGTGCTTTATCAACATTAACCAATAGGTCTGAGAAGAAATCTGCAAATTCTTTTAGAAAATCTGTATATGGCCCTGGCGGTCTATACACAGTAGCCAGAGCAAGAGATAGGACAGATTTATTTTGCTTATCTGACAGTTTAACATTGAGCATAAGTATTTCGAATGAGTTAAACCTGTATCCTGTTTTCTGAGTAACATTGAGAATATCACTATATATTGTTGCGACACCGCCGCCATGACCAGTCTGACGAGGCTCATGCTTATAACAGTATCCTGTTTTCTGAGTAACATTGAGAATATCACTATATATTGTTGCGACACCGCCGCCATGACCAGTCTGACGAGGCTCATGCTTATAAAAGTATCCTGTTTTCTGAGTAACATTGAGAATATCACTATATATTGTTGCGACACCGCCGCCACGACCAGTCTCACGAGGCTCGTGCTTATAACAGTAGCTTGGTGGAGTAGATTCATTTAGACCAAAATAATCATTTGTTTTAAGCCAGGTTTCAGTCAGACAGAGTACATCAAAACTATTATCTGTGATCATTTAATTTACAACAACTGCTTTGGGTGTGAGTGACCGGATATTTAGGAGCCCAAGTTTAAAAAAGTGTTTTTGTTAATTTATTTTGCATTTTTCTGGTTTAATCACGATCAGATTTGTTCTAGATCCTGCATTAAATTTATATTTTGATCTCACTATTCGGGGAACAGACACAGTCTGTATAGATTGGACACTGCAAGCACCTCTATCATTTAAGTGGGTAGAATAAAAGTCATCATAGCTGTTATTGGAGAATTGGCTTACTAGTCAGATGGAGCATAGCGTCCTGGAGATGTTGTCCGACAGGAGTTCCGCACCGAGTCTGCTGGGGTGCAGGCCATCAGCACGAAATAGCCTAGGACGCTCCCAGAAAAGATTCCAATTATTGACAAAGATAATTTTCTGTTCTTTACACCATGAAAACAACCATTCATTTAAAGCAAACAGTCTACTGAACCTTTCGTGTCCTCGTCGATACATGGGAAGAGGTCCTGACACGATGATCGTCGTCGCAGGCGATGTGCTGCGTACAATCTCGATCAGGCTCCTGAAGTCCCTCTTCAGTGTCTCCGTCTGCCGCAGCTTGGTGTCGTTAGCCCCCGCGTGAATCACAACAGCTGCAACGCTCTCATCATCCTTCAGGATTGCGGGTATCTGCACAGAAACATCGAGAACACGAGCACCAGGGAGACAATGAGTGTGCACTTTACCTTCAGCTAACGTAGCACAGATATGCCGGACGATTGAGTCTCAGATGACCACAGCGTCACGATCAGTCTCGCAGAGAGGAGCGAAGTGGTTACAGGATGAGATGTCAAAGACCGGAGGGGGAAAAGTCGTCGACCGGGGCCTGGATCGCGTCTTCCGCTGCTGCACCCAGGGTCCTGGGTTTCCCGGCGTCGGAGTGAAGGCCATCTGGGAAGATCGCGTCCCAGGTGCACGGGGCCTGTGCAGAGAAACACACGGAGTAGAGGTGGTGGGAGTGTTAGCAGCGCGCTGCATACTTACCCCGGACTTGTGAGCGTCAGCCCGTGATGTTTCCAGCGTTGCTTTCCGATTCCTCAGCTGGGCCTGTTTCCCAAGCAGCTCGTGGATCCGTCTCTCCACAGCCGCCAGCTCCAGCTGCACCGAATGCAGCTCGAACGTGTCCTCACCTGCACTCAAAGGTAGATACAAATCCGCCATTAAAGCATGTAACAATGAAACAATGGTAAATGTGTGTGTGTGTGTGTGTGTGTGTGTGTGTGTGAAAAGGGTATTAGCTGTGTTAGCGGCACCCGCGCTGGCTTTGCTAATGGGCTATAAGCTAATAGCGGACTCGGGAAATCAAAATAAAACTTGCGATAACAAGCCGCTCTGATTATTCTCGTTGCAGAATGCGATCGGGGATATATTCACACATTATAGAAACAAAAATGATTGAGCATAAAATCGGAATTTAAGATGGAAAATAGACGATAAATAAATGACTTGACGGAGCTCAAATTCAGAAAATGCGTCAGCGACTCATAACACATAACATTCAGCATGGTGGGCCACATACGGATTTGTGACTGGCCGCATGCAGTCCCGGTTGAGAACCCATGGATTAGACCATAAGAAAAAAAAAAAAATGTTTTTTTTTTTTTTTGGAAAAATTATATTTTATTCATATTTTATTCTATGTCCTCTGTAGAGAACACTAGGACTCAGTTTTTCTAAAAATAAAATGGCATGAATAGACATCAAAATCACCAATCAATTTTTAGGTTTCAGGATTTTTTTATACTAAACTTTGTTTAAGGATGATTCTCAACTATGTTATAAAACATATAACAAAATGATTTGATATATCATTTTGTTTTATGTAATATATGTGTAAAAATTTCCATAAACTGGTTTTCCCATTAAACTCAGTGTATACACTATCTAATTTGCATATTAATGTGTTGCTGTTGGGACAGCATGTTGAAAAAAGAATTGTCATAATGAGAGTAATACATGGCCAGATTCTTATAATAATATCTAATATTTCATAAGACAATTGATAAATAATGCATTTTCCTATTCAATAGCTATGTCTCCCAAAATGTGAAATAAACATGCTCCTGGTGTCCTCTACAGTGGACATGAATGAAATTATGTCCTGTTTCATAACAGGAAGTCATATTTGAATTTGAAAACCCATAACATTTTCCATAGATGTTGCTTTATGACAAACAATCAGAAAATTATTCAGATTTAAATGACAATTACAAAATATAATCATATTTCCAGAAGGATGTAAAAGTTTTCACTAAATTAAATGTAGCCATCTTTAAAGACCTAGGAGAGGGAGTGGTCATGGTGAAACTACCAAACATTTAGTATCTCTATGCAGTGGCGGCTGGCCAATAGGGGGCGCTAGGGCGCCGCCCTCCCTGAACCACACACAAAATAATAATTGTATAAATTATTTAAATGTACATTTGTATGATGTGATATATTAGAAAATCTTCTGTGAAAAATATATGTTTTCACCATCACAATATGACCTCTCTGCCTGTCAGCACGTCTCAATTTCAGCTGAGGGGCGATTGACAAATCGCCCACAGGAGGCGGGTCTTTGTAGAACTCAGTCAAATCCTGATTCAAGATATAAATATATTCAAGATGTGACATAAAATTTTGCCAATCAGCGTCCTCAAATCTTACCTGAAGTGGGCGAATTTTCTGTCGCCCCAAGCTGCTAAAATCAAGGCTGGTCTCGTGGTCTGTAGTGAGCGCAATTTTCAATTACGTGACAATGGCGGACTCAGGTGTTATTAATTCCGGACACGAACCTAACTCGTAACAATCTCTACTCCAATGTCCGTTTGAGAGGAGAACTTTGGCAGAAAAACTGAAGATAAAGGAGCTGGGTCCAGATCAGCCTGACGGTTTGATTTATTGTGAAATTGTTTGCTGTGCCAGTGTGCCACAGCCTCACCTCAAAAATGTTTCACCAGCCGCCACTGTCTCTATGAAGCCCTGAATGTGCTCTGTTCAGGACACCCAGGCTTATAACTGTGACATGTGATGTCTCAGAGAAATACACTAAAATAGAATGTCCACTACAGAGGCAATAACTCCATAGCTGGGTCACAGGAGGATATGATATGAGGATAGTTTTACTCAAATTAAATGGTGAAAAACTCATGAAGTGAGTCTCAGAGCAGTTCTGGAGATGTTCGTGTGTTTATGTCCTCATTGAGACGTTACGCGTGCTTCAGTGTGTGTGTGCTAAAGGAAAATGTGCGTCTATATAATCAATTCATATAGAAATATGACCGCGCACTATGAGTTAATGGTCATCAGATCGCGTAAATCAGTGGGAAATGAATATAAATTATTATTAGGGTAAGGAAACATTAAGTGAACATGTATACAAATATAAAAACCCTGGCAAAGCAGTATTATCAATGAATGTGAGCAGAGCATAGCTGGGAGGCAGATAAGTGGAGATTTGACCAGCGTTGCCCAGATCATCTGTACCACAGGTTGTTACAGCACAGCAGCGTTACTGCGATCAGGGACATGTATACTAACGTTACATAGACATTTCTTGTGAGCGCGTTATTTGAGCGGACTTAGCTTTTCCGGTGAGCATGAGCGGTAACTGAGTAGAACGATAGAGCGGAATTTAGGTTTGTGTTTGCAAACACGTGATTCTGATGACGTGCGAAATGCACCTGGAGGGCAGGAAGTATTTTTTATCCATAGGAATCAGTGGCAGAAACTCAAAATGCCTGTGTTTTGTGCTGTTTATGAATGATCAAATCGACCAAACCGAGAAAACACAAGGAGCTTTCATTGTGTACGAAAATGTATTGTTCATAAGGGGAAAAGTCAAGAAATTGACTGAAAAACACAGGAAAATGTGGCTTGTAAACCTGCGTCTGCGGTCGACAGGAGACGGAGTCCCACAGCAATGACGTCATGTGCAAACAACCTATTGAACGGGGCGTCACGCGGCGCAGTGATGACGGCTGAGGGAGTTCTCGCTTCAAAAAGTTAGCAGACAGAGGGGGACATCACAGGGTTATCCGTTGTGCCAGTGGAATGGCAATCTGCTTGCCACACGAGGCAGCATCACGTGTTGCTTGCAGACGCACCTGTATATTAATTTGCCTAATTTGCAGCACGAACGGCCGATGCCAATTAATTAAAAAATGCCACAAATCAGCCGATTGATCGGTCGACCTCTAAACAAATATTAGAAAATGAGTTTTTTACACACGTTTATCTAAAGTTATGTCTAGGCGCTTCCCAAAAAAACATACTTGGAGACTCCAAATGACCCTTTGTAACCAACTACACATAAAATGCTGTAATTCTTGAATGCTTTAATGTACAGCCATAATTTTGGGCTCTAATGAAAGGTTACACATAAAGCTATTCAATTTATCATCCAGATGTACTGTCAATAATTGCTGACACAGTAATTGAAGTATAAACACATTATAGCGACATTTATACATAGAATCCAAAATTTGTACACTTGAAAATAACATATCTATTTATAATTTATAATCTAATTACAATTGTTTTCCTATATTTCTGTTTCTGTACATAGTATATTATTTTTTATTTTTATTTTTTATTATATTGGTGTTATATTCCATTCCTTCTGTGTTTTTCTATGCATGTCTGCACTATGTCTGTATTTTCTTCTGCACTGGAAGCTCCTGTCATCAGGACAAATGCATTGTGTGTGTAAACATACTTGTAATAAAGCTCTTCTGTTTTCAGTAATTATTTTGCTGTCATCATGTCCCTCAGTATTTGGCTTTTTGCTGACTGGCTCCATTCGACTTCATTCGATTCAATGTCAGCTGATTGTGATATAAAACATTTAGAAGTTAGCAGGAATACACCAAAACACAAACACGTATAAAACACCCTGCATCGTCCAAACTCGTATCTAGTGCCGAGCGGGTCTCAAACCCGGGATTCCCACGTAGGAGGCGGGCGCTCTATCAAGTAACGCCAAAGGTTACAGCCTCTAGCGTCAGTTGCTAGAGCGCCTCAATTTGAGGTCAGGGGAGTGAGGTTTACATTGACACCACGGGCATACACATCCGTTACATTCACCCCCCTGAACCTCACTCCCGTCCTGGTCACGGCACCAATGTAACACCCCCTCCCAGGTCCGCACAGTCCAAACTCGTATCTAGTGCCGAGCGGGTCTCAAACCCAGGATTCCCACGTAGGAGGCGGGTGCTCTATCAAGTAACGCCAAAGGTTACAGCCTCTAGCGTCAGTTGCTAGAGCGCCTCAATTTGAGGTCAGGGGAGTGAGGTTTACATTGACACCACGGGCATACACATCCGTTACAGGTACACTGAAAATGTCCTCATAAATCACTTTCTCCTTGTAATACCTGTCATACCCATGTCATTATACACATGTGTGTCCTCATAAACCACATAAACATGCACACAACACACACACACACACACACACACACACACACACACACACACACACACACACACACACACACACACACACACGCATGCACGCACGCACACACACACAACACTCACTTGCACATGCACACACACACACACACACACACACACACACACACGCACACTCACTTGCACATGCACACACATTTACCATTGTTTCATTGTTACATGCTTTAATGGCGGATTTGTATCTACCTTTGAGTGCAGGTGAGGACACGTTCCAGCTGGACACATGCACAAGGAGAGACCGGAAGTTAGCCGAAAGATCGCAAAACAAACACATACCTCAACACATATACTGTAAAATATGTATAAGATACATAATTATATGTACAATATATATAAATAAAATTATATAATGTAATAAAACACGTACTTTTTGAAAGTAAAAGTCGCCTCCAAAAAGAATCCTCCATCCAAAAACTTCCCCTCTGCTTCAATGGATGAAACATCGCTCTCTTCGTAAAAAATGTCATCTCTGTCACGCCGAGCACATTGTTCAATAACTTCTTAGTGCAAAAAGTTAGTTTTTCTCGTAATCTTTCTTTTTATTTGCCATAATTAGCCTATAATGATCGTTTACCTGTAAACTCTCCCGGAGCGCATGTTTAGGCACTCGACGCATGGGTCACTGTGATCTCTGCGCACACACTTTAGAGCAAGCTAACGTGAGCCGACCCCCTAATGCAGGGCTTCTCAAAGTCCGGACTCCGGTCTGGATTCGGACCGGGAGGGAATTCAATCCGGACCCGCCTCCACTTGATATTTCAAGCACACTCGTATCACTCAGACCTCCGCGCGGTGTGCGTGGCGCGCGCACACACACACACAGACACACACAGACACACACACACACACACACACACACTCGGGCGCATGAACCAGTGTTGCAGTGATTACAGACTCTTTTGTAAGACAAAGCACATACCATCTAGCGACATTTTGGATAAACCTTAGCTTTCATTCAGTAGAATAATGTCACTGGTTTCGCCCCGCAAGTGTGAGGTTTCGCCTTCCTGACGCAGTCTTTCTCCACCGGCAGAGTTAGCAGCGTATTCAAAGAACCGAACCGCAGCAGACTTATGAATGAACGAGTACAAAACAGCGTTTCCTAAAACCTATCACTGTTGACCGTCTGACATATTAACATGAACATGAATGTAGTTCGTATGTAAAGGGTTGAAATATGCACATAGTTTGTGCTCCATGAAATATATATTTAAAAACAATTATAATTAAAGATTTTGGCAATTCAGTTGAAGGGACTGCAGGTTACATTGAAGTACTATTTCAGAAACATGAAATATGTAAGCCTAAATGAGAACTGCTTTATTGGGCATTAGTTGTATAAAAATGCAGTACTGTCGAGTAACCCTTATGAAAAATAATCATGGTTTTATTATAATACAAGTATAGTAAAAAAAATATTTTTTCTTTTGCATATTAATTACAATTTATATAACCAGTTTTACTACAAATACAATGATTAAACTATGGTTAGTGTAGCAAGACCATGGTTAATTTGTGATTATCATGGTTTAAAAGTAACCAAAAAAGTACGACCTGATGACGTCATAAATATGATAACTAAGCATATATCAAGTTGAATTGTTATATAAAGTTATAAACATATTTATAAAAACAAGTTTTGTAATAACAGTTATTTCGGACCTTTTGACGTTGATGATAATTCCGATTCGGACCTTTGAACGTAAACTTTGAGAACCCCTGCCCTAATGCGTCAAATCTATCTGTTCAGAAGCTCATTGGCTATCAGATATGACAGTCATTTGCAGACTCTAATGCAATTGGATTGATATACTGTCCATCAAAATAGGGCGGACCCATCTCCAATGCTGGACGCTCTTTGGCTCCCGCTGATTGTAGACCCCTCTAAGATGCACCCGTTGGCTCAAATAATGTCTCCATCAAAAGGGCAGAGTTCAGTGGCCAATTTGACATCAAGAAACTCCGCTTTGTTTACATGTGAACAAAGGCTAAATTATAGAAAACGCAGAAGAATTGATAGCTCCGTCTGCTAATTTGAAGTTATACTACTACATTCCGTGGATGTTTATCAACAAATGCATGTGTTATGGACTAAATATTGCACTGAATTGGATAGCCTGGCCCCTGTGCAGTGTAACAACACCATTTATGTTGAAATTCTATGGATCAGTGGACTATCAGGAGGCTTCATAGGTGAGTTCCTTCAGTTTTGTTGGTGTTTATTTAGTTGTTGGTGGTCTGAGAAAGACACTAATTGTACCTGCTGTATTGATTGTATCTTAAAATGGAATCACAAGAATCTCAGCTTTCCAAGGATATATGACATGTCCATCTTTTGTTTGTTTAGTTTTTGTGTCTGATGACTTTACCCCTAACACCACTAGGTGTCCCGCCGGCGGGATGCTGGATTCATCACAGGTTATTTGTATTCATCAAAGAATCAAATAAAAAAGTATCACATGTTAAAGGAATATGAAGCAGCACAACAGTTTCAACACTCATAATAAATCAGAATATTAGAATGATTTCTGAAGGATCATGAAGACTGAGGTAAAAATGCAGAAAATTCAGATCTGTGTCACAGAAATAAATTATATTTTAAAGTATATTAAAATAGGAGACCAATATTAGAAATTGCAATGATATTTCACAATATTACTGTTTTGTTCTGTATTTTTGATCGAATAAATACAGCCTTGTTGAGCAGTAGAGACTCCCGTAAAAATATAAACAATTTTACTGATCCCAAACTTATGAGCAGCTGTGTATTTATATATACATAATAAATATATACAGAACACACACATATATTATGCAAACAAAAACTTTTATTGTTTAATGTGATTAATCGCTATTAATCATTTGGCAGTGCTAGCAGAAACATTACCATCTGTTCTCTACTCTCCATTGCCCGTGTTCTCCACTAGTGTGGAAGAAGAGAGGAGATGTACAATCAAAAAGCAATGCCATTTGAAGGGGTCCACTTTTTAGCAAAGCTGAAGTTAATGTGCGGCCATTTGAGTGTGAGCCAGGTGGTAAGCTTGTGCGATTGCTCTACCTCTCATCCACTGGTGTGAGTTGAATTAGTGTTTGGTGAGTTGTAATGACTGTGGATGGTGAGAAGCATGGTGTACCTCACTGGTTGGGTTCAGTCAGTGTCTAGGAAAGAATAGAGACTTTTGTGTTAGTCTTCTTTGGAGATAGTGGTCACCATCACTTGGGAAGAGCGCAGTTTACATCTTCACCCACTGATGAGGTGGATTGCTGTCACCTGTGCCTGGTTATCTCACTGAGCTTCTCTTCTTTTTTGTCGGCTGGTTGCCAAGGATAGCACAGCTTTGCTGTATATGTAATATAACACATTATATTAAGGTAGTTTGAATTTAAACGTATTTTATGCCACATATGTCTACAAATTTGCGATCACATAACATTTACATGAACATAAATGTAGGGTAGGGGTGTGCGATATGACGATTTTTGATCGTGGACTATTAAAATTGTCTCCACGATCTGCTTATGGAGAAATATGCACATTCTTTCAGTTGCAGTTCTGGCGCCGCCGTATCAAACTGTGCAACGCAACATACAATTCCCATCAGTGTTAACACAGCGGTAGAGTTACTCTCACGGGACACTGAACTGATTCACAATCACAAAGTACATTATTTGCGTGTCTTAAAGCCTTGCCGGTTAAATGTTTAATTCACGCGCTGTTCTGATGTGCGCTTTTTCTGAGCCCGTTCATCTGAAGCGCACGGGGAAAAAGCCTCTCTAACAGCGCCTGATAACTGAATTAAGTTATATTTTGCATTAATATGGTCAAAACACACAAGGTTTATGTATAGACTCAGTTGGTTATGTCTAAAATGAAAGTAAACAGCTGAGACAAACGGATGCATGCCTGTATATTAGATGCGTGCAGGTCTAAAGGGACATAACTAAAACATTTATATGACTGTAATTAGGTCAAGGTTTCTTTATTTGTCACATAGAAGTGAAATGTAATCGAATCAGGTCCGCTCAGTGGACAGTGCAAAATAATAAAAATAAAAATTATATAGAGTAACACAACACAAGAGCATATATATGGTAAAAAAAGAGAAATAAGAGTAAAATGTGCAATGAAATAAAAAGTGCAAAACAATAAGATGTGCAAAACAATAAGATGTGCAAAAAACAATACGATGTGCAAAAAACAATAAGATGTGCAAAAAAAAAAACAGTGTACTGGGACTTAATAAATAGTAGTGTGAATAAGAGGGATGTGCAGACGGGTTGTTCAGGGTATTGTACATAAAGCAGCAATGTTGAGAATATGAGAATATTTACAGTTAACAATGAGTCTTGTAAGTGTTTATGAGACTGGGTTTGTGTTTAGGAACTTGATGGCCAGGGAAGAAGCTCCTCCTCAGTCTCTCAGTTTTTGCCATCATGCTCCTGAAGCGCTTGCCAGATGGCAGTAAACAGAAAAGATGGTTACCGGGGTGAGTTGAGTCTTTGATGATTTTAGCAGCTCTGCTTTTGCAGCGTTTGAGGTAGATGTCCTGCAGAGAGGGGAGAGCCGACCCTGAGATGCGCTCAGCTCAAGGTTCAAGGTTCTTTATTATTCGTCACATACACAATCATACAAGTATAACCAGTAGTGAAATGCAAGTAGAATTGAAGAAAAATACAGCATTTACATGAGGAAAGTGAGGAGAAAAAAAAATAACTCCCAGACTATGCTCCTTGGGGAGTACAGTGTGAGAACAGGAAAAACACCTCAGCAACACAAAAGCACATACACGACAAAGCCTTTCTCTTTGGCTCTCAACGGAGGTGGTCGCTTTCTCTCCTCGCCCTCACCCTTATCTTCCCTGCTTTGCTCCCTTGTCTCGTGAGAGACTCTCTGCACTACTCTCCAAACTAAAATATTATGGATTAACTGGTCTTTTAATGCAATTGACACTATGGAAACTTGGGTTTGGGGAACCTGACTGCCCTGACGCGTTCGCAGCCGGCTATACGATGGCTGCGTGGAGAGGTGGCGAATCGTGTGTCTTATGCGACTCTTTCCGTGGAGGACATTGATATCTACCTATTCGGAACCATGATAACAGGTATTTTGCTGATTGGATTAGGCTTTACCCTGGGTTATCGAAGAATTCAGAACGGAACAGCTGTCCAAAGCCCCACAAGGCTGCCCATATGATTGAAGCTGTGGGAAGAGCGGTCAGCATTGAGACTGAGACTATAATCGCAATATGGATTCTACCAAGGAGAAGTTCACGGCTTTACAAAGGGAAATTGATTAAAATGAGAACAAAATGGACAAAAACGGACGAGAGTAGCCTGCAAAAATTGGAATGTTTACTCGCCCCAAAAGACAAACCAATCTTATCTTTTTCTGGCTCCCCTACAGTGGCCTTGGCAAGGCTGTTGCTGCAATCTACCCGGTGTGCAATGCAGTTAGGCGCTCTTGCGTTCCTCCCCACCCTACAGACATTACAGACATTACAGACATTGCCCCCGACCATTCGCCTCTGTTCGCTTGATCCGCTGGCCTGGTCAGCGGGTCTGACCAGCGCCGGATCAGTGGCTGCGGGATCAGATGGCTGCTTGCTGGGCCGGATTCACTTCCCCTGTGGCTAAGCTAAGCTAAGCGTACGACTCTCTGTAGAGCTTTGCAGTCCTGGTTTGAGGAATTACCATACCACACTGAGATGCACTGAGTCAATACACTTTCTATGGCCCCTGAATAGAACGTTTTCAGGATAGCTGGTGAGACCCTGAATTTCCTCAGCTGTCGCAGATGGTACAGTCTTTGCCTGGCTTTCTTAACCTGAGTCTGAATGTGTGCAGTCCAAGTTAGGTCCTCGGAGATGTTTACACCGAGGTACTTGAAGCTACTCACCCTCTCCACAGGGGTCCCACTGATCATAAGAGGAGTGTAGGGCCGCTGCTGTCTCTTCCTGAAGTCCACGATCAGCTCCTTAGTTTTGCTCACGTTCAGAGAGAGACAGTTGTCCTGGCACCATGATGTGAGTCTCTCCACCTCATCCAAGTATGCGGCCTCGTCATCGTTGTTAATGAGGCCCAGAACCACAGTATCATCCGCAAATTTGACAATAGAAGTGGAGCTGTGAGAGGACACGCAGTCGTGTGTGTAGAGAGAGTAGAGCAGGGGGCTCAGGACACAGCCCTGTGGGGCTCCTACGTTCAGAGTGATTGAGTTGGAGGTGAACTGGCCGACTTTCACCACTTGTTTGAGTTTGACAGCTAGCTTGGTGGGGACTATAGTGTTGAAAGCTGAGCTATAGTCTATGAATAGCAGCCTGACATAGCTGCCATTTTTGCTGTCGATGTGAGGGAGAGAGAAATGCAGTACCTGGGAGATGGCATCATCAGTAGATCTATTTGGCCGATAGGCAAACTGAAGAGGGTCCAAAGTAGCAGGGATGGAGGAGCAAATGTGTTTCTTTAAAAGTCTCTCAAAAACCTTCATGACTGTCGATGTGAGGGCAAACTGGACGATAGTCATTCAGGCAAGGGAAAGTTCACCCTAAAATTTAATTTCTGTCATTATTTACTCACTCACATGTTGTGCTGAACACAACAGAAGATATTTAACAAATTTTGGAAAACCAGTTGCTGGTCCACATTGACTTTGATAGAAGGAAAAAAATATATATTATGGAAGTCACTGTGGACCAGCAACTGTTTGGTTTTCCACATTCTTCAAAATATAATTCATGTTCAGCAGAAGAAACAAACTCATTCAGGTTTTCAAACTAAACTTGAGTGAGCAAATGATGGTATTAATATAAAACACTATGACAGACAGACAGATGACAGAATTTGTATTCTTTAATGCTAAAAGAACAAAACACAGAGAAAAAAATTACTCGCTACTCTTGACAGAAAATAATTATAATACAGCTGCTTTAATAGGAATCAATCTATATAGCAGGGTTCCTCAAATCTTTCCCTGGAGGTCCAATCTGCTGCAGAGTTTAGCTCCAACCCTGATCAAACTCACCTACCTGTGATTTTATAATGATCTTGAAGACTGATTAGCATGCTCAGGTGTGTTTGATTAGAGTTAGAGCTAAACCATGCAGGAATGGTCCAGATTTGAGGATCCCTGCTGTATAGTGTCTAATTTTTATATATTTTTTCATTCAATTTCTTGAATACTCCTGCTAAATTTGCTTATTGTACCTGAAAATAACGGACTGTTTGTTTTATTTGTATATTATGTGTATTTGTAATGTGTATCTTTGTTCTTATTTTTAATAACAACGATAAAATTATGAAAAAGGTTTTTATCTTCACCCACTTTGGCCTATATCCACCATTATATTTTTATTTTTGTAACCTTGAAAGGCTTTGTCTTTTAATAGGGAAATTATTTTGGCTGTACTGCTCAGACAAAATAGTAAAACCAACATGACAAAGAATCATGATACAATAGTGAAATCATGATATTTCTAAAGAAATCATGATATTATATTTTTGCCATATCACCCACCCCTAATGTAAGGCTATACTTTTTTATCATTGTAGCCTATAATTTATTTAAATTATTATATTAATTTTCTGTATATTTTAATTTTTGGACTAATAGTTTTTTAATAAACGCAATTAATATGGTAGCAGTAGAGTCTGTAATAATGGCATAATTTTTCCGCCAGGTCAGTATTAAAGGAACTCTGGTTAAGCAGCAACTTGAGCTTAGCTTAACAATTAGCCTGCCCTGGCCCAGGTCAGTTTCCAAGCATTAAATTGAACTATGTTGTACTTGATTTATGGAACCGAATCAACTGAAACTATGTGAAATAAACCTTACTATTTTGGTAAACTTAATTCTTGCAACAGGTCTCTTTCATGACCCCTTTAAACAAATGTAATGTATATACATGACCCCTTTAAACAAATGTAATGTATATACAGGTGCATCTCAATAAATTAGAATGTCGTGGAACAGTTAATTTATTTAAGTAATTTAACTCAAATTGTGAAACTTGTGTATTAAATAAATTCAATGCACACAGACTGAAGTACTTTAAGTCTTTGGTTCTTTTAATTGTGATGATTTTAGCTCACATTTAACAAAAACTCACCAATTCATTATCTCAACTAATTAGAATATGGTGACATGCCAATCAGCTAGTCAACTCAAAACACCTGCAAAGGTTTCCTGAGCCTTCAAAATAGTATCTCAGTTTGGTTCACTAGGCGACACAATCATGGGGAAGACTGCTGATCTGACAGATGTCCAGAAGACAATCATTGACACCCTTCACAAGGAGGGTAAGTCACAAACATTCATTGCCAAAGAAGCTGGCTGTTCACAGAGTGCTGTATCCAAGCATGTTAACAGAGAGTTGAGTGGAAGTAAAAAGTGTGGAAGAAAAAGATGCACAACCAACCATCCGCAGCCTTATGAGGATTGTCAAGCAAAATCGATTCAATAATTTGGATGAACTTCACAAGGAATGGACTGAGGCTGGGGTCAATGCATCAAGAGCCACCACACACAGACGTGTCAAGGAATTTGGCTACAGTTGTTGTCAGAGGTGTCTTACCTGGGCTAAGGAGAAGAAGAACTGGACTTTTGCCCAGTGGTCCAAAGTCCTCTTTTCAGATGAGAGCGAGTTTTGTATTTAATTTGGAAACCAAGGTCCTAGTGTCTGGAGAAAGGGTGGAGAAGCTCATAGCCCGAGTTGCTTGAAGTCCAGTGTAAAGTTTCCACAGTCTGTGATGATTTGAGGTGCAATGTCATCTACGTGTTTTGGTCCATTGTGTTATTTGAAAACCAACATCATTGCACCCATTTACCAAGAAATTTTGGAGCACTTCATGCTTCCTTCTGCTGACCAGCTTTTTAAAGATGCTGATTTCATTTTCCAGCAGTATTTGGCACCTGTCTATGTAACGGATGTATGCCAGTAAGGGCTGTGTGTAAACCTCGCTCCCCTGACCTCAAAAAGAGGTGCTCTAGCGACTGACGCTAGAGGCTGTAGCCTTTGGCGTTCCTTGTTAGAGCGCCCACCTCCCGCACCGGAATCCCGGGTTCGAGACCCGCTCGGAGCAAGAACGAGTTAGGACGGTGTGGACCCGGGAGGGGGTGTTACATCTACACTGCCAAAAGAACCAAAAGTTGTTTAAATGACAATGGTTTTGGTGTGCTTGACTGGCCAGCAAACTCACCAGACCTGAACCCCATGGAGAATCTATGGGTATTGTCAAGAGGAAAATGAAAACAAGACACCAACAAATGCAGATGAGCTGAAGGCCACTGTCAAAGAAACCTGGGCTTCCATACTACCTCAGCAGTGCCACAAACTGATCACCTCCATACCACGCCGAATTGAGGCAGTAATTAAAGAAAAAAGAGCCCCTACCAAGTATTGTGTACAGTAAGTGAACATGCTTTCCAGAAGGCCAACAATTCACTAAAAATGTTTTTTTATTGGTCTTATGAAGTATTCTAATTTGTTAAGATAGTGAATTGGTGGGTTTTTTGTTAAATGTGAGGCAAAATCCTCACAGTTTAAAGAACCAAAGACTTAAACTACTTCAGTCTGTGTGCATTGAATTTATTTAATACATGAGTTTCACAATTTGAGTTGAATTACTGAAACAAATGAACTTTTCCACGATATTCTAACTTATTGAGATACACCTGTATATATTTTAATTGATTGACAGCCCTAATATAAATGAATCACATGGATCCTGCCTTGTCTCAATGGTTCAAGCTGGTAGTGGTGTAATGGTGTGGGAGATATTTTAAAGGTAAACGCCACAGCCTACCTGAGTATTGTTGCTGACCATGTCCACCCTTTATGACTACAGTGTACCCATCTTCTGATGGCTACTTCCAGCAGGATAATGCACCATGTCACAAAGCTTAAATAAACTCAGACTGGTTTCTTGAACATGACAATGAGTTCACATTACTTAAATGGCCTCCACAGTCACCAGATCTCAATCCAATAGAGCACTTTGGGATGTGGTGGAACGGGAGATTCACATCATGGATGTGCAGCCAACAAATCTGCAGCAACTGCGTGATGCTATCATGTCAACATGGACCAAAATCTCTGAGGAATGTTTCCAACACCTTGTTGAATCTATGCCACAAAGAATTAAGTCAGTTTTGGAAGGCAAAAGGAGGTCCAACCCCAGTACTAGCAATGTGTAGGATGGCTGGAGAGGAGAAGTTTGGATACTTCCGCTCAGTGAGGGGACAGAAGGAGAAGATGGGAGTTTGAGCAGTGGATCTAGTTGGTTGGAGGTCCTGTGTGAGTGAAGGTGAAAACTGACTACTGATTGTTTTAGTTTTGTCTGTAAAAAAAGTTGCAAAGTCATCAGCTGTTATAGAAGTGGTGGGAGGTGGTGGAGGGGGACAGAGGAGAGAATTAAATGTTCTGAAGAGATTACGCATATCTGGAGCACTGTTGATCTTGTTATGGAAATGTGACGATTTGGCAGTGTGGACTTCTGCGGAGAAAGATGAAAGCAACGATTGATACATACTCAGGTCCAAAGGATCGTTTGATTTTTGCCATTTTCTCTCTGCCGCTCGGAGTCTGGTCCGATGTTCACGAAGAACATCAGATAACCAGGGGTTAGAAGGGGCAGTTTGTGCTGGCCTGGAGGAGAGAGGACAAATGTCGTCAAGAAATAAAGAGGTTAACGTAGAGCATAAAGTGTCAGTAGCTACATTCACATCCAGAGATGAGAAATGGGTAGGTGAGGGAAGAGAGGAGGATATTACAGAGGAAAGATGGGAGGGAGAAAGGGAGCGTAGGTTTCGTCTAAAGGTAACTGGTAAGGGGGTTGGTGGCACCCGGGTAGAAAAGTTTAATGTAAATTTAATGAAGAAATGGTCAGAGATATGTAGTGGTTGTACCAGAATGTTATCAGCAGTACAATCGCGTGTGTAAATTCAATCAAGTTGGTTGCCTGATTTGTGAGTGCTAGTCGTGGTAAGGCGTTTGAGATTGAATGAAAGTCTGTAGCATAAGGCTTTTCTAGATGAATGTTGAAATCGCCAAAAACTAAGATTGGAGTGCCATCCTCCATGAAAGAGGACAGCAACCCGTCCAGCTCCTCTAGGAAGGGGGCTATAATTTGGCCAGGAGGACGGTAAATTACCACAATCTGGAGTTTTATAGGAGCTATTACAGTAATCACATGAGATTCAAATGAGTTGTAATTGCATTGGGGAGAGTAGGTTGAGTATTTCCAATTATTTGAAAAAAGCAGACCAGTGCCCCCACCCCGACCAACCTGACGTGGGGTGTGAGAGAAAGATAAATTATTAGAGAGAGCAGCTGGGGTTGCTGAGTCTTCTGGACAAATCCAGGTCTCAGTCAAGCCCAAGATGCTGAGTGTGGATTGTAAAGAAAAAGCGGAAATTAAGTCTGCTTTGTTGACAACTGACTGACAATTCCAGAGAGCCATGGAGAAAGAAAGAGGTGTAGTAGAAGATGAAGAGATAGGGCGTAGGTTAGCAGGATTACGTTGCCGTCTGTGTGTGATGTTAGAGCGTGGTCGAGAGACAAACGGAATGGTTTTGAAACACATGATAGAGGATAGCAAAGGAGAGTGTGTGAGGGAAGATAGAAATGATACTTAAGTGTGTTGCTCGGTGTCGTTGCTCGGGTAAAGTCGCGCAGGAAAAAGTCGTCGGTCTTTACCCTCGTCTGTCTTCACACGAGCAGGCTGAACGCTTCCGTGTCAGTGCTCGGACATCAAATAAATACACTGTCTAATAGGCTAGAGTGAAAACAGCTGTGACCGGCTTCTGATTTGCCCAGCCAATAGACTAACAGAGTGCTAGTAGCTCGAGATGAAACTAACACCTTGCCCAAGGAGCAATGGAGGCGCAAATGATTATAATTACCAGTAAGTGCAATCAAAAATATAAACCTCAACGAAAATTCAGACTAAAAATAGGTAGGAAACGAAGTATTCCTTCCTAGCAGCAAGTAAATAATTTAAACAACAGATATATGTACAAGTATTACGAACACTTACAAGCTGCCGTCCATTTCTCTGGTGACTAATCGGCTTCTCTCAACTTAAAGCAGCAACCAAGCAGTTTAAATACTTTAACAGTTGCTGTGACCGGCTTCTGATTTGCCCAGCCAATAGACTAACAGAGTGCTAATAGCTCGAGACGAAACTAACACCCTGCCCAAGGAGCAATGGAGGCGCAAATTATTATAATTACTAGTAAGTGCAATCAAAAATGTAAACCTCAACGAAAATTCAGACTAAAATTAGGTAGTAAACGAAACGATTTATTCAATATAGTGGCAAAATTAACAAAAATAAACCATCAACTGGTGTTGACATTTCACAACAGCACAGCAGTAATGACTTTATTAACTATTTTACTTCCTAAATCAATACTATTAGGGATCAAACTGTAACCATGCAGCCGCCAGCTACCATATCACATCAAAGTGTGCACTATAGATACCCAGAGGAACAATTCCATTCATTCTCTACTATAGGAGAGGAAGAATTGTATAAACTTGTTAAATCAGCTAAACCAACAACATGTATGTTAGACCCTATTCCATCTAAACTACCAAAAGAGGTGCTTCCTCTCATAGTCATAGAAGTCATAGATCCTCCTTTTGGCTATTATTAATTCGTCATTGTCATTAGGGTATGTCCCCAAAACCTCTAAATTGGCTGTTATTATTGGCTGTAAACCACAACTTGACCTCAAAGTTCTAGTTAATTACAGACCAATCTCAAATCTCCCTTTTCTGTCAAAGATACTAGAAAAGGTAGCATCCTCACAATTATATTCCTTCTTAGAAAAAAATTATATCTGTGAGAATTTCCAGTCAGGATTTAGACCATCTCATAGTACTGAGACTGCTCTCATTAGAGTGACAAATGACCTGCTCTTATCATCTGATCGTGGTTGTATCTCTTTATTAGTGCTCCTGGATCTTAGCGCTGCGTTCGACACTATCGATCACAACATTATTTTGAATAGACTTGAAAACTTTGTTGGCATTAGTGGAAGTGCATTAGCATGGTTCAAATCGTACTTATCTGACCGCCATAAATTTGTAGCAGTGAATGAAGAGGTATCATATCGATCACAAGTGCATTATGGAGTACCTCAAGGTTCAGTACTAGGGCCGTTACTTTTTACGCTTTACATGTTATCCTTGGGAAATATCAACAGGAAATATGGGGTTAGCTTTTACTGTTATGCTGATGATACTCAGCTCTATATTTCTTCACGGCCTGTTGAAACATACCAAATTGAGAAACTTATGGAATGCATAGTCGATATAAAAAAACTGGATGGCGAATAATTTCTTACAACTAAATCCTGGTGTTAATTATCGGACCTAAAAACCACACAAGTAATAACCTAGAACATGGTCTAACACTTGATGGCTGTCACTGTCTCGTCTCGTAGCTTCATTACGTACTTACCTGACTCCCTGTATGTTTGCTTACCTGCAATCTCCCTTGACGATTACCTCTCCATGTTCCAGCGCTCCAGTGCTCCTACGTTCCGTTGTTTCCCAGGGCTCACCTGGAAGAAAAACAGGACATTTTACTTTGATCAGTTAAGCCTCCCTGCCTTACCCACTACCTGGATACTTACCTTTGAATTGTTGACCTGTATTCTCCTGCCTCCTTCGTCAATAAACCTGTTGTTGCGTAACGCATCCTTGTGTATCCTGAGTATTTGCTGTTAGAAGACCAGACCGACATACGGAATGGATCCCCGTCACCCCAATCCGGCAGACGCCTTTGATGAGTCAGTGTTCTCCGATCCTTCCTCACTCTGATCACCACCCTACCATCTGCTTCTTCCAGTCCCATGGCCATTCCGTCTGCTTGCTCGGGTGAGGCTGTGGAATGTAGCGGTTTTCTGCATCCGGGTCTCACTGTATATTGAGATGCAGCCCCAGAAATTCACCACAGAAAGGGCTTTTTGCTCTCCCTCCTGTCCAGTCGTGCGCTGCTATGGGCTTGTGCAATCTGGAAATCGCAAAGCATCATTATTAACTCCTTCGATGCCTTCGTTTTTTTCTTCTGAAATTTTTGGGAAATCTATGGGCTCGCTGTCCATACCTGATCAGCTCCTACGCCAAGGAAGATCAACTGTGAGTGATTGCACTTTGTAGTTCTGCACCCTGGCAGCTATGAGTGGTTGGAATGAGTCAGCCCTTCTTACTGCCTACCGTCAGGGGCTAGATTCACAGATCTGCACTCAAATGGCCATCTACGATGACAAAGTGTGATTGGAAAATTTCATGTTGCGAGCCGTGTGGATTTCTCAGTGCATCACCGCATGCCGTTTTGATGATACTGCTCTTCCACCAGTCTTTCCCCCTGCCGGTTACCCAATACCAGAACCTATACAAATGGATGCCACCAGACTCACTAGAATCAAATGAGCACAACGTCTGTCATCCAGTCTGTGCTTGTATTGTGGATCCTCCGGTCACTTCATCTGAACCTGTCCCACTCATCCACCACACCCTGTGGTGAATACTCCTCCAGCCTTGCGCGTTCTACTCCTAGAACCTTACCCCAGCGGAGCAGAATTATGACATCGGGAACAGGGAATTGCTGGCCATTAAAGGGAGCTCTACACCCTTTCACCGTAATCAATGATCACAAGAATCTAGAATATATCCAGAACGCTAAAAGACCCAACTCTCGCCAAGCCTGTTAGACCTTGTACTTCACTCGGTTTAACTTCACCATCCATTACCGTCCTGGGAACAAGAATGTTAAAGTGGACTCCCTCTCCCACATTCATCAGCCTGATAGTCCTGCAGCACCCGAGCCTATTCTCTTTCCAGCCATAATAGTCAGCCCCATTCAATGGGAATTGGATGTACAGATCTGCATCGCCACTCTCACTGAACCTGCTCCACTGGGAGGCCCAGAAAGGGAAGACCTACGTACCAGCCAGGGGCGCGGGAACAGGGGGTGCTGAGGGTGCTGCAGCACCCCCTGTTTTTTCTGTGGGCAACTGTAAACTGTTGTGAATAAAAAAATATAGGCTAAATTTGTTATAATAAAGATTCATTTAAACATTTCTATGGTTGCTCCGATGTTTATAACATTTAGTTTACATTGGCTATTTTGCTATCTATTTCTATGTGATCTTCGACATATTTACCATTTGCCCATTAATTTAACAGTTGTAAGAATTAAAGTTATCAAAGTTATTAAACTGATGCAGGGCTATTTGATGCGCGTTGCGCACATCCTGTAAATCACGCACGCAGCACTACCAATGCTTGCTTTTATGTTTGTGAATGTTATGTTTGTGTTGGGGATCTGTAGGTTGTGGCTTAAAAGCGAACATGGAAATATCATGGATGTACTGGAAGAAAAAAAACCTTTTTTATTTTTTTTTGTTCTCAGCGATATGAGTCTTTCCCTTCTCCCAAAACAGCTTATAGCTAAAATAGTTAAGTTTTGTATGTAATGGAAAAGTGATTAGACTATGTTTCGTTTTTTTTTCTTCATAAAGTTAATTTAGAAAAACCTTGGGAGCATTTTTTATTCGTTAAATGTTTTTTTTTTTTTTAAGCAACGACCAAGCAGCCAGCCTCAGAGTTGATCGCCTATGTTTGATTAATTTAGCCTTATCAAATCATCACGACTTGACTAAAATAAAATCGATAGATAGGCCTATAAACAGTTCAAGCATATCACAGTGTTAGTTTAAATGTTTAACCTATATAAATGTGCAATATCCAACAGTTTGTGTGGAGAGTGGAAGCTGAAGCGAGCTTTACATGGAGGCTCCAGCGTGGTCACTTGGATTTTTTTCTTACAGTAAAAACTAATTAAAATACGCTGTGTGATTTTTTTCTCATAAAGGTAAGAGTAATATTTCATTTGGAACTGTAAAGGGTCTACTTTTATTTGTGTGCATTCACAATATCAACATTGTGCTTTTATAAAATAGGAAAACAGAGAATGCACTTTCTGCCGGTTTTGAACAAGAGCGCTTCGATGATGAACTGAAACTCGGCAACTCTAAACTGGCTCAGAGATATGATAAATATATCTATAGAAAGCTTTAAAATACTACTTTAAAACGAAATAATTCCAAGCAAAGCAAAAACTCTTCATTAGCCTATGTAATCCGTTAAGATGCATATTTCTCTCTCTGGCGTCAATGAGGAGATGGCGAGTCATTTTTCCCGTCACCTCACCATCTAAAATATAAAAATAAGGGAAAGCCTAAAACAGGCCCGATTATAATGTGCGTTTTATTTTATAATTGTATTCAATAATAAAGTATGTCAATCTTTGTCCTTGAAATTTAAAGGATTTGCTGCAATGCAATTTTGTCTGACTGATAGGCCTATGTGAATTATTTATTGGCCTATCTTTTAATCCATGCAGCAAATGTTTTAAAACAGCTTTAAAATTACTTTATTGCATTCCAGATGCTTTTAAAATAACTTTTCACTATACATTTTAAGGGTTTTTAAGCTTGAATGTAGCTTGAATGTAAAACATTGTTATGAATTCATTGTAGCCTATTCCCATTTGTAAAATAGCTAATTGTTGTCTAACACGATCTCATGAAAGTGCGTAGGCTATAGCACGATTTTCTGTTTCTATTTGGCGTAAATAGCACGCCAAATAGAAACAGAATACCCCCCCCACAGCACCCCCTACATAAAACACCTTCCCGCGCCCCTGGTACCAGCCTCCCTCTGACTCTGCTACAGCCTAGATTTAAACTGCTGATTTTATCTGGCCAGATGATACTGATACTTTTTCAACACATTATTTCCCCGTCTAAATACTGTAAAGCTGATGTAAAGCCACCCAGCTTTATATCAATCTGATGTAAAGCTGCTTTGACACAATTTGCGTTGTTAAAAGCGCTATACAAATAATAGTGACTTGACTTGACTTATGTCTTCGCCTGCCTAGCAAGAAGTTGAGTCCCCACTATATAGGTCCATTTATCATCCAGAGGCAGATGAATGAAATCACTTACATGTTAACTCTTCCAGCCTGGTATCATGTTCTCCTGCCTCCTTCATCAATACAACTGTTGTTATGTAATGCATCCTTATGTCTCCTGAGTATTTGTTGACAATTAAACTACATCTTATGATTTGAAATCTTTATTTAACCTTCAAAAAATATCTAAAGTCAGATTATATGGTGGCTTCGTAAAGCTTCTTAGAATTATGGTTGAACTACTGATGTCACATGGATTATTTTAACGATATCCTTGCTACATTTCTAGTCTTGATCGTGTTAGGATCCTTGCTGTCTATGGGAGGGTCAGAGAGTTCTTGGAATTCATCAAAAATATCTACATTTGTGTTGTGAAGATGAGTGAAGATCTTACAGGTTTGAAACAACAAGAGGGTGAGTAATTAATGTCAGAGTTTTCATTTTTGGGTGAGCTATCCCTTTAAGAATTGCACACATGATTTATATCACAAGTTTTCTGAATATGATGTTTAAATGTGCACATAAGGTATTATCTTATTAAATACACACCAATTTGCATACAATTCCATAACAGAAATTTTGCCATTCAGTTTCATTTTGAGTAAAATATTGTATAAAATAAGACAAATTACATGAGATCAAACTTTAAAATATAGATTAGTCAATATATATTTAAATAGAGATAATGAGATAATGTGCTTGTAAATGTTTACTAATTAACTTATTGAACTTTAAATAATGATTAACAAAACATTAGTTAATGTAAATTGTGCTTATAAATGTTGCTTACAAATGTTGTTAAACTTTCGATTCATATATGATCATGCACTTTAAAAAAATCTACAAATGATTTTAGCAGATGGTATGCACTCACTAACAGCATATGTATTCATGTGCATTTGAATGCTTAGGAATACAATGTTTAATCTGATCAAAATGATTTGTATATTTTCTAATGCATTAACTCATAACCACAGTCTCTAGATGTGACACATTTAAATGTTTTGAGGTGTGCATGCAGACTAAGCTATAAATAAGGGGAAGGCAGATACTTTCTTTTTCTTATATTTATTTATTTTTAGCATGGACACCACAACATATAACATTCTCATATATATTTAATCTACAACCTCGCTCTGTACCAGAGTATAAATTTATTGTATACCATAGCTAAACTTGTCATAGGCTTAATTATATGCTAATATGCTAATGAGGCACCAGTGTTTTAGAATTGCCCAATTACTGCTTTCAACTGAGATAGGATGTGAAATTACATTGTAAAACCAGTGATGACTATAGTCGAGAAAGATGAACGAAATTTACAATGATGACAAACTCTGTCAAAGTCAGCTGGTGTCGTGTCTCACTACCCAAATCAAATTGATAGTAACACTTCCGTTTAGGGAGCAATTCTCACTATTACCTAGTTGCTTATTAGTATGCACTTAAAAAAGAGTGACCACCCTGTCGTACTGTTGTTAATAAAATCATGCCCTCTTCTGGCAGAGGTCTGTCAAACTCACTGATTAAGAATAGAGGAGCAGATTAAACAGCCAAACAGCAAAACACAACAGGAATGCTGCACAAAACTCTTGACTAAATGAAGATGTAGTTCACGAATTGATGGCGTGACTTTGATCCGTGAATGTGTGTAATGTGTATTTATCCCTTCTGGACTTGCAGTGAAAAGTATATTTCAAGTATATATATTTATATATTTTTTATTTTAGATGAACCACAGAAAATGACAATGTAACAGGTTTACACAAAAAGTTTAACAGTTTGTTGAGACACCAGCAATGATACAAAATGTATACATTTATATATAAAATACAGTCATTATCACAGGCATGTTTTGGTTCCATGAAAAAAAAGTTCAGAATGTCTGCATACATATTTTATTTTATTTATTTCATTTCATTATTCGTTATTCACCTCATGTGGATGAATAAAATGTATGGATATGTGCTGCGATGTGCTTCCGCTTGATGCTATAAATATAAACAGCCAATAACCTGTACAGGAATATGTATGATTATCATGAACAAACATTTACTCAATGTAGTATCGACCTAGAAACATGTACTGTACATGAATGTCTGTATCACATTACATCCATTCAAATGTAGAAATATATTTTACAGGAATATGTATGATTATCATGAACAGACATTTACTCAATGTAGTATCGACTTAGAAACATGTACTGTACATGAATGTCTGTATCACATTACATCCATTCAAATGTAGAAATATATTTTACTTGATGAATTGGTTGTGAATTTGTGAAATCTCCTTCCAACATTTTACATTTTTGTACAATCTACTCACTGCTTGATCGTTATGTTAAGTGGTGGAGTTTTTGTCAGATTTTGCACATTTATATTATACAAATTATCATGATGTATAAGGTATCTCTTGAATGCTATCTAACTAAAACTAATAAATAAAAAATATAAGAAATTACATTTTTTTTTACAAATAATAAAAGCATTAAGACTTGTTTTCCAAATACTGTACAATTTATTCTTCCTTAACAATTTTTTTTAATGATTTTCAGAACCAGAACAGATCATTTTTCCAACCTTATCATCATAAACAATGTAATGCTTTCAGCTTTCCAGGTCTAGAATGTATTTATAAAGAATCAGTGAAAGTGTGTGTGTGTGTGTGTGTGTGTGTGTGTGTGTGTGTGTGTGTGTGTGTGTGTGTGTGTGTGTGTGCGTGCGTGCGTGCGTGCGTGCGTGCGTGTGTGCGTGTGTGCGTGTGTGCGTGTGTGCGTGCGTGCGTGCGTGCGTGCGTGCGTGCGTGTGTATAACTACACTGTTCACTCTAATAAAAGACTGGAGTGTACCCGAGTAGTTTTTATGTATTTATTTTTAAACAATTGTCATTATCATTATGAACTCATCTTTATTGTCCACACTGATTCTAACCACGGAGGATGGACTCCCCCTGGTGTTTCGGTGTTCTTCTTAGGAGTTGTTCTTTGCCACTTAAAGTTTTTTTTTTTAGGTTTGTATAGACAGCCACAGTTTGTGATCACTCTAGAGTCCTTAAAACAGTCATGAAGCAGGTGACCCAATATCTGGGAGTTCCCTTATATCCTGTTGTCTTCCACATGATCACAGGATGCAGGCCTGAGTCAGCTCAGCTTTCCATCCGTTCCAAATGTTGTGAGGGTTAGACTTATTGATTTAAACATGTTATATAAAAACAAATACATACAAAATGTGTTTCTGTAAACTGAGATGCTTGTGCTGTTGATCCATCACCCAATTTGACAGAGTAATGGCAGACTAGCATTGTGTAATAACATTACATTTACATTTATACATTTAACAGATGCTTTTACCAAAGTGACTTATAGATCAGTCAGGCTATACATTTTATTTTATTTTTTTCAGTATGTGTGTTCCCTGGGAATTGAACCCACAACCTTTTGCGCTGCTAATGCAATGCTCTACCACTGAGCCACAGGAACAGTGTCAAGGAGCATTTGTGCCGGGATTGTCTTTGGAAGAAATGCTGTACTGGAGACAGGTCAAATACTAAGATGAGTCAACTATTCAATAATGACATTGTTTGATTTAAATAAGCCTTTCTATATTTGATATATACACTGACTTTCTCCCAGAGGAAGGTCAAGTTCTGAATCGCTGTTAACTTCTATTATATTCAAGACAGTGGAATCCGTGTTTTGTGTATTTGTGTCAATATTAACACATTCACTTAGGTCATTTAACATCATACTTTTTTTTGCGCCATTATGGGATGCATTGACTTAGCCATACTTTACCATAATTTTGTTAACCTAAAGGGGATTACTCGCATAATTTTACCATTGTTTAAAATAAAAATTAAACTCTTTTAAACCAGTCAGTCAAATAACCTTTCATATGAAACATTGAATTTGTTGTAGTTTACATATAAATTCAAATGGCTTGCTTGGTCGAATGACTACATTTTTATATATTTTCTGTATGCAAATCCACTGAAAGAAAGGTTTTGTTTCAGTGATTTACAATCATATTTTTGATTTCTCATCATTCAAAACAGTTGTCATGTTAAGACATATACTGAAGAAAAATAAAACCCAATGCATTGCAGTTATGCGTGTAAAAACAAATCTAATTCTGATCATGACTTCTATGAAGTAAGTGTGAGCTCAAATTTATTTTTCATTTTTCTTTCTTTCTTGATTATGTATGTCCATTATTATGGGAAACTATATGGGTAAACAAAGAAGCAACTAAAATAGTGCTGTGGGCAACAAGTATTTGGTACTGATTCAGTAGGAAGAGGGAAAATTCAGGATCTATTTAACACATGCCTAGAACACTCAAGAAAGCACTGCACTTTGAAACTGTTATAACTATACAGAGACAGAGATCTCCACGTGGCTGACCTGAAGCAACCCGGAAGATTTCACTTGTATTTCATTTTAATTTTTTATCTGATTTGCTGTGTATTAAATGAAAGGGATTTAAACATACTTGAATAAATAAATTCAAGAAAAATGTATTGCAATCAAGTATATTACTTTGGCAATTGCAATAAAAAATGCATAAATAAACCAATAAAGAAAACAACATTGTTACTCTATTGTTTCTGTCACTGATGCATTCAAATGGTACAGTTTGTGGTTACTTAAAAAAAAAAAATTATGACATAAATCCAGCTTTTGGCTAGGCTTACTAGCAAAATAATTGCATAATAGCTGTTGTGGATTTTAATCCAGTTCTAGCCATTTGAAACATTTAGAAATAGGTCTTTATTATTATTATGACTATTTAGCTTATTGTTATTATGAAGGTGCTTAAGTATGGACTCTGGGAAGTAAGAGTGGAAGTAATCATTTAGTGGTCATGCATAATCAGCAAATTGTATGTTAAAATAGCCTACCGTAATATATCATTTTGTAGGCTGAAATGTTCCGAGAAGGCAGCGTTTGATGACAAAATAATAACAGGAAGGACGCTGATAACACGTATCCCCTTCCATATCTGTGCTGTGTATTATGTGGGCTGTGATGCTGAGGTTTTGGTTGTGTGGACCAATTGCGCCTCTCTGCGGATCGTGTCGTGAACACCAACAAATCATCGTGGCATCCAAACACCTCGCTTAAACACAGCATTCAGCTTTAACTCTGTTACTAAGCTTCAGTAATAGACTTACTGCCTACAGTTTAGGGTGTGTTTTTGTTGTTGCTGTATCGATGCTATCATCGACATTTGCAGCATGAAATGAACTTGACTGTCCTTAAACTGGTCCTACGAAGAGAACAACGTCCCTGATCCTTTCAACGGGCTCTGTCGCCATCTTGTGGCAAGTATATTGGTGCTGTTGGTCCATATCACATTGAAAATGCGCTCATTTTGAAACACATTTGAGATGGTGGTTGAATCTAATCTGTATCTTCTATTAGCAATAAAATACCAAATGACTTCCTTCAAATGTTAGTCCTGCGTATTAAGGCGTCGAGAACCCTCATTTTGGAGATATGGATGACAAGAAATGATTCATGTTGAAGTTCAAAAAATGGTAACAGTTATCTGGATCCATGGACACCCAAGTGCACACTTCCTGAAATATCCCATTTGGAGGCGTGAACGGGTTATTATCCACGCGTTAACTTCAGCATGCATTCAAACCCGTTTTATGAGCGTTTGCGACTCCCTCACTTTTGATTTTCGCTAAACTACTCCTCAACCGAGACTAATTCCAGATAATATCAGATTGAGTTCTAATACGGAAAGTGTTTTTCTTTACCACCTAAGGCAGATGTCGTGTCCTCAGGAAATGTCTTGGAATCTTTATTTTTGTTGTAGGGATATTTGGAGAATTTTTTATTCTTTTAGTTTAAAAAAAGGAAAGAAAAAATCTGTAATGCAATTTAGTATATATATATATATATATTGCAAAATAGGAAGCATATGTAGGCTATATGTTTGTCAATTGCCGCATCGCGTGCTGCCTATATTTTGCGATAGATAGATAGATAGATAGATAGATAGATAGATAGATAGATAGATAGATAGATAGATAGATAGATAGATAGATAGATAGATAGATAGATAGCATTATTAAATGCTAGCATTAAAATAATAATTGGACATTTCCATCCGCAGAGAAAGAGTCAACACATGCGGGACAGGAAATAAGAAAACATCTAATAAATAGTTTTGAAGTTGTAACGGTACAGGCGTTGCAGAACAGACAATAATCATTCCCTTTCAATGTCAAGAAACGGGGGAGTTTATGAGAGGGTTAAAGGAATGAGAGAACTGTTGTTAGCACTGCTATATCAAGGAAGAAGGACTCCCTGTTATCTGTGAATGGGTTTGCCTTCTCTTCCAGAATAGATATAGCACGAATTTTTAATTCGTTTTTCTTTGAGAGACAACAATGCTGCGTTTGAAAGCGGGACACAATTTGGGTTTTGTGAGGGATCCCTTTCTCCTCTTGCGGGCCCAGCTGTCCATATGGAATAGAACGTGTACAACAAGCACCACAATGGCACCAACTGACAGGCGCTAAAAAAACAAGGATATATCTCCCTGACTCAGGGATGCACTGGTCGTGATAAAGGACCTGAATAGAAGCAAGACATGCGGACTGTCTTTCTCCCGGAGATACACTCCCTCTGTTAATATGCACGCCTCTAACATTCACAACAACCGACCCTAAGCATTGTTAGCTTTTGTGTCATGTACTGTATATTGTGCTACTATAGACTGCTCAAAAGTGCTTCGCCACATTGTTGACCATCAGTCCAACGCAACTGTGGCCATGATTTTCTTCTTCTTCTTCTTTTTCTTCTTCTGAGCGCAGTTTTACTACACAATCACAGACGGAAAAACTAATCGGAAAGAAAAAAGCAGCAGTAAAAATGTGTCTTTCTCTTAAATGGTGCACTGAAAAACGTTAAATATACCATCACAAATTACTTTTATAGTCGACAACAGGTGCAAGTACAATTCTGTCATTTTCACACCGCCTTCTCCTTACCAAACAATAGCGGTTTTCAAAGAACTAGGCTCAAAATATTAGTCAAATATTATATAGAATTCTTTAAAACAAATTAATAAAGATAGAAAATATCAAAAAGTCACGATCAAACCAACTGTAGAAGCATGGGGGAAGATCGAGTCGCTTATGATAGCGTTTCTATTTAACCTTTTGTTTAATGAAAGCCAAGTTTATCATCTCATCTGCTGTAATATATATTTGAAAAACAAACCATTTCGGATTTTGCACTGAACACTAATATTGACTTTATAAGATCACCCTCACCGGAAAACCGAACCAAAAAGAGAGCTGTTCTTCTTGAATATTTAAAAACAAAACAAAACTAGATAAAGTATATAGAGTAATTATATAGTATTTTTGACGCTTAGCTATTTCTTAGCCGACATCCGATGTGTAAAACATCTTTGACTCGTATACGGCCGTGGACGGTGCATATCAGTTCAAGCGAATCACTTCTTACAGTGTGGCAAACCGTAACAACACATCTGTTAGTTGACAATACAATATTCTATAATTGCATTTCAAATAGTGCAATGACGCAATATTAAGCTAACACAACTTTGTGAGGTGTGTTTTCTCTCTTAAACGTGCCGTTTTAACACCCAGCCGCGGAGCCTGAAAAGGAGAGAGCGTTTGAATGAAGAGCTGCTTAGCTGAAGAAGCACTCTTATATTAAGTGAGTGGATTTTACCCCCATTTCACAAGTGACTTTAGCCTTCTTATTGCTGAAGTGTTCGAGCAGATAAATAAGGAAAAATAAAGCCAGTTGTGTTGCTGATGAAGTGACAGGGAGAGCGACAAGCAGTCCAAAGCAACATTTGTGCAAACACAAAGGATTTATAAATTAGCATATTTATATTATTTGTTTTATTCGTTCTATTAGTTTATTATAAGTATTTGCATTAATGGGAGATGGCGAAGAAACTATCCATATTTTGCCAAATGTGTCCGAAATCACTGAGACCAAACGCAAAACAAATCGGAATTTCTGAAACACATAATTTTATTAAAAGTCTTAATAAAAAGAATTGTAGACCTCCCTCGCCAGCGCGCGGTGTTACTGAAATGAACATGAGGGAAATTTATCGACAACTGATGTTCCATTTTCCCTAAATATCGCATATATTTAGGCTATAGTTTACTGGATGGTCAAACATAATATTGTAAACACTTATCACAAAATATTTACATAGAAAACAAACCAATTTAATAAGCTAAAGATTGCCAATGTTTATTCATGGCCATAAATATATTCGGTCCACTGTAAAAGAAAGAAATCAAACGTTCAATAATCATAAAGTGGTTTTGCACGTGCTTATAACACGAAAGACAAAAGGAAAACATTTCTACAACACACAAACATACTTTACAAAATTTCACAAGAGCTTTAACATTCTTAAATTTGGGGAGAGGCTTGACCCGGTTTTCTTAACGAAAACATGTAAACATGGCGCACACGTCAACCCCCAACATAAATTGGTGAGAAAGGGTCAAGCTGCAAAAATAAAAAGTCTCGTATTTTTGTTTGGAAAGCTCCCTACCACGGTCTTTAAAATGCAGCCCTGCATTTGCAAGTCAGTATTTGTTCACCAAGTCCACTGTTGCGTTTGCATCAAGTGATGTGCTGTTGGGAACTGTGGTGTGGTGGCGGCGCTGTAATGCGCGTTATATTGCATGTGCTGGAGAGACTGGGCGCTATACGCGGAGAACGGAATTCCAGCCTGAAAAGTAGCTGCGAAGTCCTGAGCTTTTAGCGTATGGCAGGGCTTGCCATCTCTGACTAACACAGGCACGGCCACCCGCCTAGGAGAAGGGAGATGGGTCACTTCCATACCTTTCTCCGCCCTGGCTCTCTTCATTTTGTATCGATGGTTCTGGAACCAGATTTTCACTTGGGTTGGAGTCAGGCGGATCAAACTGGCGAGATGCTCCCTCTCCGGGGCTGACAGATACCTCTGTTGCCTAAACCGGCGCTCGAGTTCGTAAGTTTGTGCCTTGGAAAAGAGCACCCTCCTTTTGCGCTTCTTACCGGAGTCGCTGCCGTTGCTCGAAGTTTCCTTGTCGTTGTCCGGCGACTCGTCCGCTGAAGGTTCCGGAGATTTCGCAGACGAGTCTTGAGAGTTTGCGGAAAGACCGCGTACTGGTTAAAAAACAAAACAAAAACAAGTTAAGAGTTAATTTAATACCACATCAAATAAATAATTGTAAATCGCAAGAAAGTGTGTATATGTGCCATTTATTTATTTTTATTATTATTATAATACAACGAACAAATATTTGATTTGATCTGTTATTGTATATCAGACTGTTCATAACATGAACATGCTTTTCATTTTAATAGGCCCTTATTATAACGGGGCGTGAGCCCCAAACGAAGCGATGATTTTGCCGTATAGCCGATTCAACAGTTACTGATTAACAAAGAGGAAAATATAAGCGAAAACTATCAGTCAATAAAGCTCCCAGAAACTGTCTGGGAAATTTAAACAGGATTTATGAGAAAAAACAAAAATATGTAGTGCTAATAACTAATTTAATAGCAGTTATGACCACAATCCAGAAGCATATAAGAGGTTACGCCTTTAGACAACAGTGGAAATCAACAGATCTGCGACAGTAGGCTATCAAAAACAGTGCTTTTGTCAAATGATTTCAGCTTTGCTAAATATGTGTGAGTAAATAATAATGCTTTTTTACAATCGAAGAGACTTTCAACTTGTGTGATTTCTTGCTACTTACACGAGTATTGGATGCTGTCCGTAGTTGCGAGCCATCTGGTATAAGGATTGTCGCTATTATCATAAAACGGGTTCTTTAAAGGTCGGGTTTGAACATTCTCTACAGGTCCTTGCACTAGCACTCCAGGCGTTTTAGTCGCCTCAGAACCCTCCGTTTCTTCCTCAGTCCCGGTGATAGATCCTTCTTCATCGTTAGTATCAGGGAGGTCCAAAATGTCCTTTACTGAAAAGCCCGTCTTTGTGTTGGTCAGCGACATGTTCTGGGGCATTTGATACAGTGAAGTTGCTGCACCAGTTTGGCAATCCTCTGTTTAGAAACACAAAACACAGATGATTTAATGAATATAGGATCGGTGCCGTTTCAGCGCGAAGTAAACTGAAGTCGATGCATGAGGCTCGATCGGTAACCGTTGCTTTGGGAGGAAAGTAGCGGAGAAATCACTTCTGTAAGTCCAGGAAGAATGCCAAAGTGACTGAAGTGGTATATCTAGCTCATGGATATTGCGCTACTGCTGGGTGTTAGGGGGAAATAAGCCATTACCAGGCTGATCAGTCCATATAAGGTTGGTCTCAACACATGAACCTGCAGTGAAAAAGCATTAAAAACGAAAAAGGTTGGCCACGTGTGGGCGGGTCTTGGGAGTCAAGTGGATGAAGACAGTGTTTGCCGATGTGAAATTGTGGGTTTTGGGGAGATCCTAGCCTATACCATTGGTGCTTCAGAACATGATGAGTGGTATAACGTGTCAATTAATTACAAAGATGGGGAGGGCCTTTTACACCCTATTTACATACAAAGAACCTCCAAGTAGCTTTATACTCATCATAGGCCTTCTTGAACTGCAAATGGACAAAACCTGTTCATAGGAACTTATAACGCAGATGTATATAAATAAATGTTTCACTGAAAGTGCTTTGTGTATCCAGCATTTAGGGGGATGTCTCTTTGTAATCCCCAAAATGTTGATTTTATAGAAGGGCAACGAAATCTTCTCTAGTGGTCACAGACTAATTTATGTAGGTCAATATTTTGGTTCGGGATTAAAGAGAAGGGTCGTTCACTGGACACGATTAAGTCATCAAAAAAGATGAAACGGAAAAGAAACAATTAATGGTCTTGTTTTTTCTGGATGATTATTAGATTTCTTATTGTTGTTACGGAAATTTTATTGTAACTTAAATATTTTTTTTACAATTTGCATAATTCATTTGATCATTTAGAGCACGTTAAAAGCGAAGTATTACTCGTAACATAATTAATCGAGATTATTATGTGGGTAAACAGTAAAACTATCATAAACGACAGTTTAATGCCTCGTTTTTAAAACAAGTTTCTGATCTTTATATTTGTATTGCTTCTTTCCGTTGTCCGACCGCAGCACAAAAAGTGAAGCATTATTGTTGTGTACTTTGCCTCTCCTTTTCAACCCTCTTTCCTATCTTTTCTTTTTCGCCTCTTTGCCTCCTATCTAGTATGTGATGTGGGTGACAATGTTGCACGTTTCTAGCCAGTCCTCTGCTCATCCTGGGTGGTCGAACCCGGGCAAACACAAATACAAACCGATTGCTAAGCTGCAGACAATAGGGGAAATGTAGACAAATGTCCGGCTCCTGTTGGAAGCCTTTGTCCGGCCGTAGTTTTTGCATTTATTTAAGGGCCAAAATAATAGATGATTGACGCCCCTGTACAATACGTTCTAACTGTTTGGAATAAATCTGAGGTTGTTCCTAGTTGTCATGGCATTCACTGCTTTCAATGGACTATCTCTTCATTCATTTCTGTACCCCTTCACAATATCAAGGAAAGTCCTTCATCTCTCTCTCTCTCTCTCTCTCTCTCTCTCTCTCTCTCTCTCTCTCTCTCACACACACACACACACACACACACACGCACACGCACACGCACGCACATTCTACACACACTTTCTATTTTTCTCGCACACATGCAATCATTCAAGATTGGTGATAAGTGGGGTACAAATGAGATAAACCTATTTCTTTATATTTCTAATTATTAATTATGTGTTGAAAATATATATATATTATTGTTGTTGTTACTAACATTAAATTAACTGATTTGAACGTTCGCTTTCTGCAAGCGAAATGTTAAAATATTCGATAGGATATAAAAATGAAAAATATCCTGTAGGATTCTGGGTTTAGCAAGATTTACAATATCAGCAATCTCATCTAATATTGTGCATGCTATGGAAAACACGCAAGTAACCAAGCATATTTCTCAACCGATGATCGATTTTATAATCTGTTACCTGATAGGTAAATACTTAACCAGAGTTTTACGTAGAATTAATCATGCAGCGAGAGAAAAATCAGACAATGGGAGCATTGAACTGGACGGGACTTTTCGCAAGGTCATTCTCCCAGCCTTCCCATCTGCAGAGACAGGTTACTGAACACATCCCTGTTACCATGAAATGATAAATGACGAGAACCTTGCAAACACACAGATTTAAACTACACACATCATACACTGTTACTGTTACACTCTTTGTTTGGCATTAATGCAGTTTCGAATTTTATTTCCAGAATATCATATATGGGCTGGTGACAGAATGTTTGTAAATAAGGAATGAATTAATGCCCAGTCTATTCTGTTCCACTGTAACAGCACAACACAGTCCACGATCGATGACAGGACTCGTGGTTTGTCTGTGGCCAGTGATTTGGGAATGTGTTTGAACAGTTGAACCGAGGAGTTCGGTAAGGAGAAGTACATGTGCACCGGCTGAGTGGCTATACTTCACTTCAAGAGCCATTTCCTTCTGTTTACCTGTTTACTTTAGCAGGTAGCTCAAATAGACAGTTTGTCTTTGCGCTTATACTGAAAAGAGGAGCGACGGTATCTTAGCGCACCGATTTGAGTTAACATCGTGTAATTCTCAATGAGCATTTACAGCGGTGTTTACATCGCATTTGCTATCTAAATATCCAGTACTCGAGGTCTCCTCATCAGCTGTGAGCATTGAGTGTCAGATTGGCTAGAGAGGGAGAAATGTTTAGACATCATTTTCAGCATAAAAAAGGCAACACTCGTTTTAACAGCAACAATAATGTCAAACGCGCATAATTTAAATTTATATTTCGGTGTCTGTATTATAGGCATATTTCAGGTTCAGAAAATAAAATCTTGCACAAAGCATCACATCAATATTTAAAATATTTAGGGGATGTTGCATGTATAAAATATGCAAAACATGCATATGTATGAAAATTATTAGGAGAAGGTTATAGCCCTTACTAACGCGTGTTTAAAATAAAACCCGCAAATAATCATAAATACTGTTATTTTTTTTGCGGAAGCAAGTGCCGTTCTCTGCTATCTGGCATTGTATAGTTTGGATTTATTTAAAAATACAATGTTTCGTAAATACGATGTACAATAACGCTAAACATCAATTAATTAATTCCTTGTCGAACAAACATTTCTGAACCTGTCATTTTATGGAAGCTATTGTTAATAACTGGGGACAATAAAAGGACCTTTATACGCCTGATTAAAAAGAAAATCCTAATGCTGCCTGAAGGCCAGGGGACTATAATAACGTTGATCATTTCTTGCTTTAATCGACGAATTTCAGCGAAATCCGAAGCCTTGGGCGAGCAGTTAAGCTTTGATAAATGTAACCCTGTTTCCCTCTAGGTGCTCATGATAAATGTATAAACTGACAAGAGCGATTTTCTGCTTTCCCCTGCGATTAAAAGGCCATAACAGGGAAATGTTGGTATAAAAATAAGTCTGGAGGTTTGGGAGACCCAAGAAAATGCCCTGCAGCACAGGTCGTTTGGAGCTGGTCTGATTCTCCTGACTGCAGGGCAAACGCTGCGCCTTTATTCGTCTCAGAGCCTTTAATGATTAAACATGTCAGAAAGAGATTAACACGGTGCCCGTGGCCCAGGGACATGCCTTCATTTGTTTAACTACCAGTTTATTTGTAACGGTGAATTTCATGGCGCATAAGTGTTCAATTCTCCGTCCTGGCACCTTTATCCGAGTACCCAAAACAAATTGGTTTAAGGATTATCATTTTAATCACGTCTTTTCTTGCTATCTTAAAGTCCACTGGGACGTTTGTGTCTATTTTTGCAATCCGTTTGAAATTAATTATAGATTAATTGAAATAAACTGCTTTACGCACACGTGAAGTTAGAAATAGTACATATTTCAGAGCGAGATTTCTTTCTTTCACACCAATGAATTATACTTGCATCCAGTCGATTTCCACTGAGGGTGATGGTGGAGATGAGCAAAGAATAGACATTTTTGATACTCGGGCGAACTCTGCCGGTACAAACGCGTATAGCCTGAACAATGAACTAAAATGAATAGTTCTAATGGCGTTTTCTGCCACACAGAAACACTGTTTTTGGTTATTTTTACGTTATAGCCCATATATACATATGTGTGTGTGTGTGTGTGGTATTTTCTGTATTTTTGTTCTTACCTAAAATACAGTTATAATAAACAATGTGATGATAAACGATGAAAACAAAAAAGCAGCAACAGTAACATATAATAATAATAATAAGAAGAAGAAGAAGAAGGATTTTTTTTAAATGGTGAGATTGACGTAGCCTATAGGTTTCAAATTATGTCATATGTAGTTATGCAATTTTCATACCCAGATATTGCCCTTTCATAATAAAGGGAAGCATTTCTGAAATTATTTTCGAATATGATTAGGCGTTAACAACAAGGGGAGGATTGCCCCACACGAAGCATTACAAGCAAGTTTACTTTAGACTTTAAACTCACAAGTGCGCCTGCACGAGCGGAGACACACACACACGCGCGCGCGCGCTTAATACAAATAAATTATCATTCCATGTACAACAAATGATTTTTTTTTAATAAAAAAAATTCCAAACTGTGTTACTTTTATCCCCGGTATCACGGACAAGGCTTAAGCCCATAGTCCCAGACTAAAACGTGATTATGAGCTGTTACTCGTGCGGCCTTGGCGGAAGCAGAGAGCTTGGGTGTCTATGGCGTATTCGAGATTCGGGAGGCCATGGCGGGACTACATCCGAGGCAGCGGTCCCAGCCCCCGCCCTGGCCGCCCTAACCGTTTTGAAAAGTGGGGACATGGAGCAATGTCCACATAAGTCACCTTCACCTTGTAATACCTATGTCATACCCATGTCATTATACAAATGCATGTCCTCATTTGTCACAAAAACACGCACAAACACACACACACACACACACACACACACAACGCACGCGCGCACATACACACACACGCAAGCGAGCAAGAATTTGATCTTTGCACAACCTACATAAAACACTGTATGCGGAGAGGTCGATGATAGTAATAAACGCTCACCTGGCGGCTGACGGAAGAGGGTAAGTGGTGCAGCTTGCGTTAAAACACCGCACCGTTAATGAAATATCTCCAAATGAAAGTAAGGATGCACGCACCGATAAGCCTGATGTGCTTTATATACCTGGGGAGCAAGCACTCCTCTTCTGATATTGTCCAAGTACGTTTGCATAGCTGGCGAAGTGGCTCTGCCTTAGATTTGCTACTAACATTACATGATGTTTGTTTTCCCCCTGCAATGACGTGAGACAAAATATTGGCCATATGTTCGTCGGCAATAAATTGGTCATGAGAGCAAACATGGTTCCCTCATAAGAGCGCTTTTAGCTGATCCGTATTCACCGATTCATGCTACACTATTGACCAAAGTGCTATTACTGCCTTCTGTGTCGTTTTGATACACTTAGGCTGTGAATTGTCCAAATCTGTTTATTATATCAAATAGCCAACACAAAAGTTTGTTCACGTGGCTTTGGTAAACCTGCGGCTTAGAAAGTCATGCCAGAAATCTCTACAATAAATCGCTTGGTTGCCATGATGTTGCACGGCCAAATGAGCAGATGTGGCATGTTGTGTTGGTTAAAACCCCGTTTACTTAAGATACCCTTATGCAGTTGTTGATATCCGAGGTCAGAGGACTCAGGTATCATCCGTGGTCTCCTCCAGGTGTGAAGCCATGGCGTAACTCCATTTCCGATCAGTTCAAACAGATTAAAGTCTCTCGTGAAGCTCCACTTTCGGTCTGACTGCAATGTGCTACAGTTGATTCATTCCGAATATGGGCAATTCATAATGAATTGGTAGACTTACGAAAAAAGTAAATATAGATGTTAAGCCTCAGTAGTAATTGAAATAGGCCTATTACAGATGGCTAATGCTAAGAGTGATGCTTTATCTAGTGCTTAAATAGAAAATGTCTATTTAAATTACATGCATCAATATTTGTCATAATTTACTAAATAACAAAGCAATGCTTAACTGTAGCCTATATTATATTTTATTAGCTTGCAATGAGAAATAGATTTATAGGTTATAGAAGAACTAGATTTATTTATTTATTTATTATTATTATATATATTTTATTTTTGCTTTGGAAAAAGTTAGCTTAAATTTAGCAAAGAAAATGGCAGATATCTCTAATAACTTGTTGCTGTTTCAAATAAATATAGGTCTTGTTATAAGAAGACATTTGATCACAAGATCTAGTTTCCATTTAAAGATAAAGATAACCCTGTTGTGTTATTTATCTCTCACAATATGTAGGCCTGCACAAATAAAATGTATTATTTTATTTATTTATTTTCTGTAAAAGGAGAGCATCTTCCAGAACTAACAAACAGTATTATTATCGACAACTGCAAAGAGTCTCAAAGATTTTATTGTGTCCAGCTTGGAATCTTTCCATCACAATGATGGTTTTGTTAAATACGGAGGGAGCAACCAGTAATCAGTGGTGGAATACATTACCACTGGTTTTTGTTGGACACCACTTTACGGGTAAAAGACTGAGATTATCCTAATGTTATCCTTGCTCTTGAGAGCAATGCCACAGTGTGACGAATACATATAAATAAATTGGACTCATCACTGCATTCAGATTCCATATTAATCTAAAGTACCTGGTTTGACTAGCAATGTACTCATGAAGTTCCCTGACAATACAAAAATCCTTTCCACTCATCCTGTTGTGAATCGTTGTGCTGTGGGAGTCCTATTATGACCGCTCAGAGGGCTCCCTGAAAGACCTTCAGAGCAAGAATGGAGATGATAGACCCTTGTGGTCAAGCTATTAAGATATATCCCTTTCCAAAGCGTGATGACTGAAACACTTCAAATGAGCTGGATGGGTGCATAAAGACACCAATGGCATGCCATTCTTGCATCTATCAGTTCAAGTTTTGATATATCAACCACTTGAGAAGGGTCGCTCATACAGAGAGAATGCTTCTCCAAACACAAATGCAACTGAGAGCTTCATTCGTTCTCAGCCAAGGGTGCACTTTTGGGAAAAATGTTTAATTAACACCGGGGCAGCCCTGTGCATTTTCACTACAAACGAAGATCCTCTGCATGGGAGTTGTCCACTCTTTACTTTTGGCTGGTTGTAATGGCCAGTGCTCTTCACTAAAAAGCTGCCATTTGATTTGGTTCTCTAAAACACCATCAAGTTAATCATTCGTGAAGATTCCAGGTCGCATGAATGGGGTTCCTGTGGTGCAGAGATTCATGGGAGTAATTGTCCAAGAAGAAAGTGTTTTAAGTGATGGGCCTGACACTTGGGGCTTTTGAGTACATCTGCATGAGATGAGCATGAGAGCCACGGATTTGTGCTAGAGAAACAAGAGGTGTGATCAAGAGCAGATAGAGCTGCTTACCAACCATCGCTCCTGTTGCTCCTGACATGTGCTCTTAAAGTAATTAATACTGTATGTATAATATGTACAGTCCAAAATCCATCAATCCAAATCTGTTCCATCAACTTGTGGTTACTGCCAAAAAACATGGTTATGAGGAAATCTCTTGGTTTAGGAATTGCATCCGATACATATGTAAAATTGTTCACCAACTCTTGAATTCATATATACAAAAGCCTAGTTGGCCATAATAGTTTTTTTTGGCTGCAACATACATCATCTGATATTGTCTGGTATTGTTGTTGATATATGATTGTTGCCATGTTATGCACATTTTAATTATTTCTGTCATCACCTTCTTCAAGACACTGTTACTTGAGGTTGGTGTTTTGTGGAATGAGTGGTTATATCCACTCTCAAGTTTAGAATGTGTTCAAAGGACTAGATTCACAATCAGACTGTTAGAATTCTGTCCTGTTGTCTTGTATGTGGTTCCAAGGAGAATGTTGTGGTTACTGTAGCTACAGCAACAATAAACATCTTTTAGACCTGAGAGTAGAAAGGAAATAGAAATCACATAGCTTTTGAGCAAAGCAACAGTGTAATATGTGCAATGCTGAGTCCTTAATTCCTGGTGGAGAAGAGGAAGTATAGTAAAACTTAGGTAGCTAGGCAAAACAAAGAGAGATGTCTAGTGACATCTGATATAGTTCTGTTGCTTACTATTGGAAATGTTTCATTCATAACAGCTGAATTCCTCCAACTAGCAGCTACACAAACAAAATCGGACAATTGTTGGAAGAATCGATTGCTGTAACCCTGTTTCTAGCGACATAGCGACTTTTGTATGTCTTACCTCAGCTCATTAGTAACTCCAAGACTTGAAATGGAAGTGTCAGGGTTGAAAAGCACTGATGTAAAGGATAAATAATAGGATATTTGGATAGCAGTTCTTAGAATCTGATGTTACTGCAGATAACTTGAGATTCAATTTTGAAAAACAGTTTATTTACTAAGATCAGGTAAGGTACATTTCAATCACCAGAATGTTCTGCAGTTCAAAGTTTCAAATAGTTCAAAAATGAAGACATTCCAAGCTTATATTATTTACTTATTTCAACATAAGATACAAAAATAAAGGCAGGGGAAAAAATACTCGATAAAATAGCACAAATAATGATTATAAATAAATACACTGCGCAAACAGTGCTTAAACAAGATGCAGTAGGTATCAAAATGGAGCTTTCCAAAAAACTCTTTCAATATATCATCTAAGAGCTGTGCGATCCTACATTCAGAAAACGGTCAAAACAATTGCGCCAGTTCAACAGGTGACATTTTGCCAACTTTCTGCAACTTTTCTGCTGCACTATTTCAGTCCTGATACACTGACATGATCCATCTTATTCTTGTATGATCGTAATTATTTATTTGTATTTTTTTGTAGAAGTCTTGACTGTAATTTTCTGGCAGTAGTACATGGTGGTCATATGCACAAAGCTTCTACCGCTCACATTCTGTACGTGACTCATCTTGTGCACATGGTAATCATTATTAACTCTCTCTTTCTTTCTCACACTCCTTACCTCTGCTCGTGCATCTGTTTGTAAGGCAGTTAAAGGTTCGTCTCTTTTGAGGCCAGGCTGCGCTCCTGCTCTTCTCCAGGTAGAACGGCCGTACAAAAAAACAGATGACCATGGTTTTAAGAAGGTTGTAAGGCTCTCCTTGAACCATACATCACCCTAGAGAGACACGTTACCCATCTGTGTTTTCTGAAGCCTTTAATTAACACATCCCAAAAAAAGAAAAGAGGAGCAAAACATTCAATGTCCTCTCCACAGATGGGCAGCCAAATTTCAGGATAATTATTCTGGAAATATACTCTTTATACCTTTGAGGGCAATTAGCATTTATTGTGAGGAGGTGAAACTTTCATCAAAAGCGGTCAAGATGACAATTTCGAGTGAAAGATGGAAATCCATTTAGAAAGGGAATAAGATTTGCATCCCCATTTTGTAATACTGAAAAGACGCTTTTATAAGATGATATCTATTGAAAAATAAAATGTCAAGGGCACAAGGAGAACTCAAGTAACCTTAATTGGCCATTTCTTTTTTGTTGTTGCGTATAAACACAAGTACTCACTGATGTCCCAACCACATTTGGTGCTCAATAAGGCAAAACACTCTTAAGCTTCGATTTGTATGACGGATGACAATGGTGATAAAAACCTTAATAGGGCTTTTTTTCATCTCTACAATTTAAGTATGTCTGTACTGGGAAACCCAACATATTTATGCTGTTTCCCAAATGTTAAATGTAAAAAGCTTGGTTGTAGTAAATGCAACATCTCTGGGGACTGCTTATCAGAATAAGATTTCATAAACAAGTTACTAACTTCCTGTTAGTGTTCTATTCAAATCTATCCATGCTTAATGTTATCTGACCACCTGAGGTCATTTAAAACTAAATTTAAATTTTAAAAATTTAAACGAATTTGCCACCTTTCTAAACTTCTAAAATGGAATATAGTTTTGTTTATTTTTCGAGAATGGAATTAAATATTCCAGGGCCTCTAATCAGGCCTTTGCAATTTTTTATTAAATATTTTAGGCCTATGAGCTAACAGGTGAATACGTTTTTTTTAGGCAAAAAGGAGTGTCATGATGGACACTTGCAAGTTTGAAATGTGCAAATAACATCAATGGCAATTAAATCAGTGCCAGTTATTGCACAGGAATTTCTCAAAGCAATAAGCAACATTATAATAAATAATAGAAAATGACTGTAGAGGCTGTAAGCTCGTGTACTGACGGAGAACAACTTAACTTTGCAATGTGCAATATATGCTGCTACGCTAAGGCCTCTTTCCTATGCACAACATATGGGACGCTGGTATGAAATTATACTGCTGGGAATCTAAAAATGGAAAACACTAGAACAGGGTTCCTCAAATCTTCCCTGGAGGTCCAATCTGCTGCAGAGTTTAGCTCCAACCCTGATCAAACTCACCTACCTGTGATTTTCTAATGATCTTGAAGACTGATTAGCATGCTCAGGTGTGTTTGATTAGGGTTAGAGCTAAACTCTGCAGAATGGTCCCGATTCGAGGATCCCAGCTCTAGAGTGATGCCACCAGCCCTCTGCTGGAGCGGCCGTACTGCTGCCATCTAGTGGCAAGAGCGTCACCATGCTCCAGGCCTGCTGTTCTGCAAAAGTCTAGTAGAAGTGTTGTATGCAGCACCATGTCTCACCATGAGGTAATTATTTCTTTTATCTACAGGTCACAGACTGCCACATTCTCATTGGCCAGCACCTAATGGGCCATTATTAGAATAAATGGGGGTAACAGGGTGGGGCTGGTGACCCCCGCCAGTGCCATGAGCCTCTCCATATTGGCACACCTGCCGAGACAAGGTAACGTTTATCGGTGACACCTTCCAGAGCAGGAAGAGAAAAGAGTCCCAATGCGGCTGTCAAGGTCAGGGCTCCAGGTCCAGCCTGGGCTCACCGCATCCCGAAATTATCCATTTGCTAAAGCCATGCTCTTCTGGTTGCCTGGTTACCAACTAATAAAGGTGGCGAAGCGTGGCATCATGGAAAACAGAGGTAAGATATTGACTTTGAGATAAGTACCTCTTGAAATTAAACAGTACCATCACATCATATTCTAAATAGTATTTTCAGAGATGAACTTTCAATGGCCCAAAAGCTGAAAGGGGGTAAAATCTCTGTGTTCCGCAACTCACACAATAACTCGCATTTGCATAGCAGTTAGGTTAGTTAAAAGCAAATACTTAGTAATGTTTTAATTATACCAAGTGAATGGGACAATATCATTATTCCTGTTTTGGGCTATTTTCTAGTGTTTGAGTGTGTGCATGTGTGCTTGAGGCTGGAGCACTCGGATGCCTCTTTATTAAAGTAAACAAAAAGATAATTATGTGTTCTCCTCAATAAACGGTATGGTGTGATGGGTGCTCACAAAATCACAGTGGAAATGGTAACTGGATAGGAAATGGCTCTTATAGTGTACACTGTGTCTGTTCCTGTCTCTTTCAGTGGTGTAAAGGTCAAGGGTGAGGAAAATGTTTTGATGGCACTTATTATAACAATCACATCTGACACAAAAGTGACTCAGAGTGAGCGAATGCCTCGAAGTGACTCTGTTTGGGCCAAAGCGAACTTTCTCAACCCACACAGGGTCTGTGCGTTTCGCCCACAACTAAGACCAAGTGAATCTTCAGAGTGAGTAAACGGAACACCCAAAGCAAAAAAACTACAACCAAATGAATATAAAAATGATTTATCGGGAAAAAATAAACATTTTGTAATATTTTAAAAGTAGTTTATATATAGCCATTTGTATATCTCTGACTCAAAAAGATATATACTCAAACCTACTAAGATATTTTCTTTCATTCTCATACAACGAGAGAGCAATGAGAGTGTCTATGTGGGCGTAACAAGTGTGGGGATTATAGACTATACTCTATGAAAAGTGTAAAAACTGGGCCCATTGTTTTGTGTTAATGTGAAGAAATGTTCTGTATTGAGTTTTCACAGAGTTTTCCATCATCACCAAACAACAATGACTTGTACATTCATTCTATGGACAAAAGTACTGGCACCCCTTCTTTAGAAGAGAAAAAGGCACTTCTAAACTGTGCCAACAAAGAAATTCATGTACTTAAAAATTATATTTACACCTCTGTAGCAACAGTTTTGAAGTGTATGAAGTGACTGTACCCATATGTACAAGTCATTGGTGTTTGGTGATGAGTTTTTGGCTCAAGGTCTGCATTTAAAGTCACACCAGAGGTGTTCAGCTGCTTTCTGCAGACCAGTCAAGTTCTTCCACACTGACTGAATCATCATTTCTCTTTGATTCTTGTCTTATACACAGAGACACTGTCATGTTAGAATAGAAAAGAGTCCAAACTGTTGCTATAACATTAGAAGCACACAATTCCCTAGAATATCATTATATGCTTAAACATTTACATTTGTACTATTGGAAATTACTAAAGTAGTCAAACCTGTTCATTAAAATGATTAATCATGATTAATCACAAATTTTAAATAGTAGGATTTACCTCTAAATGTGTTTAAATCAAGAAATGCATGACAAACTAGGTATGAGACATAATCTTTATTATTCTTTTATCATTATTCTTTTTTTATTCAGCCATTATCAGCCTTTTTACTGACAATAAAACGTTTACCAAGCCACATCGCTTCAATCCCAGTATATATTTACCCAACTATTATCAAAAGTATTTCTAAATAAATACAACAAAACATTTTCTTGCAACCTTATGTGAAGTATTATGACAAATATGGTCACACTTTATTTTAAGTTCCAATTCTCACTATTAACTATGACTTTTGCCTCAGCAAACTCCTATTTTGCTGCTTATTAATAGTTAGTAAGGTAGTTAAGTTCTAAAAAATCTAAAATATGGAAATGCAGAATAAGGCATTATGTGCTTTAGGTACTAATAAACAGCCAACACTGTAATGCAGTAATATTTAATATGGATAATTGGTCCTTAAAAGTGTTTTAAACTGTTAAAACTCTTAAAGATTTACCAAATGATAAAAATGTTATTAGCAGTGTTTTAGTCAATCCTCCTTCCTCTGGCTTTCAAAACATGCAAAAGTATCAGCAACATGTCAAAAGAACCCAGTATGAGTATTTACAGCTGACAATAATGACAAAGACCACACCTCCAATTATGCAGCCAATCTAGAATTCAAAATGAGAAAAATAGATTTAAATGCCAGTTCCCAAAAAATGTATGATATACTAATTCATATTCTACAGGTTAAACAAAAACCTAAGTAGATTTACACGCACGCGCCCGGACCGAAGTTAACTTCCGGTCTGTGTTTGTATATCGGGCTGTTAGTGGCGCCGGCGACAAACACAGTTAAAGTGATGAGTAATGAAGTTGGGATGTGTTTCAGATACATACATTTATTTGTGGTGACCCACCACAATATCAAAACTTTTCCAAAAGGCTTTGTTGAATAAACATGAGCACGTAATGCACGTTTAAAAATCAAAACGAGGCGCGTGTTTTTATATCACTGTATTTCTGAAGGAACACTGTCTTTAGAAAATGTTTGATGTAATTTTCATTTAATCTTGCATGTTAAATGTCTGATAAAGCAGCGTTTGTAAACTCAGTTTACAGCCGTTACCGTGCGCAACCTTCTAACGTTAACGTTATTTCTCCTGCTGGCAGAGAGTGAATTTGCATTTTTAATAAGTCCGTCCAAGAAGTTATCGCTGCATCTCAGTCCGTCTGATTTACGAAGCAAACATATTTTGCTTGTTATAAAAAAATGATCTACTCCAGAGGGACTTAGCTGTTGTTATTGATTCTATTTGGATGTCCACCAGAGGTTAAGTTAGGGCCACAAACACACGCATGCGCAGTAACGCTTGTTTATGTTGTTGCCGTTGAAACCGTCTATAGTGTATATGAAAAAATGGAACGTTTAGAATATATAAGGGGTTCGGAAGTCGGCACGATAGAATATTTGCTGCCATGTCCACCTCTCCCACGGTAAGCATTCTTTTACCTGGCCCGGACCCCTGTGAAAGTGATGTCATTGGCAGGGTGCATTGACAGCCTGAGGCGATGCAATTAAGAGGATGAAAACACCCGGAGCAAAGGCTGTGTACATAGAGAGAGACTTAGGACAATGGCCAGGGCAAGCCCTATTCAGACCCACATTTCTCAAGCACTGGCCTGGGGTCTTCCCCAAGCACCAAGAAGGGCTTTTGAGAGGGGTCCTTGGGTGAAAAGAGGATAGTTTATGTTGGGATGTAAATGTGTGACCAGGGACGTGGACAGAGGGTGTTGCTAAGATGTGGTAAAGTGGCTCTGAAGGGCCCAACTCTTGTTGTTTGTGCAAATCGATGTGTCAGGCAATTGTGCCGAATGACATCTCAAAAGATGGCCGATGGGGTTAGGCAGAGACTTGCCCTCATTACGGACACATTAACCAAAGGCACAACTTGGGGTGGATTGAAAAATGCTAATTGCAAGCTATTTGTATTAGTGGAAGGACACATTGTAAATCGTGCATAGAATGAAAAATGTGCATTTTAATCCATAAAAAGAAAATATTCTTCACATTTGATCCACTAAAAGTAATAGTTAATCAAGGAATACATGAGTTAAGTATCTCCACATCTCCAGGGTTTGGTCCACCATTGACAAAACATGCTCATGTTTTCAACAATAGACAATAAATATAAAATTCCTTGAAAGCATATAAAGAGTCTGTTTAGGGTCATTTGTCATAGATGACACATCAAACTGCTTAGTTTCTCACAATGCTGTCTGCTTCATCTACCACCCAGGTGTCACACCAGATCCCCCCCACACACTTTGTTTCTTCATCAAACAGTTCAACATTAGCATTTTTTCATTAACAAGACACTCTTATCATTCAAATTGTAGATTATCACTTGTCCTATAGCAACACAGGTTGCCCTTGACAACAACAAGGTGGTGTTAAGAAGCTGTCTGGCAGATGAAGGGCACAGCCGTTTAGCCAGCTCTGGACACATGCACCACAATCACCACAATCACCATATCGTTTATTATACAGGAACATATTGCACACACTGATAATGAACATTACAGTTCTAAAGGTACTTTATTGGTTCTGTGAAGAACCTTCAACATCCACTGTGGAAAAAAAGTTCTTCAGATTTAGAAAATATTATTCACACTTAGAAAATGATGCTTCATTTAAGAACTGTTCACTGAAAGGTTCTTTGGGGAAACCAAAACGGTTCTTCTTTGGCTATTTGCCGTGAAAACCTCCTTTTGGAACCTTGATTTTTTGAAGAAATGGCTTTCTTCTCTAAACAGCAAGTTACATGACATTTCTGAGAGGACCTCCGTGGCGTGTATTATAAAGAAAGAGTTGAAGATAAACTCTCCCCTTAAGTCGTATAAACATGTACACTAATAGTAGGTGTAATATAATAATAATAATATAAAGATATATAATTACGTATTGAAACAAAAAAACATTTCAGAATGTACCAGATCTGACTAAATGCAAAGATTAACTTCATTCTAATGAATAAAGGGTTTCAGAAATCAATTTGTGCACTAACAGCACTAATATTCAGTTTGTGTCAGAATGTCTCTTTACGATTCACCTACATAGCTAGTGGTTTATCATTCAATTGTGTGGATAGCAATAGTGAGATCTTTTGTGTGTGACTGAATTTCAGCAACAAATATGAGCTTGTGGGTTAAAGTGTTATGGTGGAAGTGCATATTCATTGTGTTTGTGGTATTATTCATGTTATTGCATTGGGTATAGTCAACTGGCAAATGTTCTAGTTTTGGTGAAATGTATACATTTATGAAGAATGGAAAACAGGACAAAATATTGCAATCCATATTGTTTTCTGTATATATATATCAATTAACACATTTCCTAATGTTTTTATAAATAAATAATCAGAAATTCTGTGCTTCATCCAGCTGTATCTAACGTTACAGGATTTAGATGAAATTCACCGGTACATACGAATACAAGACAGAAATGTGATAAAACAAATGATGCACCCTCAAAACAATGCTGTTCCGTTGGAAGATTTTTTTTTCGCGTCACGTATTTAGGCATGAGCTGGTAACGCATGTCACAGTGGGCTCATTCCCTCAGCAGTCTGTGACAATCAGTTCAGCGAAGATAAGAAGTTGATGGATGGTCTGCTGGAAATCACCATCTCATTAAGTCTCGTAAACTAAGACAATGAGTGTACATGAGGTAACAGCCTTCTCTTTAAGTGAGAAGAAAACAAAACTTTCCTTTCTAAAATATGTTTATATATTTTTAATTTGTGCGCTTTTATTAGCCAGGAATTATCACTTCAAAATGAATAGCACATTATTAAGTCTTCTAGTGGCTCTTAGGGTGTTTTATCAGGGGTTTGTATCAGCGTGCAATTCATCTAAAGCCATTCTTCACTCTGAATATGTTTTATATGAGGCCCCATTTATCATCGCCTGTCAGCTCTTAAACGCAGCTTTATTCGGTGTAGAGTTATAAATTGGAATCATTAAACAGTTTTTCATTTAATCTGATGCAATAACTGCCTCGCTTTTATTGGCCTGTGAAAAGAAAATAGTAAATACAATTGTCTGTCAAGATGAGGTGAGATAGTGGCGAGTTCCTCGCTCTCCCGGGCATTTGCTGTTGAAATGAAATTAGGCTGAGCAACAAGGTAGGATCAGTGTTATGGGGGGGGTTTGGAAAGAGCTAGGCTGAAATCAGAACATGAAATTGGGAGAAGCACCATGACACTCCACTGAACTCCATAACAAATTCAAAAATTGAAATCTTTGTTTGCTTGTTTTCTCTGGAGTCAGTCCAGGGGCTGTCTGTAGTTGAGACGTGAATGCGGCGCACACTGATACACAGCAAGTATGAACCATATAGTGGCTGACCTCTGTCAACTCAATCAGATTTTAAATCACAAACATGCTTGTGTTAACCAGAGTGCACTGACCTACATCAGGTAAATGTAAAGAGTTTGGCTGGATGCTTTCTGAACAACATCTATCAGTACAGTAAAAAAACGTTTGTGGTTGGTAAGAGTTGTTGCACTTATTTGACCCTCACTGATTTATGATATGAAGTGCAGCAAGACATATAAAAGCACCTCTCTTTAATGAAAGAGTTACATTTCAACGCTTTTTGTTTTCTTTAATATTCAGCATAAAATAGATGGATGAATGAATAAAATACAATCTAAATTTCTAAATTATAATTTTTAGAAGTCACCTTAGCTGCAAAGCAGTACAAAAATAAAATCTTTATAGTCTATGTTTTTAGATAAGTATTCATGTTTGATGGGAGCTCAGTTGGAAAATCAGCTGTCAGAAGCTAAAACAACATATCTTTTTGAATGGTGTATGATGAATGGTGTATGAAAACAAACAAGACTGAGTGAAATGTCAAGGTTATAGGGAAAAAACAAGTATAGGTCATTTCGAGTGACATCCTTTAAAGCTAAGCGCTTCTTTCAAAGGTTAAAGGACAGCAAACATTTCTGAAAATGAATGAATGTCTGTGTTGGGATGTTAAAGAACAGAATAAAGAGATGTGGAAGAAATACAATACACACTGTATAACATAACTGCCAACAGTGTCCTGAAGCCTCGGGTTATCACATCGAGCAACCTGTATAAATCCAAACCTCGCATTGCATATGCCCACTTGCATTAGACTAATAGATAGGCGTATTATTAATTGGCACCGTCTGGAATAAGGTCAGAAAAAAAGGCAATTGCTAAAAAAATATTGATTATCTCCTGTTATTTAAGTAACACACTAGACTACCGTTAAAGACGATATGAGGATTTACGCATTACATATTTTAAAGGTTTCATTGCTTGCATGACGAAATATTTCAAAACGATGTAAAATGTCACTATATTGGGAGAAGACTGCCACCCTCTGGCCTGATGTTTTATTTCAGATTTTATTCATTCATGTTATTGTATTCTTTAATTCACTAATCAAAGCCAAGTATTTGTCGTTGGCAGAGAGATCTGCACGGCTGAGGAGGTCTTTAGTAAATGCGTTTCTGTCTTTACTCTGCACATCACAGGCAGCTTCTTCCATGGCGCTGTACACAGAGGCGAGTTTAGCCTAGAAGCATGTGAAAACCCTTGGCCTTGCAAACACTCACTGAGAGAAAGCGTGTTTCTTTGGTCAGCGCACCAACAACTTGAAAGTGAAGAACTCAATTACAGGTGTAGAGCAGCATGCGAGGGTCAGCCACTTACATTTCACCCCGGTTTATTTCTGTTTCGCGCTCAAACAGTCTAACAGAACCTAGGTCCACTCGCTATCCTTTACTGCCATCTGCTGGCCGTTCAACTGAAGACTTTACACCTCTCGTCAATAAAATACAAATATACAGAAAAGAAAATGACCATAGGCAGAACTGTGACTGCATGTGTCCTATGTACGGCTGAAGGTTTGATGAGTTATTTATAGATGTACAGTACTGGGGTGTGTTATGTGTTATTCAGGTGGGATATGGAAACTGTTCTTGTGTCTGGTTGTTTTGGTGCTAGGTGCTCTGTAGCGCCGGCCAGAGGGAAACAGTTCAAAGAGAGAGAGGACTGGTGTGAGGGGTCCAGAGGGACTTTCTTAGCCCTTTTCTTCACTCTGGATGTCTAAAGTTCTTCTAGGCTGGGTAGAGCGGCACCGATAATCCTCTCAGCACTCCTGACTGTCCATTGTAGTCTTCTAATGTCTGTCTTTGGTAGCTGAACCAAACCAAACAGTTATAGATGAACACAGGATAGTCTCGATGATGGCAGAGACGGACTATTTCAGCAGTTATATGTACTCCAACAATAAAAGTGTAACACAGTTAAACACAGGGATGAAAAACAACCAGTATTTATTTATTCGTTTTTTGTTGTGTATAACATTAATCAGTGTTTTGTGAGATTGCCATTCACACATAAGGGCAATACATTGGTGTTCGTATGATAACACACTTATTTATAATGTGCCTATTACCCAAAGCACTACAAACAATGGTTTCGTTCATTCATAAAAGCAGTGTGGTTTAAGTGGAATTAAAAACAACTCATTTGCCACATTCAAGCCAAATGAGCATTTGCTGTCTTTGCCTGAGGCTGTAAAATCTGTGCATTCATATTCCCACAAAAAAGAAAAGTGTGCTCTTTCCAAGACGATATGTCTTTAAAGTTCCTCAGCCATCCGTCTCATGAGAATTTATTGTTATTATATATATATATATTTTAGAATACTAATCTAAAGTAAATTCTACTACTTTACAAATGACCAGCATTAATGCAAAAGTACTGGTTAAATATTTTGTTGCTGTGGTGAGAGACATCTGACATTGATTACTCAGTTACTGAAGTCTAAATTTGTCCCAAACATTCCGCTATTATTGTTTCGCTCTTTATTATTTATTCACCCGTACAGGCTCATGTTTCCATCAGTGGGTTTAAGTTGTTTATGGGTAAACACTACTGAGATTGAGAACTGTTGTACATTGATAAATGTTTATGAACCGATCCTGCCTGCTTCCTAGTCTCTTCCAAGAAAGCTTCAGCAATGAGCTAAAGCTATTACACAAACAAAAACAGGAACTAAAAACTAAAACTAGCCTTTCAAAAAAAGGTAGGAAGGAATTTAAGGCAGCAACTGAACCGAAGTTTTTAAGTTGAAAGTGTTTTTGCTTTGTTTTAGCATACTTCACCTAATGCTGTGTCTCCTTTATAACCTGGTTGCTCATGTCATCACTCATTCTGTCTTATCTAGATTCTCACTTGAGAACTTGATATGACTGCAGAAAGGGGAACCGTTTTTTTTCCAACCAGTGTGCAAATATTGAGCCCTTATGTGCTTGAACGTTTATGCTGATATTTTTTTAAAGATCCCCCCCCCTAGTGTTTTTCCCAAGATAACCACAAGATACATTCAAGATACATTTTTATTGTAACTATGGAATACGTTGACAGGAGTGATGAATACATTTTCAGCATGAAGCTTACACTGGTGATGTACTGGAGAGAAAACAGATTTCACAGTAAATTATCTCATTTTCAGCGGTAAGAAAAAAATGTTTTAAAGCTTGTTGTTTTGCAGAACATCACAGTTATATATGATATGAGAACATGCAGATAGGGAGTACGTGTTATATAATAAAAACGTAATTATATTTTCAGAATGACATAGTTTTTTTCTCAAACATAGTGTGTGGGGTAAAACGCTCCCAGGGGGCAATGGGCATTTACTGTAATTATTCTCTTCTGAACATCAAGTCCTTTGTTTTTCCATTAAATGTATTCTAACTAGTCGGTTGAATAAAAATATTAGTACTTTATATTTAAAAAAAATACCTCTAATTAGCTACCCAGTTATCATCAGCTAACTTTTTTAAAGTCTATTATAATTTTGTGATTCCTAATTATTGATTATATTCTTTTTGTATTATTATTTTAAGCTAAAACTGCCTGTACTCTGATTTTTCTGTAAATGTTTAAAGCAAATTGCTTTGTCAGACTGGGAGGCAATTCACTCCACCCATGGGGGCGTTTTGCCCATTTTTGTAAAATGCCCCCTTGGCACAAATGTACTTTTTGTTCAAAATCTAATAATATGAAAACTCTGAATGAAAACTCTTACTTGTCATTGACGTTTCATACTTTGTTTATAATTTATTTCCCCATCACTAAAACTATAATAACTTTTCTGAACACATTTAACTTTTGTTTCACTGAAATAAAATGACACAATCCTTAAGGGGTCGTTTTATGGACATTAAATAAATATTACACAAATGTGACATTTAGGGACAAATGGGACAGCGTCCGGGAACACAGTAATTTAATGTTCATCAGGGAAAAGGGATCCAGCATTCAATATATTATTACCTCTGAATTTAGATAACTATGAATAGTAGTGCCATGCACAACTCAAATCTAGCTCAAAGTTACATTATACAAAACGTTCATTATTTTAAGAAGGGTTGTAATTATATTGTTATAGACTATAGATAATGGCCAGGTCTCCTGGTATCGTTGTGAATCATATTCAGACAATAATAACTTACATTGTACTTTATACAACAATGGATTCATGTCAGTTTCCCAAAAGTACATTGAAGTATATTGTTACAGGATGTGTCAGCCATAAAAGCTAAACGTAAGCAGATTCAGAGAGCTATATGCAGGATAAATATACTTGATACCTGTATAATTTACTAGATATTAAGTAGTTGACTAAAGTTATCTGCCTGACATGACTTGACTAACCAGCCAAATCTTTGATTCATAAACGGAAGCCTTTTAAGGTAAATCAGTTCACTTGAAATACTGAAAATCAATAATAAATGTTGTTAATATATTTCATATCATCAAATTAAATCTGAAATGAAACATTTGAGCATTTAGGTAACATTTTTGCATTTACATTTATTCATATAGCATTTGCATTTATTCAGCTAAAAAGAAGAAGAAGAAGAACCTTTCGGTTGATTCACATGCATATTTCTGCCAGCACTTTTGTAAATACACAGTTGGAAGGCGGGACTTCCTTTCAAACTGCTGTCATATTGAGCCTTGCATTTAAGCATTGCTGATGCCTTCCTTCCTCCATAACTGTTTCTATCTATACAAAAGACAATACGTCAGTATGCAGGAGGATTTTTCCCAAACATGAAAATAGTGTAAACAGACTGTCAATTTTTTTTATATATATATAATATCTTATTGATGCTTAAATCTCATTTTAACTTAAAGGTGGATGTGTGCACTTTTCTAAATGATAAAATGCTTCCTCTCATCCCTGTGTAATGTGAAGAAACAAGTGTAAGTTCTCTACAGTAGACCATTCATAGAGTAAGTTGATTTCCCCAAAAAGTGTAAACACCGTGAAGGGCTCTGTGAAACTTTCATCATTGCTCTGTTTATTTGGGGTGGCCTGACATCAACTGACTCAATCAATCATGGGGTTTGGGACTTCCTGTTTGACGTACCAATGGGAAAATCTGTTCGTAAACAGTACTTTTATTTTGCATGGTGTGTTTGCCCAGTGGCTCCAAAAATACACACTTCACCTTTGAGTTGCTCTCCTAGCATTGTCTGCTGGGGGTGTCAGTTCATTAAGACAAGTGGTTTCATCCAAGTCTTCTGAAGATTCATTAATGCATTATATGATGAACACATTTCATTTGTATTTCCATATGAACGAAGATCAACATACAGACATACAGCACATCAAACGTGGTAAACAGAAGCTGAAAGGTGCTTGCTTGACCCTCAAGTGTCAATAAGGTTGTGATCATGTCTCTTCAGAAGTCTTAGGAAGAAACTGCTCAAATACTTAGGAAATATTAAGAAACTTTTTTAAAGCATGAATGTTATAGTGAAATGGACTTTAATTGGAGGGGCATGAATATCTAAGGTTTTGTATTTGTTTCAAAGATGAACAAAAGTCTTATTGGTTTGGAATAACATGAGGGTGAGAAAATTATAACAAATTTAATTTTGAGGTTCGCTGTCCCTTTAAATAATGTCTTTTTACAGTATTTTATAACATGTTTGTTTCTATAGTTTTAAATAATTGTAAAATCTAATAGCTGACATTTCACGAGTCTTAAAATTCCTAAAAAGTTATTGACAAATTAAAATAAATATTGTTATGTTAGGTGTGCAATTTATCATTTTGCTGACAATACCTATTCAAGCAGTTTAAACCTACTACAGTAACAGCAGATAAGAGCTCTTTTTGTTTTTATTCACAGTGGTGTGACCTGAATCTACAGTCAAAACAATATAACATCATTTCAGAGTGAATAAGAAAGTTCTATACAGTGTATAGCAGGGTTCCTCAAATCTTTCCCTGGAGGTCCAATCTGCTGCAGAGTTTAGCTCCAACCCTGATCAAACTCACCTACCTGTGATTTTATAATGATCCTGAAGACTCTGATTAACATGCTCAGGTGTGTTTGATTAGAGTTAGAACTAAACTCTGCAGGAGTGGGACAGATTTGAGGATCCCTGGTGTATAGCTTAGAATGTGGTGGAGAAAAACACCTGAATGATTTATTCCTTTATAATATTATTATTTTTAGTAATACTGGACTGCCTTGAGCATGATAATGATGTTAGAATTGAAATTGTAGAGTAGAATGTTCTCCAAAAGCTACAACCCACTAATGGTATTGCCATTATGAAGACCGAAGTGGCTTGAATGTTATTCATTGTCATCTACTTGCATGTTTGCAAGCATCTTGATAACAGGCACAGAATGCACACAGCTCTGCTGAGTAACTGAGGTTGCTGTTAAGTCACTCATGACCTTTACCTGCAGATATCATATTACCAGCAGTGTGCTGTCATCTTCAATCAAGGCTTGCCTTACACCTCTTCTTAAGGAGAAAGGATGATGTATGATCTATATGAGCTTTTGGAGATCACCAGAGTTTAAATTCTAATATCCCCTTTTCACTAAAACAAGACTATGGTAGAGTGGCAGGAGTAGATGCTGGCCCAGTCTTGTGTCATCCCTATCTCCTAGTTTTATGTAATTCAGTGTTTTTACTGCAGAACAAAATCACTCTGTGTGTGCAAATGCATGCATATATGAGAGGGGGTACTGTACCGAAAGATCAGGTTCACACTGACAAGCCCAGGCTGGCTTCTGGCTCGTTCTGTCTTCACTCATAAGAAACATGTTTTAATACCTGCAGTTTTTCCACCCATCTCGCCCTCTGAAGAATAGTTCTGTGTCATCTGCCTTGCAAATAGTGGAAATCCCCTTGTGTTGTAGATTTTTTTTATTCTTAATTTGCTCAACAAGATCTTTGAATTAGGAATTCACTAGTGAATATCAAAAGTAAACATGTTGAAAAGCAGCATGTTGCGCCACTGTGGAACGTCTTGCCAAGTACATCCTCTTAAACTGATAGTTGCTGTTTTACATCCCAAAGCATACAAGAACTGTGAACAAAAGAAGAGGTTGTTAGTAAATGCTGTCATTAAAAATGTATATGGAATGAGATGTCCCTGATGAAAAAAAACAGCATATGCTGATAAGGTATGTTTAGAAGCATGGCGGCTGGTTTAAGCTGGTCCTTAGTTGGTCATGAGCTGATTTAAGCTGGTCCTGAGCTGGTTATTAGCTCCTGGCTAGCTTATAACCAGCTCAAGACCAGCTTAAACCAGCTGCCATGCTTCAAAACCTAACAGTGCTTGATCCTAAGAAACAATCCATTCACAGACAAGCAAGTGATTCTATACAATTTTACTATATTTAACACACACACACACACACACACACACACACACACACACACACACACACACACACACACACACTGGTAAACAGCTTCTGTTTTCAACCATTGAGATACAGTTAAACCACTTTCATTCAAACATGATTTATATTTAAAAGTCTTGGCTTAACTGAGTGTTTGCCTTAAAACAGAGGTGCACAAATATATATTTTTATTGGCAATTTAGGTTTAGGATTTTTCCAAAAATTGATATTACATTTATTTAGCATTTTCCTCCACAAGAGTGAAGTTTGATGAATCCATGTGTGACTGCACAAACAAGCTGCCATTATGTGAACATGGGGCTTAACATATGCAGCTTTCAACAAATCGTCCGAATGACAGATGACTAGCAGCACAGGTTTGTGGGTATTTCAGGAAGTCAGTAGCTCTTTTATGTGAAACGTGGAAGCAAGACCCATGCTGAACCCCCAAAACAAACCCATGGCTTGGGCCGGCTGGCACCCACACAAGGGCAGAAATAAGGGATGGTATTTATATATGTCTGGCAGAAACCTGAGAATGGTGAAGGGGAATTTCTGCACGTACAATGTGTCAAAATCAGGCCAATTTTTAGCTCCTTATACCCAAGAAATTAGCAATAGCTAATAATGTAGGCAAACCAATCATTCTAACATTTAATGGCAATTGACAAAATGTTAAAAAAATCTTCAGTTAAACTTTTCATGCAAGTTAAGAATTTTTTCCTGATGTGTATTGAGATATTCTGAGATATATTGGGATGTTCATTACAACTATAGTATTGTAGTTAGAGCCTGAAAACAATTTTGTGCAATTTGCCAAGCCGTGGACATTTAAAACCACGGCGACGTCTACATATGAACTCAACACAGTAGGTTGTTTATAGGACAGCAACTGAAGGACATCTGATGAGTGGTTTAGAATTTTCCACCACTGAGCTACTACAGTAATTCTCTCTCATACACCGATAATTGTAGGTGGGGAGGGAGATCTGAGCTTGTTCAACTGTGACATCAATACTCTCCTTTTCTTTAAAATTCCAATGTCACCAATGTGGCCTCCAGATGAAGACACAAGGTTCTCATAAGCTCATTAATCTTGAAAGGAAAAACTGTCAAAACCATACACTACCCCTATGCTTGACATAAAAAAGGCATATTTGTGGCCTTGGTTTTGGTTTGGTAGAAAAAGATATCACACAGCCTGTCTATACAGTACATCTTGAGATTTTTACATTGTTGGATGGATTTTCTGTAAAGGACACAAAACAACTATCTTCTGGATAAAGCTTTACTGAGCTAAAACTGATAACAGGTAACTCTGAACTTAGTAACTTAATTATTAAAGGGATAGTTCACCCAGAAATTTTAATTAATTAATTACTCACCCTCATGTCGTTCCAAACACGTAAGACCTTCATTCATCTTCGGAACGGAAATTACGATATTTTTGATGAAATCTGAGAGCTCTCTGGCCCTCTATAGACAGCAAGCGTCCTACCATGATCAAGGCACTGAAACGTAGCAAGGGAATCTGTAAAATAGTCCATGTGACATCAGTGGTTCAACTGAACATTTATGAAGCTTCGAGAATACTTTTTATGTGCAAAAAAAAAAAAGAATTTATTCAACAATTCTTCTCCATGACACCCTGGCGCCATTTTGGAAAGCATCACAATGCATGCGATGTTTGCAATGTTTGCTGTCTATGGAGGGTCAATGATCTTAATTTGTGTTCCGAAGAAGAATGAAGGTCTTACGGGTTTGGAACGACATGAGGGTGAGTAATTAATGCACTGTAAACAAAATCCAACTTTCGAAAAGTTCTACAAACCAATGTAGACTGAAGACTGAAAAAATATTTTTAGTAGAAGTCAGTTTATTTTTTTATTATTTTGTGAACCGAACAAAAATATGTCACTAGCAAAAGTTGTTTTGTTTACCTTACTTAGATCCTAAAATATTTGTTCACAACATATCCAAATGTTCTCCCAACTTTTCAAATTGAGTCATCTGAACAAATAACTTTACATTGAACAATATTGCACAAGTTCCCAGCATGCACTGCAGCTTGAAAACATTTTATGTTAATTATTAATAAAATATATAATTGTTTCACATTTTATTAGCGTAATTTATGCTGCTGCTGCCTGTCACTGTCACTTACCTGGCATGTGGATCAGAGTTCATATTTTTACTGATTTCAAATTTGTTGATCCTCACCATGTTTGAGAATCATGTGCTGAGGTACTGTATATGTGCATCTCATTATAACTTGTTTAATACATTTGTGTATTAGCATAAATGTTTTCCTTTAGTCTTAACGGTCACATATTGTACACCTTTCTGGAGTTTAATTTAGGTTTTGATGTCCTTAAGAATATATATTTGCAGTTTAAGTACCAAAAGCCATCTCAATATATTTTTTACTAGTGGTGGACAAAGATCAAGATCAAGATCTTGTACACAGATCAAGTACTTGAGTAAAAATACAGATACGTATAATAAAATATTACTCCAGTAAAAGTAAAAGTACTGCTTTTTCAATTTTACTCGAGTGAAAGTACAAAAGTACTCAATTTTTTATGTACTTAAGTAAAAAAGTACTGATAGACAGATTTATTTTGCAATTTTATATAGACTACTTTATTAAATTTTATATTAGCACATATTTTTATAATCCTACTGCCCAAAATACCTGGGTTTTTCCCAAAATAACCACTATATAGAGTCAAGATATATATTTTGTTGATATGGACTACGTTGATGAGAGTGATGTAGTAATGTTCACTGTGAAGCTTACACTGCCATGTACCTGAGAGAAAACCAGTAAGAAAAAGTGTTTTAGAACTTGTTGTTTTGCAGAACGTCAGTTATATATGACATGAGAATTAGGCCTGAAATTAGGAAGAACATTTTAAGGAAAATCTAATTATATTTTCATAAGGATTTTTTCTTCTCAAACCTTGTCTGTGGTGTAAAAACACCCCTGGCCCAATGCCCCCAGAGGGCATCACTTCCCACTCTGATAATTACTGTAGTTACTATGTTCTGAACATCACATCCTTTCTTTTTCCCTCAGATGGAATCTATCTAACGTTAGGTGGCTGAATAAAGATATTTGGACTTTATATCTAAACATTTCCTCAACTTAGCACCAGCAAGCTTGTTAGCTAGACAGTTAGCATCAGCTAACAATATTTACTTATTTTCAGTATGGTTATGAATAAACATTCATATCTGTCTACTCGGCTAGTTGATCTAAACAATATAAAAATGTATACTGTTGATAAACAATATAAAAACAGACGTCACATAGGTCTAAATGCATAGCATTTTAATAAAACTGCTAACGTTACAGCAGCGGGGAATATGAACGTGCATGAGTTATTTTATTTAATCGGTGTTATTTCAATGTTTTGTTTTTTGACTTAAAACATAACGTTAGAGACACTGATGATGATCTGTCTGCATTCAAGCATTTCAGTGGGCTTAAATAGATCACCCTTTACAGCAGATTTAGTTCACAAACAACTGACAGTTTTGACCTAAATATTATTTTCAGTTACTATAATTAATCCTAAAATTCGACATTAGTAACTTACTTTTCACAGCATCAGTAGCGCGCGCTCACAAGATCTCCCGGTTCTTTACTTGTGAGTTCAGTTCACTGAAGAAGACTCGCTCTAAACGGATCATTTGAATCAGTGAGTTTTCGACTCGAGAACAGCTGCAATCGGGTGAATGAATCGTTTGTTGCGATTTGCGAACCGATTGAACAGGTTCATTGAAAATAATCAGTTTGTTCATGAATCAGACACCGCTTCTGCGTCTCAGAGCATGTGATGTATTATAAGGAGTAACGATATGTTTTATGAAATGTAGTGAAGTAAAAGTAAAAGTTACTCAAAATAAAACTACTCCAGTAAAGTACAGATACTTGAAAAATGTACTTAATCACTGGACACCATACAATGCACATCCACGACACTGCATATGCATAATCTGTTGCACCTTTGCACAACTATCTGCTGCTCAACCAATCTGCTGTTAATTTATAATCTGTTGCACCTTCACATTATTACTATGTATAGACTACATAATGTATAGATAGTGTACATAATGTAGATGTGCACATACGGTGTATAGTGTGTAGTTGATAATTAAGTATGTCTTTATAGTTCACTGTGTGTACTGAGTATATGTATGTGTATTTTGCACATTGTCTTCTGTACAGTCTGTAAATATGTACTGTCCATATGTAAATTGTTGTTTTTTTTGTTTTGTTTTTTGCACTGTCTGGAGCACGCTCATAAGAATTTCACTCACCAAGGCACTTGTGCTGTGGTGATGTGACAATAAAAGTGAATTTGATTTGATTTGATTTGATTTGAGTACAGTAACGAAGAAGTTTTACTTGGTTACTGACCACCACTGTTTTTTACAGCTCTTCTCTCAGGAGCTCCGGTAAATAGGGATAGGTGGATCGATCCTAAAGTGTCGATACTTTCGATAATGATGTTGTATCAAAAGTATCAATCCTCACATAAAAATATCGATTACATATCATTATTACGATATATAAAATTAATCCTGAAAAATGCATCACGATTTCTACACAAATATGAAGCAGTAATAATAATCAGTAATGTTTCCTGAGCAGCAAATTATATTAGATCTATTTCTGAAGGATTATATGAGAAAGAAGACTTGTGAAAAAATATGCTAAAGTTTCACCTTTAGGAGTACAGCAGCCTTGCAGCTGAAGGATCACAAATGTTATTCTATGTTTGATTTGAATTCACGTCCTGACTAAGAGGTGTCGGGCAAGGCAAAGGTGCTTGAGATTGTTTCCTGACCATTTGGGCTTGGGACAACTGTGCCTTTTGTCAATGAGATCAATGACTACTGAGAGATTGAACCTTTATTCTGCAAATGACTTTGTCCTGGCCAGATGTGGATTCGTTAGGTTTATTGCCCTCAGCTTTGATGTTTTGTCTCAACCTAAAAAGTCCCTCCTCCAATCCTGACTATAAAGATACCCTGTAAAATGACTTAAGATGAGATCTTCGATGACTGCAGATAACAACACATGTCATAGAATAAAGAAATTCTGCTGACGATCGAATCAAGTCTCCTGGTCTTCTCTTCTGAGTTTTCTACTTTAGAAGAACAGAGTTTTCAACAGATGCTGCCGTGTCCCGGATAGAGTTCCAGCTTCCTCACCTGAAAACTTCAAGCTAAAACAAAGATCTGCATCTTTTGGAATCCAGCGAAACTTCAAGCTGAACAAGGATTCCCAGACTGAATTTTTCTCTCAACCAAAAGGGTTGTGGTGAGTGTGCTGTCTCTATTCCAAAAGAACCTAAGACCAGTGTATCCTCTGTGCCGTCAGAGAAGAGTTAACATACATCTGTAGGGTTTGTTTAACTAAAAGTTATCCTCTGTTTCAGGCAGGGAAGGTTAGCATTTCATGCTAATAATTTTGTTTATCCTCTGTTCTTGTAGGCAGGGACGTGTATCCTCTGTTTCAGGCAGGGAAGAGTTTATCCTCTAAAAATTTTATTTTAGAGATGAGTTTATCCTCTAAAGTTTTTTGATTTTAGAGATAAAAGTATCCTCTGTTCTTGTAGGCAGGGACGTTTATCCTCTGTTTTCAGACAGGGAAGAGTTTATCCTCTAAAGTTCTGCTTTTAGAGATGAAATTTTATCCTCTGTTCTTTCAGGCAGGGAAGATTTTGGCATTTACGTGCTAATTTTTGGTTTATCCTCTGTTGTTTCAGGCAGGGAAGGTTTTTTAGCATTTACGTGCTAAAAAAAACAAGTGTACCCTCTGTTAATCAGAGAAGTGTTTGTTTTGTTTGTGTGGTACCGAAGAAACTTACAAAATGGTTAGAATGAATGCTAGGCTGATTCCAACCACAGAAAAGAGTGGTCTTGCGACTCCTCTGTGGTCAGATAGTGAATTCAAAACACTGTTAGAAAAAAAAATGGACCTAATAGTCACTGAAAAAGTTAGACAAGAACTAACGCAGAAATATGAGATTCATCCAGACAAGACTTGGTCAGTAGATGAGTGTAAAAAGGTACTAGGAGCAAGTATTCGTAAGAACAATGTGAAAGGCATTATCTGTTGTCACAGAGAATTCAGTGTAACGCTAGCGACACAACAGTCTCAGCGTAATTCAGAGCTAGAGAAACAGAACAATGAACTCCGTGCTAGAATATACACTTTGACCAAGAAATTGAACCTCAAGAAAGAGGCAAAACTGATGTGGAAGTAAGTCAGCGGATAACATTTACCCTGATTTACAAGCGTTTTTGAAACAGATGTAGCTCTCCAATCAGTAACTGATGTGCCTGTAAATTCCTTCAATGTGTGTGGTGCGAGGAGGAGATCTCAGGATTGAGGAAACTGATAGTGTTCCTCTCAATTCTTCTGTGGTGCAAATACAAACTGTTGCCAAAGCTTTAGGTCCTAAAGATATAGAGAGACTATCTCAAAGTTTACCAGCACGCACACATTTTTCTGAATTTAGAAGAACATTGATCAGTAAATGCGTTTTATGACATGTCGTTGACAGAAGTCACGCAGCTGATGTCACAAATACTAACTGAATCTGAATTCAACAGTTTTGAATCTGCTGTCACTTCTGAACTACGAAATGCCAGTAAGGGTGATTTAAGAGAAGGTATTTTGAAAATCCTAAAGAATATCTTAGGACCCAAAATAGATTGGTCTAGAATTACTACCTGTGTGCAAAGGAAAGAAGAAACTGTGAGTGAATATACTGAGAGATTTTGTCAGTCAGCTGTAATCTACAGTGGAATTGTTGATGACCCTGAAAGTGTGCTAGATGACAAGGGACCCTTGGTTCGTATCTGGTCAGATGGCCTTGTAGCCGAATACAGAAAAGCTTTACCATTCTTAGATCTAACTTGGTCTAACAGAACTCTCAGAAGTAACCTAGACAGGTTAACTACATGGGAAAGAGATGCTGATGTCAAAGCAAAAGTAAGAGTAGCAGCAGCTACGTTTAACACAACGAAACAAGACAATAGATGGTCTAAAGAGAAAGCAAATGCAAATACTGTGAAAAATTTGGACATTGGGAGAAAGAGTGTAGGAAGAAGTTGCAAGATAGTAAAAGAAATGCTATGCATAATTCTGCTCCTTCTCAGCCTGCACACAACCCTGAAGTAGTTCCGCCAGTGACCACTGAAACTATAGGACAGTTAGTTCAGGCTCTTCTAAGAGCACAACAAGACCAGGAAAAAAACTAATTATTGGGGCTGTGAGTAGCTACCTTTCCCCTGTAATCCAACACAATGACCAAAGAATTTTTGTGAAAGGTAGCATAAAAGAGAAAGAGATTGATTTTTTGCTTGATACAGGTGCAGAAATTACAGTAATTCCTACAAAATTGGCACAAGGTTTAAACATCCCATACAAGAAGACTAAACTTTGTTTAACTGGTGTAATAGGTGAAGATTCAGTTTTGTATGAAACTCCGCCCATAGAGGTACAATTTGGCCCAAAAACTCTGACTACAAAATTACTATGCGCTCCATTAAATACAGGTGCAATTTTAGGCATGGATCTTCTGAGACAAATAAATCTAACTTTAGACATGTCCTCAGAATCTACTAGCATAAAATTTCCTCAGCACAGATTTCTACCAATAATGCAACCCCTCCCGAGTATGTTTTCTTACAGAATCATCCAATTTGGGCTAAAGACAAGGATGATTGTGGGTTGTTGACAGGTGTAGAACCAGTTAAATTGACAGGAACTCCACCTCCGGTCACCAAACAATATCCGATTAATAAGGAAGCTATACAGGAATCAAACTTATTGTAGAAAATTTGCTGATGCAAGGAGTGCTAGTTAAAACCAACAGTCCATGTAATTCACCCATATGGCCCATCAAGAAATCTAATGGGACATGGAGACTTACAATAGACTACAGAGTAGCCAATAAACATATTGAAAAAATCACCCCCCTAGTGGCAGATCCATCTACAATTTGTAATGGCTTACCATTAGATTGTAAGATTTTTCAGTAATTGATATGTCTAATGGATTCTTTTCTGTACCGTTGCACTCTGACAGCCAGCCATGGTTAGCTTTCACAGTTGACTATGAACAATACCAGTGGACACGATTGCCACAGGGATTTCAAAACTCCCAACCATATATCATCAGGCTGTCAGACGTGATTTGTGTGACCCAGAATGTCCGGTAAAACAGTCCACTATGATCCAATATGTTGATGATATTTTGATTGCCTCAACAGATCATGAGGTACATCAAACTGAATTGGCATCATTGTTGGACTATTTGCATAAAAGGACACAAATGCAGCTTTCACAAAGCTCAAGTTGCTAAAAAGCAAGTCACATTTCTGGGTCAAACAATTGGTGCAGGAAATAGATCCATTACACAGGATCGAGCGGCTTCAGTCAAAGCCATACCTCCGCCTAATACCATTAAAACACTCCGCTCATTTTTAGGAACAACAGGTTATTGTAGACCTTGGATTGAAGACTATGCCTCGATGGCTCAGCCTCTCTATGATTTGTTGAAAGGCCATGGTAAAGATTCAGATACTGTTTGTATGGAAGAACTTCATCTCAAAGCTTTTAATGATTTGAAAAGAGCACTATGTCAAGCACCAGCATTAGGAATTGCCCAATCTGATAGACCCTTTGTGCTTTATGTCCATGAACACTTAGGCTTTATGACTGCATGTCTAATGCAAGATCATGGGGCAGCTTACGCCCAATTCATTACTATTCGGTAAACTTGACATAGTCGCTCAAGGTATGGGCCCATGCCTCAGAGCAGTACAGGCAGTTCATCTAGCGCTTCAGGCTTCATCAGGAATGGTGTTAGGTCAGACTGTAAACGTAAAATGCCCTCACACAGTGTCCGCACTAATGAATCAAGCAAAAGTCACTTCTGTCACCTCCTCCCGTTGGGGAAATTGGTTAGCAACTCTCACAGCCCGAATATTGTTATACAGCGTGCACCAGTCACGAACCCATCCTCATGTATGATGTCTGCAATGACTGAATTTGTGTTAGAGGATGAAGGCGAAATGACTCATGATTGTGTTACGCTTACATATGCAGCGACAAGTGAAATAGCAGAAACTCCCATAGAGAACGCAGAATTGGAGTTGTTTGTTGATGGTTCAGCTCAAGTTATTGAAGGTAACAGACGAGCAGGATATGCAGTAACTTCCACCACTGAAGTAGTTGCTTCAGGTCGTCTTTCAGATCATTTTTCAGCTCAAGCTGCAGAACTAGTAGCCTTAACTAGAGCATGCACGCTAGCTTCAGGATCGGTTGCAAATATCTACACAGATTCCAGGTATGCTTTTGGGGTAATTCATGATTTTGGTGTCATTTGGCAAACCAGAAAATTTCTAACTTCTGCTGGATCCCCATTAAGCATGCTGGATTAGTGAAAGATTTAATGTTTGCCATGAAACTCCCAAAGAAATTAGCAGTGATCAAAGTGAAAGCACATCTCACAACTAATACTATGGAAGCTAAAGGTAATGCTCTTGCTGATGTAGCGGCTAAACAGGCTTGTTTCTATGCAACTGTACAAGTGTGTTCAGGTAGTACAGCACAGAAGATAATTCTACCTCCTGAATCAATCGTTGATCTGTATAAAGACGTTCCTCTATATGAAGCATGGACATGGTTAGAACAAAGGAGCCACTGTGGATTCATCCGGCTGCTGGACCAAAGGGGAAAGTATGTTGCTCCGAATCACTGTTGCCATATTTGGCTCAACAAATACACAGTTTGGGTCATAGTGGTCCAGCAACGATGAATCACAGGTTCTCAAATCAATGGTGGAATCCAAAATTCAGAAACGCAGCCACTGAAACAGTCAAGAGATGTGTTACATGTCAGAAAAATAATGATGTACCAGCAACCATTACACCAGCAGCACATACCCCAGCTCCACCAGGGCCATTTCGTCACCTGCAAGTTGATTACATATCGTTGCCCCCTTGTAAAGGAAAAACTGACGTTTTGGTAGTAATAGACAAGTTCTCAAGATGGGTAGAAGCTTATCCAACAGGGCGTGCTACAGCTGCACATACTGCTAAATGTCTTGTCACTGATTTCATTCCCAGATGGGGATTACCAGATTGCATTGACTCAGATCAAGGTACCCACTTCACAGGACAGGTAGTCAAGGAAGTGTCTAGAATGTTGAAGATTAAGTGGAACCTTCACTGCCCCTATAGGCCACAAGCATCAGGACAGGTTGAACGATCAAACAGAACAATCAAAACCAGGCTAAGCAAAATGCATCAGGAAGGAGTACCATGGGTTGAAGCACTGCCCGCAGTACTGTGTAGTATGAGAGCATCACCTAACAGATCAGTAGGACTGAGCCCTCATGAGATTATTACTGGACGCCCAATGCAGATGCCAGGTGTGATTGATCTTAGAAATGCTGATGTGCACATTGCTTCAGATGCCCTGATCGCTTACTGTGAAAACCTCACAAAGGCAGTGCAGAGTGCCAAAGAGAGAGTTGAGTCGTGTTGGCAGACTCCACCAGAAGGTGGACACACAATCGTCCCAGGTCAATGGGTCATGATAAAGACATTCAAAAACAAGCCATTAGAGCCTAAGTGGTACGGACCACATCAAGTGATGTTGATTACAGCAGCTGCAGTATTGTGTCAGGGAAGGAAAACTTGGACTCATGTGTCACATATTAAGGTTGTTCCTCCCCCTGCAGGGATAGGATAGGGCAGACACAAGAACCAGTGAGGAGCCCAGGGAAGAACCGAAAGCAACAGGCTTCGGGGGCCAACCCTGAGGTGAAGATTTCCTCATAGGCCTTTCCCTCCATTAGTCCATCCTTTCCTCACTGTTCTTTAGGTGTCGAGGAATTGAGAAATAGGGAAAGAAGGAACAACCATAGCAGACTATATTTTGAACAGAGGATACAACCCTAATGTATGCAGACTCTACAAATACTGCTCTGTGCCGTTGTTCTCTCTTGTTTGTGTTTTTCTTCCTCTGTGCAGATACCATTTGATGGCTGTCCTGAGATCCATATGCACCACCCTTCTCACCTGCGGATAAAGCCACAACCTCTAGAACAACTAGACCCATTACCGAGCCAACTATCACACAAGAAAGAGAAGAAAGAAGAAGAAAAGAATAAAAATACACAACGCAGAGACTATTACCCGTAAAATCTTCACGGACCCTAATTGCATGTTTTGTTTCTGTGTCAGCATGCAATTACATATAAGCAACACAGAACATGTACAATGTGCCTGTAACGATTACAAGTTACAAGAATTAACTTTTAAGTGTCTAAATTTGTATTTTTGTGAGAGTTATTAGAACTCTCAAAGAGGGATTGAAGGATCACAAATGTTATTCTATGTTTGATTTGAATTCACGTCCTGACTAAGAGGTGTCGGGCAAGGCAAAGGTGCTTGAGATTGTTTCCTGACCATTTGGGCTTGGGACAACTGTGCCTTTTGTCAATGAGATCAATGACTACTGAGAGATTGAACCTTTATTCTGCAAATGACTTTGTCCTGGCCAGATGTGGATTCGTTAGGTTTATTGCCCTCAGCTTTGATGTTTTGTCTCAACCTAAAAAGTCCCTCCTCCAATCCTGACTATAAAGATACCCTGTAAAATGACTTAAGATGAGATCTTCGATGACTGCAGATAACAACACATGTCATAGAATAAAGAAATTCTGCTGACGATCGAATCCGAAGTCTCCTGGTCTTCTCTTCTGAGTTTCTACACTTTAGAAGAACAGAGTTTTCAACACAGCCTTTTACTAAAATTAACCGTGGTTTTATTACAGTAAGCACAGTTTACCACAGTATTTCTGGTAAAACTGTAGTAACCACAAATTTACCATGGTAATAATAATAACACATTTTAGTACTTACTATATGTAACACCATGTTTATTTTTGAATGAGGTATTCTCAAAGGTTCACCTTTGTAACTTATCTACCCTTAAAGCATGCATATTTCACTGTAAAAAAAAAAGTAGAGTCAACTTAAAATTGAACTTAAAACTTAAAAAAACTAACTTCAGCAGATTTTTGAGTTCTGTCAACTTATTTTTGTAGGAGATTCAACTTTTTGTTGTATAAACTTAAAATAACAAGTTGAGAAAACTCAAAAATCTGCTGAAGCTGGTTGCCTCAAAATTTTAAGTTGGCTCAACTTTTACAGTTTTGTATGGTTCTAATATGATCCCTTTTAGTTATCGAATATCGGTATCGAATCGAAAATAAAATAAGAGGTATCGTCCATCCCTACTGGTAAAAACAGGTTGATTTGTCCTGTCTAATTAATATTCATGATCCTCTCTTCTGATTGGCCTGTTGTTTTCTGAGTGACACATGGCTAGGCCAACCACAGGTAATTAGGGTCATGTAGGGCCAACATCACAATTACGTGCAAAACAACGGGAATACTGCCCATTCAAACCAGCGCAGATTCGGCTAAGGTTACAAAATTTACAAAAAAATACTCTTGTTGTGAAGTTGTCGCATCCCTTGTCGATGTCGGGCACTTGCTTGGCCATTTATTGTGATTAACAGGAAAGTGTGTTTAGCTGAATTGGAGAAGTATTTTGTTAGATGGGTATAAAAAGCTGCAGCGCTTCGCGTGAAGACCTCCTCGTGAGGAGACCGAAGAGTGTAAAGACCATCGACTCTACCGTGCGACTCCACCGGACAGGGACACTGCCAAAGGATATAAGTATCGCTTTTTATTTATCTTCTTTCTTACTGCTTGTTTCACTTCTGTTTTAGTTTTTATAACCAATTCTTACTATGTGTAAGTTGTTGTTTGTTAGCATGTGTTTTAGACAGTGTTCTTTTTTTAGGATTACTGATAAACTACTGCCATTTGATGTGTTATCTATTTAAATTTTAGATAAATTATGTATGAATTTATTATGTCTTTATAGGTATTTGCTTTAGTTTTAGTTTGAATAAATTTGAGTTATTTACTTACTAGGGGTGTAACAGTTCATCGATATCGATGCAATGTATGGCGATACGATGCATCGATGTCACACATAACATATCGATATCTGTCGTATAAAAAGGCACCTTTATTTTGACACTGTCCACGTTTTCACATAATGTCCGTCTATGCATTACCGCCAACGCGTGCATTCTCGTTCAATCTCACGTATCAGGGACTCGATATAAGCACTGCCCGAAGGCACAAGGCGAGCATTTAAGACACTCGGGATTGTTGGTGGCACATTCACGCGCTGTGTGATGAGATTTTCGCGCACACGTCTGAAGCGCGTGCACTCAGACAGCCGCGTTAACTCTGCGCGAATACTAAATTGAGCTCTCCTCCGCTTTTTTGAGCATGGATGAATAAATTCAGACAAAACTACATCAAAATGCATATATTAGCTAATATCCTTGTAAACAGTAGGTTAAGAAAAGCATAAGTCTTAATATAAACAGTGGAGAAAAAATGCATGTGTATCAGTTTATTAAATCTGTGCTTTACGTTCTTAAAGTGAAAGAAAACTAATAATAAATATAATACTGTCAAAGAAAAAAACAAGTGCTCACTGCTCCTGACTAAATATTTGTAACATCAACAAGTATTAATTTACAGGCTATTTAATTTATACAGTGAAGACTATGCAGTTATTTTACATTTGATTATTATATTTCTTTAGCGTACCTGAAAATGTATTTTAGACTGAGCTGAAAAACCTGAAAAGCTCTGTTTATTGAACTTGTGTCTTTCTTCTTTTGTATTTATTTTCTGCCATTGCTTGTAATTTGGTTATCTGTAGAAAAGATGTTTAGCACTGAGCCCATAGCAGCATTTTTAGATTTATGTTCATGTTATATATTTTGGTTGCATTTGTGAGTTAAAAAAAAATGTAGATGGTTGTTTAAAATAGGTATATAATATGATAATACCCTATTACTTACACATACTACATGGAAATGAAATAACATATATATATATATATATATATATATATATATATATATATATATTAGTGGTGGGCATAGATTAATTTTTTTAATCTAGATTAATCTCACTGTAATCTTGGAATTAATCTAGATTAAGCTAGATTAAAATGGCTCATTTGAATTCTGCCGAAGGCATTCAGAATATGTGTGCTACCCAAATAATGACTAAAAGTAAGTCTTTGAGAACGGGTTTCTCAAGCCAGGTGGCGCATTAGACCAGGGGCTCATCTCCTGTTTCCAAAATGCATCACAAACTGCTTGAGAAAGCTGTTCTACTATGATAATTGGTGATGAAAACAAATTATGTTCAATAAGATGTACTTGTGTTTACTAACTGTTTATTCAGTTAAACATGAATTTTGAACTGTAGGCCTACATAAGAGGTCGTGATGAACTGTTTACAGTTTCCATTGGGAAGCTTCTTAAAAATAGATTTTCCCTGAAGCAAACCCGGCGGCTTCATAGCTGCATCCATGTTAGCACGTCACGTCTGATGTGGTAATTTCACAGTAACGTTAGGCATACACACAGGTTCGAAGCAGAGGGTGACACGGGAGTGAATTCTCAAACCTCTCCCGTCTCACTCCCACAAAAATTAATCTCTTCCCGTCCCAATCCCACGAAAAAACTGGGGGAAAATCCCATCCCGTTCCACTCCCGGAAGAATGACTCCCATTCCCTCCCACTCCCGTGTTGTTGTTGTTGTTGTTTTTTGCCGATAACTGTCAATTACAGTAAAAATATAGTACAGATCACAGCGTGCCCACCTTATTAGTTGAATAAAAACCCAAAATGTCGTTTTTTGTTATTATATTGAACTGAAAGCCATCTTATTATGCACAGTGTTGCACAGATTCAATTTCATGTAAATCATCCATGCTAACACACACGTCTTCTATTTTTATTTTTTAGACATTTCACTCTCTATAGATATATTTTTCAAAGACGGAGTTTCGAAGTTTCTCGCTCAAGTTCACATGAGACCTAAAGCGCATCCTGTTTGCTTAAAAGCGCAGCGTTTTCGTTGTTATTCTGAGTGCACACAAATAAGCGTAGAGTCTTTACAGATTCGAAAGATGTATTAGGCTACTTTTATCTGTATGACCAAAAATGGCGGAGATTTTAAGAGCAAGTGAGCGAACGAGCCTGTCCTGCAGCAAGCGCTTCCACACAAACACTTCAATAGCGCACATTTCTCTAGGTTAACATCATATTGAGCGGCCATGTAAAGTTACTACTACATACATCTTTCAGATGAAAAGCCATATTTGAGGTTGATGAATGATAGGTGAGCGTTTGGATGTCCTGCCGAGTGTATTACCACTTAGACCAGCCGTTAACAATCTGTCCATCACGGACTGCGTCATTCACGTGATTCGTAGGCGATTTTGTTTCCCATCCGGGATTCGAAAAATGCCAGCCTCTAGTTCGAAGACTCGTTCTCTCCCCTACAGTGCAATTCGTAGGTATACATCCACGCTAAAATATCAGGGTGAAAGTCATCATAGCTTGCGTAGTATAGACCCAGCTCCTAACCCAACTTTGAGAATAGATTAGCAATGATATTTTTTATCGCCGATAAGAGTCTCACGTTAGCAGCGCGTTAACGCCGATAACAGCCCACCACTAATATATATATATATGGGTGTTTGGCTTAGTGTCATGTTAGAATAATTTTTATACTCATACCTTTTGTTGTTTTAATATTTTAAATTGTTTCAGCTTAATTTTTTGTTTTCATTTAAATGTTTAGTTTTGAAATGTTGTTGTATGCATTTGTCGTTTTATTTAATTTAATTTCTCAATTTTCTTAAATGTGTATATATAGTATTTATAGAGTTTTAACTTATAGTTGTATTTACTTTTTCTTATTTGTAAGTCGCTTTGGATAAAAGCATCTGCTAAATGACTACGGGGTGTCCATTTCAGACATTTGTGAGGACAGCTACATTTCGCCATCTACAATTTGTAAGGTTTTACAACCTGGATTTCTCCGCCTTGCAGGCCAGAGTCATTTTTGCTTAAGTAGCAATCTTCCGGGTTCACTTGACCAACATTGTTCAAGCCCCTCAAGACCCTCAAGGCTCACCCTGTGCTTGTGTATTCTATTGACTCCCCTGGGCATAATCCCACATGAGTCTTGGTTTCGAGTCGTTCCGTGTCATAGCACATTGTGGTTTGACTGGTTCCCATACTAAGCGTCAATACTCGACACAGTACAAGTGAAATATCAAAAGGGAATGTACTCGGTTACTATCGTAACCTCGGTTCCCTGAGATATGGGAGCGAGTACTGCGTTCCTGGCCGTGCTATGAGCTGCACGCTCAGTTGCTTCCTTTGAAGAAATCTGAGATGCGGTGGCAGCCAGCTGATTATATAGCCAGACGCCTTCCCATTTTGGTGGGATATGGTGGGCTGCATAGCCATTGGCTTGCTCGCCACTGCCGTGCATTGGTTTGTTTTTTAATCCAACATGAACCAATCACAAGCAGCTTTAACTGCGTGATTGAAATAGGCTTCAGTTGAAGAGGAAAAAATAGTTTTCCCCATACTAAGCATCGATACTCGACGCAGTACTCGTTCCCATATCTCAGGGAAAGGAGGTTACGATAAAAGCGAGGACGTTTTACAGCACTGCGCATTATGACCAATCACACACGATTCTGTTGAGCTTATGAATACAATGACCAACCAGAGGCATTCAGATGAGTCATAGCTAAAATCTGTGTTTTCTTCACCCTCTCGCTGACTGAAAACCTCTTTCTGGTGAATTATCTCGTTAAAAAAACAACAAAGAGCAGATGTGTGTATGAATATGTAAGTAAGATACTCATTTCACAGTATAAACAGCTTCAGTGATTTTAATGGGAGTTTTTGAAAGTGCTTGAAGTCTAGACTGTCAGTGAAAATGTTCTTTCAGTCATTCTTGAGACATGAAAAAAAAAATTGTAACTGCTATCAGGTTAAAAAAATTACAATATTTTCACTTGTAAATTTTATAGGGATTGATAATAGAATGTATTTAACACAATTATCCCCTTCAATTTAATTGTATCGTTATTATGTCAAATCTATGATGCTAATTTTATTCGCACTACATCTAAAACAGTGTGTCCACAGAGAAGGGTTCAATCATTCATATGCTATAAAATAGATAAAAATGTTTTTTAATGATACAAAAGCTTGTTTTATCAAAAGTAACACGCAATAATATCTCATATCAAAGCAAGGTTGTTTTTCAGTGACACATACATGTTTCATAAGGTTTCAAAGTTGTGTCCCCACTTTTTGTCAACACCGTCAGACATTCATTAAAATGTAGTAAAATCAGGGTATATTAGTGGCAGCTGTCACTCTAAAGGAGCCCCTCGCCACAGTCCTCCTCTGCAGAGTACATCAGCATCAGAAAGGCTCTGTTCAGTTTGATAGTTTTAGAAATTTAAATACTAATGTTAGTATTTCCTGGTCACAACCCTGATATTTTAACACCATCTTCCAATTTCTGAGGAAATCTTATGAAATATTTAGATCATTTTATTCTCCTGAAGCATCAAGCATCAATAGAAACAAACTAAATGGCTACTGCATGAACTCCGGTTGTTTTGTGAAAGAAATGGCAAATTTGTCAACACCGTCAGATGTCACCACCGTAAGTAAGATTTAGTGTTCCAATAATATATCAAAATACTTAAATGTGACTCTTGAATAAAAGACTCTTTATAAACAATAACATACTCACTGTTTGTTGTGTTAATACAGTAATTGTAAAGTGAAGTATAGTGAAAGTGACATACAGCAAGTATGGTGACCCATACTCGCAATTCATGCTTTACATTTACTCATCCAAGTGCACACACACACACACACACACACACACACCCAGAGCAGTGGGCAGCCATTTATGCTGCAGCGCCTGGGGAGCAGTTAGAAGTTCTGTGCCTTGCTCAAGGGAACATCAGTTGTGGTATTGAAGGTGGAGAGAGAGCGCTGTACATTCACTCTCCCCACCGACAATCCCTGCCGAACCGAGACTCAAACTTGCAACCTTTCGATTATGAGTCCGACTCTCTACCATTAGGCCATTACTTCCCCAATTGATTGATAATTGATTTATTTATTCAATAATTGAAAATTCAATAATTGAGTAATTGATTGATTCAATGTATTTGATTGTTAAAATCAATTCTGTCACCTTTGTCAGTTACATATTTTGATAATATTTAATTATGATTTTTATATTTGTTGGGGAATTGTGGGTCACATGTGAAAGTGTAATCTGTCTGCTAACATGAGAATGTGTTTTGAAATGTTAAAAACATATTGAATGCTGTTAAAAATAAAGTTGAAATGATATTACACAGTCCAAGGTAAAAAGCTAATTTTGTTTAAAAAGAGAAAAGTTGGGAGGTGCATCAATGCATAGCTCAGTAACTAAGTACATATAAGATACATAAACGTAGTTTATTTGTCTGAGTACAAGGTTTTATTCTTTTTTTCAATTTTGCACCCTGTTTTGTCCCACTTTTCAAGAACGACTGCTTTGATAATGTAAATGCTCTTTGCTTTCTTTCTGTACAATGAAAGTGTTATGATAAGTTGCCTAACTTAGAATGTTTTTATTCACATTAACTTTCAATATTAAATTCACATTAAATATAAAGGCAGTCATATTAAAAATATGTTATGGCATGACATCTATAGTTGTTACTTGTAACAAATATGGGTGTCATGTCATAACATATTTTTATGTATTTTTATATGAACAGACAAGCATTTTATGCATAGTTAATTGATTACAGTATTAGGCTACTTTGACCATCGCCCACCATAGAACAACTAACATAATCTATAAAGGTGAAAATCGAGATATTTCATGATGTAGTTAATGCGTTTGGGAATGTTTAGAATAAAAAGGAAAACATTTAAAACATATAAGTAAACTTACTGCATGATACACATGCACCAAACAATTAACCAAACAAACAGTTCTACTGTTAACAAACAGTTCAAGTAGGCTAAATAAGCCAAAGCACAATATTACATAACTTTAACTTATTAAATAAATAAACTTACAAAATAGGTAGCCTCAGGGCAGAGGTGCCAGATTTCTGTTAGTTGTAAACTAACTAACACTTTTGCACATGTGTCGCAACTTACTAAGTTTAACTCTTTCCCATTTTTTTCAGTGACAATTGAGAATTGTTTCCAGATGTCTGACTTGCCTTGCTTTGCTTTTGTCAAGTAAACAGCCGCTTTAATTTTCTTATCGACTTCGTGCGTTGACTCCATTTCTATTACATGCCAAATCCCACCGTTGCAGAAATGTTCTGACCACCCACTCCTACCCGCAGCAAAGGTAAAACCGCCAGCTCCAGCGAGATTTGCGTTGGGTCCCGCGGGAGCCCAAACCCAATGCATCTGATTATGAAATCGCTAAGGCTGTTATGCGAATAGTGAAGTAGGCCAAGGCTCTGTGATCAGTATTAAATGCTGCTCCTTCTGAGAGCTCTGAGTTTGAGTCCCTTAAGTTCATTTGAAAAAGCAGCATGAGTCACACATATTTCCAAATATAAAAAGCATTTATGAACCTCTTTTCCAACAAAAGAAAACATGTATTAACATGTTTTAGTTAAATATATAAGGCATTTCATAACACTACAAAAACTAAATTACTTTATACAGTATCACCTAACTTTTCCATTGTAAAGGCCTTTCACGAGCTGATGTCGTCAGTCCAGGTTTTGTCTTTTGTCATCTTTGTAGGGTCTGATAGTGTTCTTAATTACTTTGACGGAAAATTGAATGATGTCAATGATTAAGATTCTGCAACTATCATTTCTGGAGTGCTCCTTTTGTTCGCCCCACTTTCATGCACACACATAGTAGCAAACGTTTCGGGTTACTCGCGTAACCCTTGTTCTCTGAATAGGGAACGAGACGCTGCGTGAGCCAATTGTCTGAAGCCCTTATAGAATCACGTCAATTCATTGGTTGATGGAGCAGATGCCGTCACCGACGTTCTTACGTCGCCTCCTTATACTGGTGAACGCGCCATCTGCGCCTCAGATTTCTCAGCCAAAAAGGCCCCTGTCGGCAGCGTGAGGAGCTTCGCAGCAAATGCAGCGTCTCGTTTCCTATTCAGAGAACAAGGGTTATGCGAGTAATCTGAGACGTTCTCTTTCATAGGTTCACTCAACCTATGTAAGCTAAAACGCTTTGGGAACGATATACCAAAAACGCCAAGCTCAAAACGCTGCACTATCTGGCCCGATTACGAACCAGACAGCATACACGGCTGGTTCAAGCAGATAAAACTTGGGAACCCAGAGCCGTGTCAAGATCCAAGTTATAGAGCCTGATAAATAGGAGAGGACCATCCTGCCGCTACAGAAATATCCTCATGGGGGACCCCTCTAAAAAGAGCTTGAGAGGAAGCCACGCTCCTAGTAGAATGTGCCTGAATGCTGAGAGGTCAAGAAAGACCACGTATCTGGAGATCTTGTGATGCAGATCGCTGAAAAATTGTAGCTTCCTTCGTTCAGGCCTTGAATTTGGGCCGCTAAGGAACCGCTCTTCAAGTTTAGACGACTGAGATTCATGAGGCTCATGGGGCCTATCAATTGAGAGCTTTTCAGTGGTGCGTGAAAGCATGTCCATGAGCTCTGAGTAGGCCGCAGAAGGCCGCGCTTCCTGGACACTAGCCGGGAGAGCATCGGCTAAAGCAGGCCCGAAATCCTCAGTCGAATGCTGCTGTGAGTAACACGTCATCTAGACCGAAGGAAACGGCATCGCTTGCCTCTGGGCTAGGACACAAATACTCATGCGCGAATTCGACCGGAGAATTCACGCGCACGTGCTCAGGCGAGAGAGAGAGAGAAGGGCGAGGCCTGTCTGCTCGCTCTCTATTGCCTCGAGCTCCACATCCGAGCCCCAGGTCGTGAATTCACGGAAGGCCTCAGCGGCCTCCGGAGCGCAGCGGGGAAAAACGGATGACTCCCTCTCAAAAGCCGTGGAGTCTAATGCGGAGGGTTCTGAGACGGAAGATTTCGAACTACTGCAGTTGCCGAAGTGCAAACGAATATATCCCAAGAGAAAAATTATCGAAATCATGCCAGAAAAATCACAACAGAATGGCTAATATGGCCGCTTTGTGAAGGCAGAGAAATCTGAGGAGCAGATGGCGTGTTCGCCAGTATAAGGAGGCGACGTATGAACGTCGGTGATGGCATCCGCGCCATCAGCCAATGAATTGGCGTGATTCTATAAGGGCTTCAGACAATCGGCACACACAGGGGGGCGTTCCCAAAGCATCTTAGCTTACGCAGCATTGAGTGAATCTATGAAAGAGAACTCACTATTTATTTAAAGTCTCTGGTAGGTTCCCGAGCTCAAACAGCCCATTCTAACTATTTTATGGTCAAAACTCGTTGAATCCAGTTCACAATACAAAGCAAAGGGAATAAAGTATGTATTAGTAGAGGTGCACTTGGAATTATATTCCACTGAATGGGTGCCATTTGCTTCCAAAACTCTTCATAAAAATTATCTTTTTAAAGACTGAATCTAGTAATGCACATTTATCTATTCAAAATCTGTACTGGTCAATTTCAGGTAACTTTATTAAATTTTTTACACAATTTTTATGGAAGATGGATGCATTTTTCTCAGTCCTGTTACCAAAACTCTAATGTCTTTTAAAGAGCATATTTAAAGAGGTCATATGATGCTTTTTAAAAGATCATTATTTTGTGTATTTGGTGTTACATAATATGTTGTATGCTTTAATGTTAAAAAAACACATTATTTTTCAAATACTGTAGATTATTGTAGGTCCTCTGTCCCGCCTTTCTCAAACACTTAATTTTCTACAAAGTCCCTCCTTCTGACAAACACAGTCTACTCTGATTGGCCAACTGGCACAGTGTCCGTTAAGTCAACGAGATCCGCACTTCTGCCAAGCCCGCGCTGGTGCAAGCTCGCAGCAGACTTCTACCCGACAGCCAAAGCGGCATTACGTCACGAAAGTGCGGACTCAGAGGAAGACTGCGAGGGTTTAGGGTGCCATTTGGGACAGGGCCATTGACGAGCCTGGAGGAGACAGATCTCCGCTTTTTCGCAATGAAAGAATAAATAAATAAATAATTTATGTTTGAATAGTACAGTGTTTTCTTTACTCAAACACTATGCTTGTAAAGGCTAATGTTTGTGTGTGCTTGAAGAGCGGAGAAGTAGGTTTGTTCAAAAGGCTTCTTGTACCTTCTTCGTGTGACCAATAAACATTTGCAACGTCACCATCATGTGTATCACGTGCCATCAGGAAGTAGAGCAGGTGCGCTGAGCAGACATGCAGAACGCAAACACTTTCTACGAGCGATCAGTTTCAGCTTATATTTGTCTGCAACATCTCAAACTTACTGATGTAATATAGTTGTGCGTGCATATAAAGTAAGTGTATTTTGTTGTTCTTTATTTAAATCTGATGATTGTTTTCATGCCGCAAGTGAGACTTGTCTAGCGCCATTGCGCCATGTGTATATGTGTGTTTACGGCATTATTTCGCTGATTTGTCACCGTTAAGCTTGCTTTCATGTTCATTATATTTGATGAAAGTAATTTCAAGTATCTCCCGTGACATATGTTAATGTTTTACTGAGTTATTTCACAACTAATGTCTTGCTATATACCATATCATAAACGTGCCTCAGCACGTCTAGTGTAGTCATGGCGCCATCTTGTGGGCTGTCATAGAATGACCGCCCTAATTATCTGTATAGACAAGTGTTAAACTGCCTTAGTTTGTGTTGTTTTCTATACTTTAAAGGATTATGGCATGATAATTGTTTATAAATGTTAATTAATAATTTATTCATGTAAGATTCTTTTTGTATTCTGTTCTAGAACCACGACTTTACCACCAGTAAACGCCTTAATGAGATCTTGAAGTCTGGGGTGAATTATTCAAGTTAGGTGTCATTATACAGTTCTGACCGACTGTCTGCAGGGGTTCGAATCCACCTGAATCAGTGCTAAAATTTTAAACCTCAACTATAATTGGTCCTTCGAGCCGGAACCTCGAATTACTGCAGAGGAATGACATCCCGTCCAGAGCCTCCAGTTGTCCGCCCCAGACGAAATGTAAAGCCACCTGCATATCTAGCAGACTTCCAGGTACAAAGGTCTGGATCTGAGAGGAGATCTCAGCAACCTGCATGTTCCAGTGATGATGAAACTAAGGCTGAATATGCTCCATTGTCTTCGGAGTCCCGTGTCTCTACACCATAAGTCAGCGTTCACCCACCAGTGATCTTGTGCTACTGGATGAATGGCAAGATATAAGTGAAAACTTCCAGAGAGAGGAGGAAGAGCTGCATCCTCAGGCTCAACAGTCAACCTGGGAGGAGATGCAGATGGAGAATGATGAGCATCGCAGCTGCATTCGACAATTGCCAGAGATATTGAGTGCATTGCAAGGCCTTAAAGCAGAGAATGCCTTCATGAAACGAGAGATCCAGCATTTAGCCACAAATGTGGCCACCCCACACAAACCCGTATCTCCCGTACCAGCTCCTAAATTCCATGAGCCAGAAACATTTCGTAGCCAGCCAGTGCCCACCACACGATGCAGAGACCTCCACCAGTACCCCTCTGTGCAGATCAAGCAGATAACAGAGCAGGTGAGGGACTGCGCTATTTCACATAAACCTGCAACCTGAAATCCCCCTGTAAGACATGCCATAGGAAACACCTCCTTATTCTGCATGATGTAAATGAACGGACTGTAGCTAATGAAACAGAAACCGAAACTAGAGAGAACTCCTGGTAAACAGCACCAAGGACATCCTGTATGTGGATCGCCCTGTATACAGCCGCAAGGTTCTCCTAAAAGTGAGCAAGGTCATCATCACCAATGGGGACAAATCTATTGAGGCGTATGCTGTGTTAGACGATGGGTCGGAGAGGACCATACTGCTCCACACAGCAGCACAGCAGTTAGATTTGAAGGGGCAGCCTGAGGACCTAATACTGCGGACGGTGAGGCAGGACCAACAGGTTCTTCATGGGGCGGCAGTCTCGTTCACCGTGTCACCTGTCACTAACCGACACAAGAAATTCCCCATTCAACGTGCCTTCACGGCCGAAAGGCTCGGTCTCGCTGAGCAAACTCACCACGTTGCATCCCTCCAGAAGATGTACAAACATTTAGTTGGATTGCCCTTGCAGCAAATAGATAGAGTACAGCCTGTACTACTAATTGGCTCGGATTGTCCACACCTTGTTACCCCAATTGAGCCTGTTCATCTAGGCCTTCCAGGTGGACCAGCTGCAGTTCGAACTCGACTAGGCTGGACTCTACAAGGCTCTACACACGAGATCAAGCATGGGCTCAACACTCACCAGTGCCTCTTTACTACCATCTCCCCTAATGCTGATCTGTTTGCCCAAGTGGAAAAGTTATGGCAGATGGATGTAATAGCGTACCGCAATGAGAAAGTAGTGACGCGGTCAAAACTTGATCAGGAGGCCATCAGACTCTTACAAGAAAAGACGGTGAGAGTTAACGTGGATGGTGTCATGCGTTATGCGACACCGCTCCTTCGCACACAACACATGCCGACCCTGCACATGCCAAAAGAAGCTGTTCTACCGCAGCTAAGAAACATTGAGCGAAGGCTGGCGAAGAACCCTGATCAGGCCTGTGCCTACAAAACTGAGATGGAAAGACTCAGAAATGCTGGCAATGTAGAGAAACTGCATCAATTTGAGGCTGAGAGATCACAAGAATCATGGTAAATCCCTCACCATATGGTCACACACAACAGCAAGAATCGGGTCGTTTACAACTGCTCATCCCAGTATGAGGGCCAAAACTTGAACGAGCTTCGAGTCCCACCCTGTTGGCAGTGTTACTACGCTTCCGTGAACATTCCACAGCCATCAGCAGTGACATCCGTGGGATGTTTCATCAGGTGAGGCTGCTCCCTGTTGACAAACCTTTACTCCGGTTCCTGTGAAGAGACATAGCTTTAGAACAAGCACCAGATGTGTACCAGTGGCAGGTACTTCCCTTTGGGACTACTTGCAGTCCCTGTTGTGCCACGTTTGCCCTGCAAAAGCATGTGCAGGACCACAGTCAACCAGGAGATCAGGTGAGGGAGGTGATAGAAAAGTCTTTCTATGTTGACAATTGTCTCCACAGTCTCACCTCCAAAGAGGCTGCCAAATGCCTTGTTGATCAACTCTGTGCTCTGCTAAATTAGGGGGGCTTTGAATTAAGACAGTGGGCCAGCAATTGCCCGGCAGTGATATCTCACCTTCCCTCCGACACCAGATCAAACAGCTATGAGCTCTGGCTTAGTCAGGGACTACAAGATACCCATGAGTCTACCCTTGGACTGCTCTGGCATTGTCAGTCGGACACTTTGCACTACAAGCACAGGGTAGTGAATTGCCCTAAAGTAACCATGCTCAGCATTTATCGTGTACTGGCCAGCCATACATACGATCCCCTGGGTTATATTATCCCGTACACCACTCGAGCGAAAATACTGGTGCAGCGCCTATGGGATAAAAGGCGCGACTGGGATGACCCGCAACTGCCAGAAGATCTGCTCCGCTTATGGAGTTCATGGGAGAGAGAACTGAGTGATCTCGAAAATATATCACTACCAAGATGCTATTACAGACCAGACTTGGATTTACCAACTAGCATACGTGATATACACGTATTCTGTGATGCATCGGAGCAGGCCTACGGATCTGTGGCCTATTTGCGGATGGAAAATATAGAAGGCCAAGTTGAAATTGCATTTCTAGCAGCCAGATCACGAGTTGCTCCCAGAAAACAGCAGTCTATACCTCGCCTTGAACTTTGCGCAGCTCTGAGTGGGACCCAGCTCTCCAAGGTCCTTGTCACAGAACTCACTATTCCCATTCGTTCCTTAACACTCTGGTCAGATTCTATGACTGTGCTTCTCTGGCTATTGTCAAGTTCTTGCCGTTACAAGGTGTTCGTGGGAACTCGGGTGACAGAGATACAAGAACTCAAGCCATCTGCAACCTGGTGTTACATACGATCTGAAGACAATCCTGCGGACAGCATCACAAGAGGTAAACGCCTGTGTGACTTAGTAACAGGAAGCCAGTGGAATCAAGGTCCTTCGTTTCTCCAACTGCCGCCAGTGAATTGGCCCGAGCAACCTTCCTTGCCTTCTGAAGAACAAAGTAACGAGTTAAGGCAGTCCGCATTTTGTGGATCGACTACAGTTATCCCCTTGCCAAATCCACAGCAGTATGACACACTGGCCAAGTTCATAAAGGCATGCAGTCAGCAGCTTCACGGGGCGGCGAACATTACATGCGCTGACAAACAGAGAGAGGTAGAACAAACAGTGCTTCGTCAAATGCAGACCGAGTCCTTCCCTACCGAGATGGTCCATCTAAAGTCCGGGAAACCAGTACAAGTAGGCTGGCCTCCGTCTCTCCTGAGTTTGACCCTACCACCGAACTCATTCGTGTGGGTGGCCGTTTAAGATGCTGCAGTGAGGCAGAACTAGATTTTATCCATCCCATAGTCCTTGATCCTCAACATCCTGTGACCAAACTCATTATCAAGGATCATGATGAGAAGCTACATCACCCTGGGCCAGAACGAGTGTTCGCAGAGTTAAGAAGGACTTACTGGGTATTGCGAGGCCGTGAAGCAGTAAGGCGACACCAACGTCAATGTGGAGAGTGTCGAAAATGGAAGGGACAACCAGAAGTTCCTCGTATGGCTGACTTGCCACTTGCAAGACAACAGCTCTTTAAGCCTGCATTCTTCTCAACTGGCATGGACTGTTTCGGACCCTACATGATTAAGATTGGATGCCGAAATGAGAAGAGGTGGGGCATATTATTTAAGTGCCTTACCACCAGGGCAGTGCATATAGATCTGTTGGCGAGCATAGATTCAGACTCCTTCCTGATGTCCCTGAGATGCTTTATCGCTCGACGTGGGAAACCGTATGAGTTGTTAAGTGATCAAGGCACTAACTTTAAGGGTGGAGAACGAGAGCTGAAGGAGTCCTTTGCTGCTTTGCATGAGGAGCTACAAGGCCACCTTGCTTCCCAGCAAATTCACTTCGGTGGATGCTGGGAGAGGGAGATACGTTCAATTAAAACGGCTCTCCAAGTTACCTTAGGGGGGCAGACTGTAACAGAAGAAGTTTTGAGAACAGTGTTAATCGAAATTGAGGGGATCCTTAACTCAAAACCTCTTGGCTACACATCCTCCGACATATCTGACATTGACCCAATCACCCCAACTGCTTCCTCATTGACGCAGAGATGCCTCCACCCCAGGTCGTGTATCAAGACTCAGGAGTGCTAAGTCGATGCCGCTGGAGACACAGCCAACTGTTGGCCGACCACTTCTGGAGGCATTTCATTAAGTACTATCTGCACAGCCTCCAAGTTCGACAGAAATGGAAGATGGACGAGGGAAATCTACAAATTGGCGATGTAGTGATGATTGTTGACCCTCAGCTCCCTCGAGCTTTGTGGCCAGTGGGGAAGATCTCCGAAGTGCATCCAGGGGCAGATGTCAGAGTAAGGTCAGCTACTGTGCAAGTTGAGAGACGGACATACACTCGACCTGTAGCTCGTCTTGTCAAGCTACCAGCCGAACCTGATAAAGAGTAATCCACTTTGAGGGAAAGGCCTTTGTCAAGATGTACGAATTCAATCATTGAATTCAGGGGCGGCTGTTCAAAAGGCTTCTTGTACCTTCTTCGCGTGACCAATAAACATTTGCAACGTCACCATCATGTGTATCACGTGCCATCAGGAAGTAGAGCAGGTGCGCTGAGCAGACATGCAGAACGCGAACACTTTCTACGAGCATCAGTTTCAGCTTATATTTGTCTGCAACATCTCAAACTTACTGATGTAATATAGTTGTGCGTGCATATAAAGTAAGTGTATTTTGTTGTTCTTTATTTAAATCTGACGATTGTTTTCATGCCGCAAGTGAGACTTGTCTAGCGCCATTGAGCCATATGTATATGTGTGTTTATGGCATTATTTCGCTGATTTGTCACCGTTAAGCTTGCTTTCATGTTCATTATATTTGATGCAAGTAATTTCGAGTATCTCCCGTGACATATGTTAATGTTTTATCGAGTTATTTCACAACTAATGTCTCGCTATATACCATATCATAAACGTGCCTCAGCACGTCTAGTGTAGTCATGGCGCCATCTTGTGGGCTGTCATAGAATGACCGCCCTAATTATCTGTATAGACAAGTGTTAAACTGCCTTAGTTTGTGTTGTTTTCTATACTTTAAAGGATTATGGCATGATAATTGTTTATAAATGTTAATTAATAATTTATTCATGTAAGATTATTTTTGTATTCTGTTCTAGAACCACAACTTTACCACCACGCGTAATGAGATCCTGAAGTCTGGGGTGAATTATTCAAGTTAGGTGTCATTATACAGTTCTGACCGACTGTCTGCAGGGGTTCGAATCCACCTGAATCAGTGCTAAAATTTCAAACCTCAACTATAAGGTTATTTGCCAATATACTTTTGTATGTTTTAAATTTCAGAATCAGAATGAGCTTTATTGGCCAGGTATGTTTACACATATGATGAATTTGTTATGTGACAGAAGCTCCACGGTGCAACAGAATGACAGCAACAGGACACAGACAACAAAAGAACAACAAATGTACAAATAGGCAATGTAAAAATTGGCAAAAACACAATATACAATACAGACAAATATGTGTGAGGTCTGACGTGCAAATTTGAAATGGAAAAAATGTATATGTGTGGTGAATACATTTTTTTAATAAGTAATTGTATAATAGTGTTGTGTGTTCTACATGTAATGTCAAGTGTTCATGAGATGGGATGCTTGGGCAAAGAAACTGTTTCTGTGTCTGGTCGTTCTGGTGCTTAGAGCCCTGTAGCATCGACCAGACGGTAACAGTTCAAAGAGTGAGTGTGCTGGATGTGAGGGGTCTCCTAAAGTCCACGATCATCTCCATTGCTTTGAGCATGTTAAGCTCCAGGTTGTTAAGACTAAACCAGACAGCCAGCTCCTTCTTAGCTCCTTATCCTGTGCATAAGCGCTTAATTTGAGATTTTGATCAAGTGTATTAAACAACAAGAAAAACTAAGCATCCATATAGCTACACTAAATGTTATTTAACCTGTAAGCATTTATGAAAACATCATGTCATGCACTTGCTGCCTCAGATAACAGTTACAACCGTTTTAATGACAGACAAAACCCTCCATCTTAGTCATTCGCTGGTCAAAAACCTAGTTAACTCCATTTGAACTTGAATTTCATATAATGATAAATGCTTTAAGTGCACACTGATCAGTAAAGTCTGATACAATACCAACACAGATGACGCAGCGTTGTTTAATTATTGATTTTTCCCTTCTGTTTTTTATATACTACTACTGCGGTTACTTGAAACCACGGCTTATGCAAATATTTCCACATGGTGATGTAGACCTGTGGGGGCCTGTTTGAATGAGACGTTTTAGGGAGGCGTGGCAGAATCTTACCTTTGATAAAGAATATCTCTTTGGTTTTGAGACTTTAGTCTATGCAACAATCAGCTTGTAACACTCCAAAGAGAAAGCAAAACTTGAAATCGCATCATATGACCCCTTTAAAAAAATATGTTAACACATTCCTTCATTTCCCCCTCAGGCAGATGCTTTTTTTTATTAAATTGTTGGTTTCATGGTCAAAGAAATATAATTTTTATCATAGAAAATCACTAATTATCTAAATAAGGTGTATTTTTATAAAGTACACAAACCCATTTTTTTATTTTAAAGGCGACTCAAACCTCAAGCTTATCAATTTTCTATGATACAATTTATTAAACAATGGGATAAATTATGGACCAAACTTAATTTAAAAGTTAGGGTTTAACTTTATTTTTAAAGAAAAAACTATTTAGTAACAGGAAGGAGTATCCATTATATTAGTATACAGGTTTGACTACAAATATGAGGTATTAATGCCTGCATATGGTGAAAGTGTTAAACATTGACTAGTGAGCTGACCTCACTGCTAAAATAAGGCCAAATCACGTTTCTACTTAAATCTAGTGGTTTGCAGAGGTTTTTGTTTAGGTAAAATTGATATTAACAATAGTAAACTTAACAAATAATATATTTCAGTTTTTCTGTCGAGTCCAATACGTAATTGTCACAGGAGAGAAATTGCAAGTACATTTTCTGTCATACTTGCAGGAATGTAATATAAAACAACAATGCAGAAAAAATCATAGGGTGTCTCTGGGCAAAAGCATTGTCTCAGTGTGGATAGAAGGCCAACACGTTGAGACAAATGGTTTGTCTAGATTAATATGGAGGTGGCCTAATATTTACATTAATAGATCAGATGACACTACTCACTCCTGTTACTTTTACTCAGTTACTATATATAAGTATAGGGTATATGAGTAACAGCGCTGAAAGTAGCAGGATAGAGATTTTAGGATAAAATAAGTAAATGCATATTATCTAGCCACATGGAGTACATGCTAATAATATGAGAATACTTGCAAATGAAAGTGATTCACCAAAGATTTGTATTTTTGAAATAAACAAGTAACATCTAAGAAATAATTTAGGTAACAGGACACTATATTTATAATGATGCACCCAGCCACCATTACAATATAATCAAATAAACAAAAAAGAAAATAAGACCACATGCTTCCAATCATTTAATTGCATTCAGAAGATCCAGATGTTAAAATATTATGTTGAAAATGTGTCTTGTGGAATTTTCCCAGTTTTTTAGAAAGATGGGGTGTGGGGTCTGGGGCATGTGTTATGGTTACAAGACTGAGTGAAAACCTGCGGGCACGACTAAAATTAATATTTTATCCAAAATATTATACATTTATTTTGAAATAAAGGTATTTAATGCACAGAGGGATATGGAGGTACACAAAAATGCAAAATTAAAATGTTTTCTGAAGGATTTTAAAGTTAAAATCAAGTTAAAGTTGTATTTCAAGTTAAAATGTATAGCGTTAGACACTGGGACATGTACAAATGCTGTATTTTAAGTGTTTTAGGTCATTTTTAGTAACTTTTTGAATTATATATTTTAAACTTGCAATTCGATTATTGTGCAGGACACTTAATAATAAATTGTATTTTATAGTTAATTTGTATGCATGTTTGTACCTATAATGTCCTGGGACACATTACTGGGACCCACAAATGTCACCCATTCGGTGGAATAGCATATAATAATAATTTTGACATTTGCTATGTGTTCATGGGTTCGATACTGCCTCACCCACTGAAGTAATTAGTCACTCTTTTTCCACATGAAAAACATTTTTGTAAAGGTCATAAATAATTAAGCAGGCTTTACTCTGGCACTCAAGATGCTGAACTTTAGGTGGAGCCTTCAAACCATAAAACCAGCTGCCTCTGCTCTCCAGTCTCTCAGTTCACAATTTCAATAAACTCTTAATGGAAACCTTTTGTCTTTCGTCGAAGAGGTCATGAATGAATGTTAGTACTAAGTTATGTCCAACTTTTGTTTTTGTTTTTTCAGTTCACTTTTCTAGAATACATTTTGTGCTTGCACGCTCGTTTTTGCTTTGACAAACACTGAAAAGAAATATGGATTTAAATTAACATATTTCTTGATTTCGTGTTACAGATGCACATCAACGAATCAATAAGATAATTTAAGGAAGCGTAATACACATATTGTTTAATGCTCTATGAATATGCACAAAGTCTTTTTTATTGTTTGTTAAGCTGTCTGTTTTTAGATAAGTGATTTTAAAAGCTCTGTGGATCTTACGGTATGAATTATAGATTATATTTCGTACACTTAGGCTTTGTGTTCTTCACCCCATGCTGATTCTCATCTGTTGACAGCACGCAGTCCAGGCCTAGTCTAATAATTTCCATGCATAGCAATGAGATCATAAAACTCACAAACACTAAATCAAAACCTGAGCCACAACGGGTCTTTAATAAAACCGTCCATAGGCGGTCCATAGAGGCATAAAAGAAAACTGAGTCCATATAATATCAGAATATATTTCGTGCACATCCGTGATTAATACGTGTTAATACCAAAGTCACATTTATCATTGCAATAGCTACACATTGTATAGCTCTGATCATAACTGGGAATAAATAATAGACAGTATAGGCATTTGATTTTGGGATTGTGCGTATGCACACTGAAAGAAATATGGGCAATTCACTAAAAAGTGTTAATCTGCAAGTGCTACCTGATTTAACCCTTTGTTTCGCTGGTATAAAGTAAAGTATATATTGAATAGTCTTCTTTTATATTTTCCCCAAACTGTGTTAACAATGTATGATTATTATTATTATTATAAGAAGAAGAAGAGTTAGAGCTATCACAAATAAAATAAGCGTTAATTCGTCTTTTGACAGATTTTCATACTAAATAGTTTATATTAGGTTTTAGAAGCGATGCAAGAACGTCAAAGACCTGTTCTGTGTTTAAATGTCTTAACCAAACCAGACATCAGTTTGGCAGAGTGCAGATAATGGGAGAGAGAGCACACGTTGTATCGTCTTGTTCTCATATCTTAAAGCATCGGTCTTTATCTGTGAATTGGACGAGTGAAAATGACCAGCACAGAATGATAGCAGATAGTTAGATTATTTAATGTATTTGACGGGAGTAGGTGTGATGTGAAATTATAATCAACAATACAAACACACTAGACTTATTCCGTTTGAAAACATGCAGGCGCCAGTTTGAGGCGTTTATTTAATCATTTCTGATTATTTATATAATGCGGCATAAAGAATGAAACTGTGTTTGTCACAGGCATTAGCTATATTTTAAACAAGCCTTTGAATGCAACCACACAGACCTGACAGTACTTTTAGGATCATTATATGTCTAAATGAATGCGTGAAGCTGTGGACGTATACAGGTGTCAGGGTTAACTCAGTTATCTGTGTTATTACTACTGAGGGAAAAAACGTTTATTTTATTATTTAAAACGACATGATCCACGGAATTAGACATTAGACAATAACGCCACAAATATGGTTTCTTTTCATGTTTGAAAATTCTATCATCCCTATTTTCAACAAAAGCGTTACTCACGTTAATTAATTCCTAAATGGGTGTTCAAATAATGTGCAATTATTATATATAATATGTGTCAAATCTAATATTTCAATTTGACACATTATGCTCATAAAAGAGATTTAAAAACATTGCAGCGGCCTGTACAGACTTATGCAAACAGTGATCAAATTCAAGGCATTAATCCTTCAAAATAATTCATTTTATGTTTCACAAATTAATAAAGCCTCGTAGCGAAGAAGGACGACAAAATATGTATTATAAACATGCACTTTCATTATGTTGAATTGTCATTATTGAGCGTATATGCTGAATTTGAACTGCAAGGATAAAACGTCAACTCATATTATCACTATAATATCTGCCCCTAAATACGTCCCAGGTCAGAAAGAAAGAAAGAAAGAAAGAAAGAAAGAAAGAAAGAAAGAAAGAACGGCAAACAATTGTGCGATCTGACTTATTTAGAAGTTTCTCTCTCTCTCTCAGGTTATCGAGTACTAAATTGAGCTGTTGGAACTATTTAAGAATGGGTTTTAATTAAGACAAGGTGGGATTAGCGATATGCATTACAGCAGCAGTCATATAACAATGGGCTACACTCTTTTGCACTTATCTTCTTTACAATATCTTTCCATTGAAATCAAGTCGGTAAAGCTCTGTGAGATGAACCTGCATACCTGAGAATCCTGGGCAAGACTCCAATGAAGTGAACTCGTCGTCTGCATGTTTCTCAAATGTTCTCTTGAAGCAGATTTCGACAGCCGTGTTCCCCTGCTAGCCTCATTGTGTTTCCACAAAATCTGACTACAAAGTGTAATTTCCTCATTTATCCAGAGGAGGGAGACTCTTGGCTCTCTGTACTTGTAAACGAGTTTTGACCACGACCTAAACCTGTGGGAGTTTGTTTGAAGGGTTTATTTTTGACGCACAACGCTCACCTTGGCATGGCAACGATACCCTCTTTTACACATCGTGGGCATAGTTACAACACGTAGGCTGTATGATACTGGTGCATATTAATATTAGCACTGTTTGTGACGCTATAGGCTCTCCGCACACTATCTTGTGTTTTCACACTACAACAGCACACTAAAGACTTTTTGCTCAGTTGATTTCGTTACATTAACCCAAGCATCCCCCCCTAATGTTGTGTGATGACCTCGAAAGATGTTCTCCATGTGTTGAAGGGGAGACTTGTGATCTACACACATGTACGGATAGTGACACCGCTTCTTGTTCTGTTGGGTCGTCTGTAAGCTTTTACAAGTGACATTTTGTGAGCTAATAAACTATACCTTCTTTACTTCCACAGGAAACTCTGTGAGCATGCTGTGATAGTGTTGGCCTTTGGAATTCAGTCAGTACCCTATATACTCTACATAGTATTCATGTGACAAAGATTATTGCATTGGATCTTATTTGGAACATGTGTACTGATAAATTAGGTTGGCTAAGTTTCTTTGTAATGTACATTACATGTGTATAAAAGTGTTTTTTTATATAAATTGTGTATGTTTAATTCCTAGTGATGGTTTAAACACCAGAAGTATGAAATACACAAACGAAGAGCTTGTTATTGTAGGGATTTAATGTTATTCGTATTATAGCGGGCATGGCTAAGTCTTAACCCAATCTCATGAAAGTATCAATAATAAACCAAATAAAAAACTAAAATGAGTGGTATTGATACGTAAAAATGGACTCTGTCGTGTATATGCTACATGATAGGTAGGAGTAGGGTTGTGGGTAGATGCGTATCATATGTACGCGAACATTGCATATCATATGCACGTACGATTTTTGCTCTGCAAAGGCGCACTTTATTCAGAACAGCAGAACGCAGATTTAGCGTTTAGAGTATGTGCAAAATACACGTGTTACTCTCATAACATAAGTCTCATTCTCATAGCATACACTTTCCGGGACCTATGCCTAACCAACTCTACTGTTCCACAGGCCACCCCTTTTCATATTCCAAAATTGCATATATCCTATTTCTGGAAGACTCATCATTGTTAGAAATGCGTCAAGTTTAAACGAAGCTTTGCTTTTTCCCTCTAATCTGAATTAATGTATTGAAAAGGTTAAACTGTGCATATTAAATACGCGCACACGTGCAGCCTACCCCAGGAATCCTGGACCAATGAAACCAACCCATCGCTCTCCGCGTAACCAGTTAGATTGACGTGGAGGACGCTCAAATTAACTCCAGCAAACTTCACCCTGCGGGATCAGACAAATCCCTCTTTATCTGGAGAGGATCACTCGCATCCTATTCTACCTTAGACAAGTTTGACATGTAGTTTTGCAGCCGGAGTAGACAAAAGTGTGTCGAAGTATTCTGAACATCACAAATCTACTGCATGCTGCAGTGTTCAGCCATTGAGGGACACTTTTAAAGACACGCATCGCAAGAGCAAATGGGTGAGAACTCGTTCACATCTGCACGCTTATAGTTGTCTTATTTAGACCAGAAATAACCGTAACTCTGAGCCTCGAACTGAATTGTCAAATGTTTGCATTGTTTATGAGTAGGCTATTTAAATAATTCAAATAAAGCAACTGTGCGGTACCTACCATACAACGATTATCTTATTAGGCCAATATTATTCATTATTTGACTGACAATTTTGAGTGTAAAACATTTTGGAGAATGCAGACAATTATCTTTATGTTCATGGAACAATCTTTGATTTGCGAAAGTCACTCGATATGTACATGATGTGCCATGCTGTTTTACGACGTTCATTTTCCACAGCATATATTTAATGCCTTTTGTTTCTTACAGAGCAAAACTACGGGGAGGTGAACCAGCTGGGGGGTGTTTTTGTCAATGGACGTCCTTTGCCCAATGCAATAAGATTACGCATCGTGGAGTTAGCCCAGCTTGGCATCAGACCTTGTGACATAAGCAGACAGCTTCGGGTCTCCCATGGCTGTGTGAGTAAAATCCTTGCGAGATACAACGAAACTGGGTCCATTTTGCCAGGCGCAATCGGTGGCAGCAAACCACGAGTTACGACGCCGAATGTAGTCAAAAACATACGGGAGTACAAACAAGGAGACCCGGGAATTTTTGCATGGGAAATCCGGGACCGTCTTCTCGCGGACGCAGTGTGTGACAAGTACAATGTTCCCTCGGTCAGCTCTATCAGCCGGATATTAAGGAACAAGATTGGAAACCTCTCCCAGCCTAACCAATATGAAAATGGCAAACAAACCCCTCCGCAGTCCAGCATCTCCTATAACCATATATACCCGTATTCATACCCCAATGCAATGTCTCCTTCCGGGAACAAAATGAGCAATCCTCCCGGTGTTCCTGTCACGGGTGGGCATGTAAGCATTTCCCGCGGTTGGCCTTCAGCGCACATGGTCAGCAATATACTGGGTATTCGGGCTTTCATGGATCCTTCAGGTGAGACTCGTTGTACAATAATAGGTTTTGACAACACATCTTACGTGTACGTCAAACGGTCACACATAGGCCTCAGCCTCACTAGCTTGATTTGCGATGCATACACAAAGCAAACCGAAGAGGCCAATGCAATCACCTAATGTGTAGCCTATTACAAACATTGAAACTATGTTTCTAACTATGTTATAAATTGGATACATTTAAAAATAAAAAATTGACATGAAATGTAGACAGCAGAGTATTAAGATGTTGGCTATAAGTGAGTAGGCCTTCGGGTTCTCGGTACTGTAAAAAGTGTTAACCTGCTATTGTTACCTTACATAGTTTTTCCTGATTAAACCCGTAACGTATTATGTATTAATGTTGACTGAATCATGTAAAATAATATTTTCATTCAGATGATTTTTCAGTCTAAACTGAGCAAATTATATTGTTTTAGATATTAAATTGTGTTAAGTTTGTTTATAAATGCTGTGTTTTATATTCCTTTATTGTAAGTTATAACGAATAAATGCACGCATTAAGCGACCCAATATGGTAACATATCATTATGATGTGCATATTAATAATTACACGTGTTGTTGAAAATGCTGTTTCAGAATATGTTATAAGTTCTTATATATGAGAATGTGTAGGCTAGCATATATTGGCACTTGGATAAACTGATGATAATATATTTATTTAAAATCCATTTAAGCAAATATGCAAACATAACTTTTCGCTTAATATGTGTCATTCAGTTACAAGGAAAACTATCGCTGAAATGTGTTAATTACATAAGTAATGCTTTATTCTGCTTGGAATAATTTAGATGTAGTTTGTTATAAAGTGAAGCAAAAACAGAACGTTTTGAATTGAAATCATTGTTTTGTAGCTCTTGCTAGCGCTGAAGGATACGCACCAAAAATGGAGGACTGGGGTAGTGTGAATAGAGCGACATTCCCCTCTGCTCATGGAGTCAATGGAATAGACAAATCTGCTATTGATGCAGACATAAAATACCCTCAGGTATCGTAGCGATTATTTTATTCTTACTGATACAGACCCTGCTCATAAATCATTTGGATGACTTTGCATGTCAGTTATGTTTCATGTTATTTTGTAATTACATAATTATTGTGTAATAAAAATCAAGTACCTAAAATATATGATAGCGTTCGCCTATTTAGTCTGTGTGTAATAGCCACAAAACGGAAATACAAAGTGTTGCCTTATCATGTATTATTAGTATACTGTATTTTTGTTTAATCTGCTTGCTCTGTGTTAACGTGATTGTTTTCCCCCCTGTTTCTTCAGCCTTCGTCGACTTTGTCTAGTTATGTCCCAGCATGCGCGTACTCTTCCTCTAACCAGTACGGCGTGTACAGTGGCCCGGCAGGCAGTTATGTGAGCCCAGGCCATCACTGGCAGGCCCAGGGTACCAGCCTCTCCCACCCTGGCGGTGGCGTAGCGATGCACCCGAGTGACATCCATTCTTCTATGGCGTTCAGACATGCAGTGCGAGATGGTATGCACAATCATACTTTGATATCGGTCAAACTTCAGCTGCTGTCCATTACCAATCAGATTTGAGTATAATTGCTTATAGAGCGATTTTTTTCAAGGGTATCTTAACTGACTTTTTTGTTACTAATTTAATCAATTTAAACGCCCATAATTAGATTATATCATCATGCACTTTACTTTCTAATTGCAATAAACAACACCTGGGGAAATAAATAAATAAGGTTCCAACTTTTATATAGAAGCCTATAGAAGCTAGTGTTTCATATAACATTTCTTAAGAGAATGAAGTCATGCAGGGTGAAGTGAGCGGTGCACTGTAAGTACACTCTTAAAAATAAAAGGTTCCAAAAAAGTGTTTTTGCAGTGATGCCATAGAAGAACTATTTCCCTAAAGAATCTTTCAGTGAACAGCTCCTAAAAAAACATTTTAAAAATCCAAATAAACGTTTTCGAATATGAATAATCTTTTTAATGCATTTGAAAGGTTCCATTGATGTTCAAGTTTCTTCTTAGAACCATTATGCCAATAAAGAACCTTTATTTTTTAAAGAGTGCATTGTAGTATGATCTCAGTTGTATGCTCACCAGAATAACTGGCCTCATTAATAGGCCTATGTGAAATGCATTTCAATGATTAATTATGCATTTATATGATTCATTATTGTAGGAATTACGTATTAGCTTACTTAACAGAATATACATTTCATAAATTTAAAATAAATAAAGCCTACGTTATTGAATAAACGGTCAGTATTCGCAATACGTAATTATGAAAATTATAAGCATATTTCAAAAACGTCTATTAGCCTATTTTAGAATATTCTTATTAAATGTATATTTAGAGGAATTATTACAATGGCCTATTTTTGAAAATCGAATCATCTTTTTGAACATGCCCCGATCCCATAGATTGACATTACACAGAAAATGCGTGATTGATTTGAGCAGATTAAGACTTGTTTTCTCTCTAAATATGTTCTCCTGTCTGTCCTCCGCAGGAAAAGCACCGAGTTCCCTAAGCAAGCAGCAGCAGCACGAAGCATTGAGCAATATACACGGACTCAGCCTTTCTACCTCATCCTAACAGCACAGATACACCAGTTTAGAAATGATCGCATTTCAAGAAAGAAACCGTAAGTTGCACATCTTTCGACGGTGTTGTGCTGTTCGAGAGAATAAGATCTTCGTAAAGCCGAATGAATGTATCCGACTTTCTTCTTTACTGTAACTATAACTATATCTGCAAGCAGCGTTGTTTGGTGGTTGGCTGTTTAACCATTATACTGTCATACTGGGTTTGTCTATGCTATTTATGCATAGCGGATGCAAAAATGAGATTTGTCTTAAAGCTAAATCACGCATCAGTTCAAAATCATTTTTAAAGAATGGCAATACATTACAGAGACGTGTACAATAAATAAACCATATGTGAACAAAGTAATACATTGTTAATGTAAATATGAATAAAGCTTTAGTTATATATTTTTATAAATCCATGTGTAAATATGCTAAATAAAGGTATTGCATAAAAACATCTCAAGTCAATTTCGTTATTGTCTTTTTATGAGCACTTGATTTCACTTCAGATTCTCGTAAAGATATATGGAAATTGTAACAAACTGCTTTTCTATGCTCATTCTGCCTAGTGTTCTCAGTATATTTGTGTCCACTCTAAATTAGCAGCAGAAGGTGCTATAACATCTGAATGTTCAGCCAGAGAGTGTGTCACGCAATCTGCTCTGCACGGAGCGATACGGCCAGTTCGCTGTTTTCTCACGTGCACGCGCTCCTGAGCGTAATGGTGCTTGTCCGCGTTTGGCGCCTCCAGTGATGCTATCTGTGTTGAGGCTGGATCATTGCCACACGGGGCAAAATGTATTACGATATATATTAGTATAGGATTATACAAATATCTATCTATATAGATAATCCTCGATTTGGCGAGTTTCTTAAATCGGTTCTATAATCATTTTTCTTACAGCATTTGTGATGAAGACATGGTTCATGATTGTTTGCAACCATGTGGAAGATGCCGGCTCGGCATACAGATAAAGATCTTCGAGTAATAGGCCTCATCATAAACCGTTTGCCATATTCGACGCGATGATTATTATTATTCCAGGCTTATATACGTTTTATACTATTAGTTAAATCATTGTAAACCTGTTCTGATGACTACAAGAGATTTATAGCTCTCTCTCTCTCTCTCTCTCTCTCTCTCTCTCTCTCTCTCTTTCTTCATAAAGGATCTGGGTCGCATTTCTCAAAAGCATCATCAGCCAAAGCAGATAGTAGAAACAATAATTGCATTCACCCTATACACTTTGTCCCGAAATCATGGTGAAACTGTAAGCAGTAGTCCTACATGACATTCATCGTATAGATCTACGAGCGCTCTCTGTAGAAATCCTAGAGTTTTAGGTGCATCATAAGCTCAGTTTCTTGCAATCACCTGCAGGACAACGGCAATATTACAGCTAAATGTAATACAACTACAGTCGGCTAAATATTATGGCTTTAATACCATATAACTTTATTTTATACGTCTACTTTTGGGGAAAAATGTTAATCGATTATTTAAAACAGTTTCAAAGAAATGCATAAAAAACATAAAAATAAATAATAGATCCTACTACCTAAATAAAGCATTGTACCTGATATAGACGAAGTTGCAAAAAAGTATTGGTTTGTCATGACGTCGCCCTTTTTTCCTCCTCTTCCTCTTCTTCTTTGACACCCAAAGGCCTCTCACCTGCTCTGGAGTGTTGTGTATTGATATGTTGTGTAAAGAGCCACATTTGATTCCTGGACATTGGAATTAATTTGAAACGCGCACACGGAAAATGACTATATACAAATACCAACCCGGCATCACGCCGAAGCGTGACAAATACATATTTAATCAATTATGAATGCATTGTTGAGAAATCAACTTTAAATATTTCCGGGGGAAGATAAATTGCAAATATTTTAAACAAACAAACAATCAAAGAGTTATGGTCCATATGTTACAAATATGACAAACAACTGTCATTTCAGTTGTGTGAAAATTAAAAGAAAAGAAACGAACGTTGCATAAATAAAACACGGGCCTACATCATTTGTTTGAAGCTGTTATTAATTGATACAGCAACACTTTTTATTTATGCCAAATATTATGCCAAAACGAATTGTGAGTTAAACATCCATCGGGTTATCTTTAAAAAAATAAATAAAACCAATGTGAACGACATGTTGTGTGAGAAAAGCTTTTTGCACTTCTCGGAGCCAAAACATTAGTGAGAAAAGAAAATATGGTTTAAAATGTGATCGATGGAACCCGTCTTGTTGAGCAATCAATAGGCTAATACTGATACAAAGCGCCTATTAATATACGATAATATGTGTCTAATATTAACTGAGAGTGTCGGTTCAAACATTTCTCCCGACCATTACGATAGAGTTTCCTAAACCATCTTTTCCGAATTCCCAATATCATTGTGTAAACGACACAGTAATCACAACACAATGTCATTCATTAAACGACAGTAGCATATACTGTTAATAACATTAACACAACAATTATAACTACTAAAATAAATAAATGCATACATATACATACATGATTGATTGATTGAATTAACGAATGATCGATCTAAATCTCAAAAGCTACATTTAAAGTCTAATAAGCATGCAATGCAAATATTGACATAAGTAATCTTTTATGGCATAGGATCGTTGGTCAACGTGGAACATACACGCACGCGAGCTTGTAAAATGTGGTTTTTCTAGTTCTGCACTGTTGTTCGTGGAAAACAGAAAAAAGAATGTCACAAATGTTCACTGAATGAGGATAAAATACAAGATCGGTGTCACTGATAGATGTTCTTCTCGGTCCATCTAATTGTCGTAAAAGGTGTCACAACCAAATGAAGAGTTAAAATTGTAGTTCTGGTTCAAGTTCTGTTATGATCATTTCTGGGCTTTCTGTAGCAGATGATTTCACGACGGAAAGTTCTCTGTACACGTCCCTGAAACATTACTGACACTCTATGAATGCACGTACTGTACTTTCCTGCCGTGTTAGGCTTATAAATATTTGAATGACACCACAGACATAAGACTGTTAGCGAGCAACATAACTCAGTGTATGGTAATAAGTAATAAATGCAGCGTTTTTCCAAGTCATGGCTCTAAATACGACTTTCATCCTCCTTTTTAAAACAATTGATTTATTTATATTATTTGGTTATTACGATTATTGTAAAAAAAATGTTTTATGCTTTAAAAATATATTAATACAAATATTTATATATAATATAATAATAATAAAACAAAATAAATAACGGACAAAATAAAACAAATATGTAAAACTCGCTTTTTATGAATGAATATAATGCAGCGTTAACATGATTCTAAACCAATATGTTACACATCAGCATACTCAATGTTTAAACATTGTTTCTTGGAGACTGATATGGAAATGATATGGACATTTCAAAAGATAACATTTCATTAATAGACATTATAGGGTATTACAGTAAAACAAATATAGACCTATATATTTAATGATCCAAATTATGATGCAATACATATGTAATATGAAGTATGAGTTATTAGTACACATTGTATTTTACAATAACTTCTGCAAATTCAGGACCATAATATAAATCCTTGTTGTTTCACATGCATAGACAGGCGGAGAAGAGGCCAAATCCATAATTAAAATGGTCAATTATAAGACATATATCTAGTAGTGCTAGAAAAGTAATAATCCCTGCCAATGTCCAGTGATGTCTGTTTAGACAAACCCGTGGTTGAGCTCTGATTTAATGATGTAATGCAAAACTTCTGCAAGATTTACTTCCTTGCTTTAAATTAGTTTGACTTCCTGAAACGTATAAATACATGTTCCCACGCTGAACAGCTTTAACCTGCTATAACAGCCCAATACATTCTGTCATTCGATGAACTTTCTGCAAATCAACAATCACACAGACCTTTGGGCTAACAATTGAGATAGTGATGCTGCTGTAAACTTCCAAAGTGATGTCATCCGTTAGATTGTTACAGCTAGGTCATTGGTTCTTTTCTCAGGGAATACATGAATTGATGAAATGTTGTTGTTACATAATGAAATACTGAAAAAATGTATAGTCTGAATGCATTGTAAGTCGCTTTGGATAAAAGCTTCTGCTAAATGCATACATGTAAATGTAAATTGGTGCTGTTATAGGACACATTCATGGTATTACAGTTTTTAAGCACCGTTTATTTATTTAGTTGTTAAGTAGCTGCTTCCACTTTACGAGATTTCATTACAAACAACATGCAAAATACTAATTTCAGAAAGAATGCACCTAGAGAGCAGAATAATGTAATAATGAAAAAAACACTTTAAATGTAAAAACCAAAATGAATGTAATAAACTTGGAAGGAACAACATTAGGAGTAACATAAGACCCTAACAAAAACAAATAAAAACAATCATTTAAATGAAATGCCATCAAATGTGGTGTCCCCTTGGGATTTTAAGATTTTTTTTCATACTGTAAATTATAAGATTACTTTTTTTACCTTCAGAAAATGTATGCATAGCATATAACAATGAATTTTCCTATAAGTCATTGCTCTTAAAATGATATCCTGGGTATCTGTTGAATATACTTATCAAATATAAGATCAGGACTATATCTGATAGTCATGCATTGAGGATCTCAGAAATAACATTATGGTTAAATATCTAACATAACAATTTCATGAAACAGTATATTATTAGGCCAAACTGATTTTTATAGAATTGTTGTAGAAAATCAAGCAATTGTTAAAGGTGATTGAAATTCATACACAATTTTTTGTTGTTTTTTGTTTTAGCTGCTACGTTTTACATCAAGTCCAATTAAAGAATCTCCTTGACTATAAAAACAGTCAGTTCAGGAGTTCAGTCTATACATCTCTCTGACTAATGTCGTTTTTATGAATTTTATCTTCACGTGAAGAATGTTGTTCTCTTACAGGCAGCCTCGGAGTAACATGCTTAAACAGATACTCAGTGGTGAAACAAATCTCATCTGTTAAGCCAAACAATAGTAAGAGGTATGCTTTTACCGAGTCAGATCAGTACTCCTATCCTCAGAGTGAGTGATTTGTCATTGTCTCTGTTGTGTAAAGGAAAGATAGGACTGGCTTTGTAGAAACAAGTGCTCATCATCAGCCATTGGAAGTGATGCGGCGGCTTCACATTACAATGTTATTAATGCTAATGTCTGACTGTGTGACATTTAGATGAATTTTGCGCTGTCTGAAGGATTAGTTCATGTATTGTAACTATGTCAGTTTTCTGAAAAGCATAATTTATATAATAAATAAGTAAATAATATCCTAAATGCTGCTTGTTGTCCTTTAATATAGCAGATGATTCTCTACTAGTTTTCAAGTCGTTGTAACACTCAGCACATCAACCGGTCACTTTGAAAGCTGAGACACACAGATGGGACAATGAGATTCATCGTCTCTAATTAAAACATAACCTGTTCATGTCCTGTCTGACATTCCCTCCCCACAGACATGATTCTTGTGTGAATGATTTGCTTTGGAGACAAAGGCTGTGCAGCCTTAAATGTGCACAAAACACAGTTTATCTTTGATCATACCTAAATACTTGATGTATGATGATAGCAATCTAATAACTCGGCCTATAGCAGCAATACGTTTATATAGTCAGTTTCTGCATTCGATTAGAATGATATTACACTCAAAATGCACATTCTGTCATCATTTACTCACCCTCAAGTTATTCCAAACAACAGTTTCTTTATTCAAATGAGCATAAAAATGAATTTTGGTAACCAAAAAAGAAATAAATGCATACAGGTTTGGAACAACTTGAGGGTGAGTAAATGGTGACAGAATGTGAATTTTTTGGGTGAACTATCCCTTTAACTGTGGTTATGTAAATACTGTAGCTACAAATCGTCATGTTTCACATATGAAGATGAGACAGAGATCTTTGGTAGAAAATATGTGCTCAGGAAAAATGCTTTTGCATCCGTGGCTTCTGATATGTGTGGTGAACAGATCTCTGGGAATGGAAGAAGATGAGTATGATTCCCCCTCATTTTCAGGAACCAGAGAATTAATCATCTGCGAAGATGCCCATCTGTGATTTATTTAAGGAACCGAAATATGTTATGTGTGCTTCCTGCCATCTCATGTATTTCTACAATTGCCATCAAGCTGTGTGGCAACGGATTTCACTGTCTCTGAACTCATTTTTGGCACCAGTTCTTATGAGGTGAAAATAAGATGACGATTCCCTCAGAAAAATATTTTTTGTGGTTAGCCACTGTTCTGTCTTGGATTTGTGTCTGCTTTATTCAAATGTGAACAACATGAGGAGTACTTTAATGGGCAAATAGGAATGCAAATGTTATTTTACCCCAGTATTTTATTTTATTTGATGTGTTATGCAAATGGATGTCATATAAGTTATGGTAATAAAGCAGGACATTGACCTCTGTAGAAATTTTGTTGTGTGAAAATGCAACTTTTATAATTGAGCCAGATGAAAACATTATGCCATCATGGCTGAAAAATGTACTCACAGTTAAAAATAAAAGTTTCAAAAAGGGGTTCTTTGGTTCCCTAAATAACTTTTCATGGAACAGTTACATTTTTATAAACTGAAGAACCGTTTTCTACCAAAAATTTTTTTTGTCAAATGGAAAGATTTCGTGAATGTTAAAGGTTCTTCATGGAACTATTGATTCCAATCAACAACTATTATTTTTAGGATAGTACAAGCCTTGTCCAGAGGTCACTGCACAATTCAGTAAACACAGTTTTACTTCAAATGTGTGACCTCAATGGTACATTTACACTAGAGGCACTCAACATGTACAAATGCATGAACTGAATTCAGAGGGAAATGTTTTTCAACTGGAGTGTCTGGTTTTGTGAGAGATGGTGAGACAATGCTTACTTCAATGGTGCGTAACTCAGCACTGGTGACGACAGATAAAGTAGGTAAGCTAGCAAGAGATTAATGTGTGATGTAAATACAAGACTTGCACATAGACAGATGAAAATGTTTTGCTGTGCTAGTGGGGAGGCAGTGTCTGACTGAGGTGAGGCATGCAGAAAAGTTTCCAACGGGACCTGACAAGCAGCCATGATACACCATGTACACAAAGAAGCTCGGAATGAACGCTGCCACCATCCTGTCTGCAACAGACAACAACAAAGGATGGGACACATTCATCATTTTTGACAGCATGCCACTCCTAGAAACTTTTACCTGATTTCCTCAGACAACTTTATCATTACCTTTCTGTCATGCATATCTTGATTAGCTACAACTTGGTGTCCATGCAGTGCTCCAAGTCAAAGAAAGAAAAGTGATTGTGAAATGATAGCACTTTTTATGCAGTACCCTTTGATCTCTGTGCAAAAATTAGAAAACGAATATGTACGTATTTATACAAAAAGTTTGGTGAATTTCTTTAGCAATTTATGTGGTCATCTAACATAACTAAGCCTATAGATCATACGGCAACAAAGGTTACGAAAAAAATCAAAATTAACATACCAAGTAAAACTTGTTTTGAATTCTTAAACTCTCTTAAGCATGCAGAATAATTTTCTATCAGATCTGATCCTCTTCACGAGTAAATCACTCTTTTGAGTCAAATACTTGGTCAATTGGGTTGAAGATGACAGAAATCTTCACAACCTTGATAAAACCCAAGCATGAAAGCTCAACTCTTAGTGGGGCATAAGTAGATTATATTAAAATGTTCAAATAATTCTTCATACATATTTGCCAAAACAAGTTATGAATTGCCCTGACTGGGCTTTACTAAGTGCAACACTTGCATGAGCAGAGTCCATTTTCTCAAAAGAACTTCACATTACCATGGCTTGATAGTACCACGATTAGTAATATCAATATCATATAGAAGAAACATTACGAGACAATATGCTGGTTTTACCAAGTGTTGCAAATCTGAATCATTTTATATGATATTGGCTTACTTTACATTATTATTAGTAAAATGTCAGTTTTGCATAGCATCCTTTTTTTAATCCCTTTGCTCAAATTAATTCAATTAAATTGTGTGCGTGTGTGTGCGCGTGTGTGTGCGTGTGCGTGCGTGCATGTTTTTGTGACATGAGGACACAGATGTGTATAATGACATGGGTATGTCATAGGTATTACAAGAACCAAGTCAAAATGCAATAATATTATATTTGATACAGAAAACGCTTAACCCCTTGACTGTCACCCCCCCTTTTTGAAAAACTTGAAAGTGTGTATTGTTCATTTATAAGACTTTCCTGTAGCTCAAAAAGTAGCGCATGGCACTATGCAATGCTAAGGTCATGGGTTCATTTCACAGGGAGAGCAAGAATTAAACTGATAAAATGTAAATGTACCTTGAATGCAATGTGACTTACTTTGGATATAAGTGTTGGCCAAAGACTGCTCTTACTCATAAAATAATCACAGGACACACTTATGCATCAAAACAAAATAAAATGTGTTCTTGGTTTATCGTGTCATTTTAACCTCAATTGAATTTGGAAAAAATATTAAATTATGTTACTATATTATTAGCCATTTTTAGAATGAGCATCTGATCCTAAATTATTTTATTTGTAGTTTCCAACCATCTACAACATACATACTTCATGTAGTTTGTTTCATTCGGCTATCCATGCAGATACATGTGATCACTTAGCTGTGAAAAAATGTAATTAGTTAATCATGAAATTGTGATAAATGAATACTGGTATGATTTCCAGTGTGATTTCATAATATGATGCCCCTCTCACCCCAAATGAATTTTTATGGCACTGTTGTGTTTTGATGCATTGCGTCGCTCACTTGTAACAGACATGGTGTTTTACACAGATGAGTACATGCGGTAGTCCTCTGAACAGCCCTTAGCAGTTCCACACAGATGGTTCCACGGGTCTTTGAAGAGCATGGAGCGTGGCCAGCCGTGGAGAAGCGGTCGTGTTCTCTTATTAGTGCAGCTACTCCAGTTCAAGCTCCATCTCACCATTTCCAGCCTGTAGACTGACTAATTCAGTCGAATGTTATCAGCAAGACACGTTCAGATAGAAAAGATACTCGCACACCTCATGAGAAGTGCAGTATGCCAGATGCTAGTCATACCGGGAGTTCTTTATCAATCTTGACAGGAATCTAAAATACAGAGGTGTGAGCATAATAAATAGGGTGACACTTTACAAAAAGGTTTCATTTTTTAACTATATTTAATGCCTTAATTAACATGAACTAATCATGAGCAATATATATTGTTAGTCCATGTCAGGTCATGTCCATTATATAACATTAATAAATACAACTTTTGATTTGAATAATGTAGTTAAAATATATACTAATGTACTTGCTAATGTTCACAAATGGAATCTTATTGTAAAGTGTTACTAGAAATGGTTTTATCATGTCTGCTGGCGATGTCATATTGTGATTATTTTTGAGTTTATATTTAACAATTACATACCAGACCCTCAATTATATGAACTACACTAAACATAAATAAATAAAATAAAATAAATCTAATCAATCAAAATGTTTAGGATCTATTTCTCACTAATCATTGAACATGTTTTTAAGTTGATTTAGCTAAAAAACTAATAACAGTTTTAGTTTACCTGACTTATTTACCAGAAATGTGGTAAAGGATATACACTTTATTTTTAAATTTTAAGTTGTAAATAAAACAAAGCGGAAGTTAAAATCAACTAGTAAGTGTATTTACTTGTCTCATTAGTGTTTAGCGCAGTTGTTGTTGCTAGGAAACGCTTGTTTTGTTTATTGTGTGGAGACGTGCTGAAATCACGTTTGGTCTCGTACTGTATCGCGTCCCTTGTCAGTGTTGAGTGCTTGCTTGGCCATTTATTGTGATTAACAGGAAAGTGTGTTCAGCTGAATTGGAGTAGTATTTTGTTAGATGGGTATAAAAAGCTGCAGCGCTTCGCGTGAAGACCTCCTCGTGAGGAGACCGAAGAGTGTAAAGACCATCGACTCTACCGTGCGACTCCACCGGACAGGGACACTGTCAAAGGATATAAGTATCGCTTTTTATTTATCTTCTTTCTTACTGCTTGTTTCACTTCTGTTTTAGTTTTTATAACCAATTCTTACTGTGTGTAAGTTGTTATTTGTTAGTATGTGTGTTTGACAGTGTTCTTTTTTTAGGATTACTGATAAACTACTGCCGTTTGATTTGTTATCTATTTTAATTTTAGATAAATTATGTATGAATTTAATGTCTTTATAAGTATTTTCTTTAGTTTTAGTTTTAATAAATTGTATTTATTTTTGTAACGTTACTTCAACATACTACATGGAAATGAATTAACATAAGCATATATGGTGTTTGGCTTAGTGTCATGTTAGAATAATTTTTATACTCATACCTTTTGTTGTTTTAATATTTTGAAATGTTTTTAGCTTTTCTTTCATTTAAATGTTTAGTTTTGAAATGTTGTTGTATGCATTTGTCATTTTATTTAATTTCTCAATTTTCTTAAATGTGTATATATAGTATTTATAGAGTTTTAACTTATAGTTTTAGTTACTTTTTCTTATTTGTAAGTCGCTTTGGATAAAAGCATCTGCTAAATGACTTAAAAGTAAAAGTTAAAGTTAAAAAAACAAATGTTAGTGTAACATGTCTTACAAGAAAATACTGTCTCAGTCTTTCTACTTCAAAATTAATTTTTATTTAATTCAGGGTGTTACTTGCCATTTATTTTCAATTTGTGACAACTTCATATTTAAAATTAAAAATGCTAATTCAATCCTACACCCTTTTTTTGTTTTAGTACAGTTCACATTATATTTCTATATTAGTTGTTCTTTTTCAGTGGTTCCCTAATTAACTGAACAATAGATTCCCGTAGAGCATTATAAGCATTTTCTTCAAAGTAGGTTATCTGCTGAGTTTCAGTTGCTTCTTGGCATTAATGGGGAACGCAACATGATCCAAGAGCTAATAGTTTTGTTTGAGCAGAGTCGCATCATTGCAGAGACCAAACCATGCCGTTGGTACTAACAATCTACTGATCACACTATGCAAACAGAGCCCAGGTCATCCTTTCTGCCCAACCTTTCTGTAGAAGTGCAGGTCTCCACTGGACTTTGGAGGACCTTAGATGTTTGTTGGGTTGATCAAGCTTTCTCGAATGTAATTACATGGCACGCTGGGTCACCTGAGAAGGCTAATTTGCTGAAGAGTAAGTTTCATAGAGTGATGGTCTATTATAATATGCTATATAACCTAATATACTTCTCTTGATTTATTATGCTTAATCTTCTACAATATATTCTGTCTCTGGTTGTTCATCCTGAAAATGTTTCATATTAATTGTGACTGAGGTATCATAATACAGTCAAAAGGATTCACCTCAAACCTTCAGCTTTATGGGAAACGGGAGCACAAGTGTTTAACCGCCACTCCAGTCACTTGTTATCTATGTCTCCCAGCGTCTCCTCATTCTTTTGTAGGTGGGAACAAAAGCTTTGTGTCAGGAGTGCCTTTAGCCTCATCTTGTAGTCTGTGACTCAGGTATCTGCTTTGGTCTTGAAGGGCAATTTCCTGAAGAAACGTTTGGGATCCTCTGAGTAAATTCTAAGCCCTCCTTTCAGTCTACTTTGCACCTTTTTGTCACCCCTGAAATACAAAGCAAACAAACACAGTTGAGCAAGCCCTGTTAGCTAGTCTATGGTATCAGCAGGTGACTAGTCCATAGTGGGTCCACACACCCACGGCAGCATTTTATTCTTGTATGCAAATGGCCTGAAACACATTATTATTTAATGTACTTTCAATAGTTTGTGTTTTTAGAATACACAGTTCTCCGTAAATGTTGTGTGGAAAATGTGTCTGATTTGATTGAACATTTGTTCATGCAACAAAATATCTCTGATGTCATGTGCACAATGTTATTGGTGGCAATTCACTTTAGACATTCTACTAACTTTAAGTAAATTTGCAACTGCATGTCAACTAGCAGTCATTAGAGTATTAGTAGACTGTCTGCTTAATATCTGATAACACTTTATACTGATGATTTTCTGACACACATTCTACTGACCATAATTAACTTTGCACACACGTGTCAACTTATTCTACTAACCCTAACCCTATCATATCAATATGCTACATATGGTCACAAAGTTACTTATAGCTAGTAGAAGATGGACTATTGAAATAAAGTGTGACCATCTTATTCACTGAATCCCATTGAATGTTTAGTCATCAGTATGTATCATGCATTATAAAGGTATTCATAATGTACATTGAAAAGCATTATAGCTCATAAATAATCATAAATAAAGTTAAAATGGAGTATAATATTTGCAGATTCTTTGTCTGAAACGGGTTGTTCGTCATGTGTTTTTATTCATTTCTAAAGGTGTAAAAATTAAGTATTGTAATGTATTACAATTATAATTACATTTACTCATGAGATCATGTCATGCATTATAAGAAGACATAATTAATGCATTAGAAACCCTTGTATAATGCATTATAAACACAGGCTTCAAGTAAGGTGTTCCCGAGTGATCTAAGAAATTCAGCGCAAATAAAGGCTCTGGAATATTTCTTGATTAGTTTTCAGCATGCATTTGTACTTCTCTCTCTGTCTGCACCTTCCTCTCTTCTTACTGACAGTGGTCTCCACTTTCATCACATGGAAATAATAAAGAGGTCAAGCAAATACCCCTCCTCGTGGTGTTGATGGTGGGGATAAAGGAAGATGGATGTCCCTGGTGTCAACATCGCAGGTGTTTGCTTTTATGACCAAGCATAGTCTGCAAGCAGTTTCTCATTACAAATCTGGAGAGTAGGACAGCCTTCAAGACTCCTCCGTTCATACAGTGTTCCTTGGACTGTGTAATTTAAGAGACTAATTTTAGGGGGAAGCTAATCTGATTTTATTCAAAGCAGATCTATGTCAAATGGAGATTCACAACTGTGGTCAGACTTCAAACCAAGCTTAGTACTCTGCCTTTTTTGTGTTCTGCAAATCTTTCCACTTCACTAAAAGAGCTCACTTCAGTTACTCCCTGTTTGGAACTTGTAACACAAGAAGTAAGTACGTCAAGGAAATAAAAGCTATTGACCCAAAGTTTGAAGATGTGATGTTACTAAAGCCATATTGGATGGGGGGGGGGTTACAGAAAATTTTTAATTTTGTTCTTCAAAGCATCAACTTAGTCGTTTAAACCTTAATCCTTAAGCTAAACATACATACAGTAGTGAAATAGTGAATAGCATGTAGAGTTGTTACAGAATTGTCTTCTGGTCTGCTTGTGGAATTGGTTATTACTCAGTGGTTCATCTTACATCAGCCAGCCTAATAAAGACAGCACATTTAACTTCTGAACAGCCTCAAAGGGCAAGGATTTTCTCCAGCTTCTCAGTCTGGGTTGATACACTGTTCCTTTCAAAACATCTGTAAAGAATTACGGCCTTACTGTTAAAAAATAAAATGGAAAACCTTGGCTCTGAGGTCAAGAAAAACTAAGGATGGACTAACAAGGATGTTCAGTCTTTCACTTTGATGTTCTGCATCATCCCAGTGCGGTGGTCGGTCAGCTGCTGCTGACCATTAAATAAAGGTTTAAATAATTCACATAATATAATAGTACATGCAATTTGTCTGTTGTGTCTCATATATATAGGCTTTATATATATATATATATATATATATATAACAAACAACAGACAAATTGCATGTACTATTATCAACAGTAGTAAGTGAATTCGGTTGCTACAGTCAAGTAACTGATATATTGGCTACACTGTGATAAAAAAAATACTGGCAAACGAAAAGGTCTATGTACACACCAGAACAAATATGTACATGCTAAATAAGATCACATCACATCATACAGTAACCTAGCGGACGTTAACTGACAAATGAAACTTCTTTAGCTGATGTGTCAACATACTTGAGAGACAAACATGCAAGCCCTAGACACTGTCTAATGTCGTTTACATGCACCCTCTTAATGCGATCATAGTGAGATTTTGGCAATATTGCGATTAAACTTGACCTTATGTAAACGCAATACTTTGATCTAAATAATGTGATTAACCTCATAATCGCAGCAAGCATAATCGCATTAACATAGGTAGGAGGTGTACGCCGATTTTAATCGAAAAATATAGGCATTTAAACACCTTAATTGCGTTATAAACATCATAATGCGATTAAAACCTCACTCTGATTATAAGAAATAATCGCATTATTCGTGCGCATGTAAAAGCATTCGTGGTCAATTGACTACGTTTACATGTGCACGAATAATGCGATTTTTTTCAATTACCAGAGTAAGGACTTAATGTGTGTGTGTGTGTGTGTGTGTGTGTTTGTGTGTTCGTTCTCTGATAACAGCTGACAGATAGTGATGAACCAGTGACTGGATATTTATAATATGGAGAAAAATCTAAGTGGATAGCAAAACACGTCCTGAAGCATGACAAATAAAATGACCGCTTTTCTAGTTATGTAAAGTTGATTAATAATGTATTGTTACCATTTCTAATCATACATTTCAAAGCAATAATTATGTTTTAGAATTGATTCATAGTATGTGCTTTAAAAGTGTTTTTATATATATAAAACTAAATATTATGTTATAGTGTTTTCACATAATTTGAACTCTTACATGTGTTTGCTTTAGGAAGAACTTCTAATCACTGTCAGTGTGTTTAGATTGGTTGGTTGATTGATTGATGTAAACCAATGTTAATTAATGCCAATATTTACCTGGACTATCATTTCTTTAAATAATATAAATGTTAAATTAACTCACATAAAATATCAAGTTTTTTTTTCATTTGAACTCAAATTATTAACAAAAACTATAATAAAGCAAATTTTTATGAAATCACATAAAATCTAAAGTTTTTTATATATGAACAAAATATTAACAGAAACTATAAGAATGTCTAGAACAGAAAGAGTTTTGATTTTATGATTGCTTTTATCATAATGTAATATTATACGACAGCCCAAAGCTTTATTTCCCAGACTTTGGCCTTATTTTGATCCATATGTATTCCTCAGCTTCTCCAGCTCACATCAGTGATGTAACTTCACCTCTGTGCTCGTTTCAAGACACATGACTGGACAAGTACACTAGACTAGTGCACCAGAGGTGGAGGCGCTGATCTTTCTGAGTCTGTCACCCTCGAAACACCTCTCTCCTCCCTCGCTCTGATAATCATCTCTAATGAATAGCTGTGTGTGGCTGAATGATAGCGATCATGTCAAGGAGGGTAGGGTTCAGGTCTCAGAAACAAATCACAACATTCCATCTTAACCATCTGGATGTCTTCCATAATGCCACACACTCGCTGATTGTGCTTGTAATGGACCTACACCAAAATCAAACTTGGCACCCCCCCAATCATTTCTGGCCGTGTTCCTGTTTTTCTGCGTGTGAGGTGGCTCATATCAGGAGTGTATGTGCTGCTCATTGTGTGTGTTGTGTTCTGATGTGAGGTGGAGATAGAACACAGAGCTTGTGTGCATGTGCATGCGTTTTGATTGTGATATTTGTTGTTTGAGTATGTGTACTGTATGTATGGGGGTAAGTGTTGACGTGCTCATGCTTGTGTGCATGAGATGGTATGCTATCATTTATATGTATGTACACTAAAAATATTGCAATTTTGATAGTAAAAGGCCGTAAAATGCTATGGTAAAAACGATATGTATATCTCAGCCATTTAACAACATAAGATAAAACATTATTTTATTGTACCATGATGCTTTGAATTATCATGTGACTTTTTTATCCATCTGCATTTTTTAAGGTTTTCCGTAAAAAAAAAAATACAACAATAGATTGACTAATTTGGTATATTAACATTATTTAAGTTGAAATATATTCATTTATTTATCTCAATTTAATGTAAATCTGTAAAACCTAAATGTTTCTACCACATTTTTAGTGTACATATTTGTTTTACAATGCATGCATGTAGATTTGAGTGAGATTAAATTATTAAAGAGAGAAAAATTAAAGTAGCTACTGTTGCTGGAAAAATCTATTTTTGTATCTACAAGGTCAAAACTGGCCTTTGCCCAAAAGTCTGTGTTTAAGAGGAAAGCTTATCGTGAACATGACCAGAGACGAGGGGTAATTAGCAGTGTTCTGTGCCGATATGGCAAATGATGTTTAATAGCTCTTGAGACTGTTAAGACTTTTTGTGGTGATTAAGTCAGTAATTGGTGTAAAATGCTGCCTGTCGAGATACTGAGATGCCAAACCGCTATCCATCACATGGTGGCTGCTGTTATGTCAGGGTGTGTCATGGATCTAATTATTATGTCAACTTAACTTGTGATTCACCCAAACAGAACTTTAAAAGGGAATTACTACTTATAGCTTGGTTTGCCCTCAAGGGTACACACATGCATAATTACTCCTGTCACATTTTGACAAATCCCTGTGATCGTCTCTATTACTTTGACAGAGGCTGCCACAATCAGGCACAGTCTTTTGCTGTCACAATCTGATTGGTTGATTGCAATAGGTGTCACAAATAGTGAAATTATCATGTCAAAATAGTATGTACAGTGTCATGTAAATCAGTGTAATGTAATTTACTGTTGCATTCTGCCTTGTGGCTGCAGTTGAACAAGTGTCACAGATTGCCATATTAACGGGCCAATATTTACCTCCTGGAAATGAAAGGGACATTTTTAAAAAATAAATGTTTTTTTTTTTGTAACCACACACTAACTATCTAACTAACTAACCATAACTACAAACTAAATAAATAAATAAATACAAAGATAATTATTCATAATGCACAACATATAATAAAAAACACAGCTAGAAAATATTTTACTTAGCTTAGTATATAATATTTCTAATGTGTTAAATGTAGTTTTATTAACACATTTAAGGAATTTCAATATTCACATGGTTCCCCCTTCGTATTAGAAATATCAAGAGCATTTGTTTTGCTCTTGGCCTGGTTAATGTTTTATCTGGTTTTGTCAATATTGAAAAGTTTCATGCAAAAATGCATCAAATTTTTCCATTGTAAATGAAGTAGGATGTCAATGGCCATTTTTTTTTTAAAAATTCGTTTTAATTTATCTTTTATAAATCAAAATAGACGGGAAGTTCTTAAACATATGTAATGTTTTTTCTTTTATTATCATCAAATGATACACACTTTCGACAATTAATAAGTATAGCTGTGATGTTGTACCTAATACACTGAAAAAAAATATTCATTGAATTTACACAATTTTTAAGGTAAGTTTATAAAACTTAAAAGCAAAATTGAGTTGACTAACTTTCAATATATATATATATATATTATTATTATTGTAGCTAAAATAATTTTTTTGCAACCTTAAAAAAATCAGTATGTTTATGTGTAATGGATGTAAAAAAAACACTATTTAGGACTGAGCAGGTCCATGTTCTAATCCTCTGAGTGAAAAATGCGACCTGCCGGCACAAAGCTTGTTTTTTTCTCAAAGCTGAGACAATCCTAAAAGCTTCCTACCTGAATCCTTTATCCAAATATTGAGAGAGACCCTCTTGATATTCTAGCTCTCTGCTATTTACCCTGAGATTCCAGAGATCAACACGTCACTAGTCATTCCTTCGGAGAGAGTGAGGATAAGCTTTCACACGTTTCACCTGTTTAACTGAAACTGGACAACCATGTAGAATAAAAAGTAGAGATGAATTGCCTTAAAAGGGGAGAGAATTAATGACTTCCTTTGAGAGGTGGAATATGTATTCAGCAATGATATTGAAGCAAAAAATACATTGTCAGGATATAAAGTAATGGTAACACTTTATTTTAAGGACAAATTCTCACCATTAACTAGCATGCATATTACTAGCATTGGCTGTTTATCAGTACTTATAAAGCACATATTAAGGCCTTATTGTAATTCCCCTAAACTTACCTAATACTTAAACTTAACAACTGCCTTATTAACTATCACTAAGTAACAAATTAGGAGATTATTGTGGCAAAAGTCATAGTTAATTGTTAGAAACCAGACCTTAAAATAAAGGAAAATCAAATGATACATTGAAACTCAAGAAGTGTTCTTAGCATGAATTATTGGTAATGATAATGTCTACACACATATGATAATATATATATTTGACTGAATTAGTTATATATGGTCAGTAGTCTGATAAAGTGTGAAGGTTTTTTTGGGGGACTTCTGTTTTGATTTCTCCATCTGTGAAAAGTTGTAGACCATGGGATGACTAACCCCCCTTGAGCGCAACAACCCCCCCGCTGGATTCTGATTTATTCAGCTCTGTGATTTACTTGATTTGGCGAATGTACTTTTGAGTATATTGATGTAGTGCGCAGTATATTTATACATATGATGAAATATGGTTAGTCAGCGTTTGACTTCCTCTTTGAGTTGTACCTGTTTGTTGACCTGAACTTCTCTCTGTTGGAGACGGCACAATAGGCCGCCTGTTTGCAACAACTGACCCCTGCAGCACGTCCTGCCATAATGGAAAGTGTCCGCTTCCAGCAGATGCCTCGCGGGAGTTTGGATGGGCCGTTTTACCTGACCTCAGCTCTTGAGCTCATGAGGCTGATGATGTAGAAAAGACATGATGCATGCATCGAAAGGGAAATGGAAAGTGACGGAAGATTTCATGGATTTCAACTCTACATCGTGTTTCATTAGAAAAACATCTTGGGATTTTCTTATACCCCAAATTGCACACTAGCTTTTATTGTGAATAATGTAATACGTTAACATTAGCCTGCAAGAAAACGCAGTTATCTGTGATTGAGTATGGACGACTGGGGGATGCATTTCCTCTGTCATACACTGAGTGGCAGGAGATCTGTAGTGATTTTTTCCTCTTGTGGTTGGTCTTGCTCTCCAAGGCCATTTCCTCTAATGCATCTCAGCTGCTTCAACTCTCATTGTAACATATACCAAGGACTCAAAATCAACTGCCATAGCACTGGGAATGTTTTTCATCAGGCATGAAGATCTGCTGTGAGTCAAAGTGTGATGGCTCTTCTATTGTGATTAGTAACATTTCCTACCCGGCGTGTCACACAAGCAGGGGAATGCCAATGAATCAGATAATTTTTAATGGAAATTATGTTTTGTATATTATCCCACAGAGACATGATGTGACATTGTGACGTGTTAAAATTGATTAGTTGTGATGAGCAAGATTGATTAGGCATAGTGGCATCATCTAGTTAGCTAAGGCTAGGCCATTAAAAACATCTCATAATCTTTTTATGATTATTATTGTGCATGCTTTTTTATTTTTTTGAGGGAAAAAAACTGAGAGCGCTGGTGTTTGTTTTTGTTTTATTTGAGAGGTGTCCAACCCTGCATGCACCATGACCCACGCTACCATTACTCATCTTGAAAAGCTTAAATATACACACCTTTATAAACTAGACACGACTTTTCAAAATATATATATGAGTTATGAACCTCCCCCCCCCCTACATCTAGACAGCTTTCACATTTGACATTACTGAAAAGGAATTTGTTATCCAGGGATTCTGCGCTCCTTCAACGGCTGCGGCAGCATACGGCACTGCTGGTTTTCCAAGCAGATGGATCCTCCTTATGAATCAGAGCTAGGTTTTGGGCCAGAAGGGAATGTGTGTGTTGGACTAGGCTACACATTTCTGAAGACCACACAGGTTTCCAGCCTGACGTCCAACTCTCTCTGCTGCCCTCCATCTTTGTCTTGACATGTGTCCATGGAAATGAGGTCACAAGTTCAACAACAGCAGGGGGATGGACAAGACAGAAGCCCGGGCAACCTGCAAAATACCCACCGCCGAAGACCGAAAGACAGTCTAGGCCTCTGTTATCTTTGAAAGCAGCAGTAAAATAGATTAACGTAGCATACTGTTATCAGGACAAACAGTAAGATGCTAGGTTTCAAATGAAAATGTTGTAACACATTCTACAAAGCCTGCAATGAATAAGGCATTATTCTTAATTCAATATAATGCTCACATAATGGCTTTTTGGTAACACAATCTTTGAAGCCTGTATTTATAGTGCATTATAATACATACATAATGCCAAACTAATGAATGAATGTTGTACCGTCTCATGAATAATCACAAAAACAATGAAAACCTATTTGTGTTTATATCTATTAAAAGTATTATGTTTTATATAAACATATGTTTATAAAAACAAATGAAAAACATTTGATTTACTTAACTTATAATAAATTATATTTTCCATAATTATTATATGTCTTATATCTTGATATTGCAGCAAACGGGAAACGCTCAATTATAAACAACCACTCATAAGATGTAGTAAGATACGGTGAAGATCTTAGACAATGTCAAGATATGAGCCTTATAACACATTACTATGACAATGTTAATCCATTATCATTTAAGTGGAAATTAAACAATTGTTTTTTAATTATCTTTAAAAGTTATAACTACTGTACAACTGTTGTGATCAGTTTTGGCATTATGCATGCAATATAATGCCATACACTCAAATAAATTGGAAAAACATTTTCACTCATAAATTACTAGTAAGTTTCAAAAATAGTTATAAAGAAATGGCAAGTAATGGAATAAAGTTTTTTTTATTAGATATTCTGAAATAGTATTTTAAGGCATGTACAGTATAAGAAAACCTATATAATCCATAAAAAATACAGATTATTGTTATTATTGTTAGGCAGATGTCTCAATTAGCCTGGAGTCGCACCTACTGATGTTTCACACAACATTTCTCTGCAGTAAATTCGTTTAACCTGTCCTTGTGGATATTTACATCTGTGCCGGGGAGTCTGTGCAATGACCTTTGACCTCACACTCCCTAAAGAGCCACTGCACAACTCCCTGCTCCCTCGTATCCTCACACAAATATACACGCAAACAAGTCATTTCATTATCTGCCGAACACCCGCGAGAAGAAGCAGAAGAGTCCACAGAAGGAGATGAGAGAGGAGCAAAATGTAGATGCTGGTGATCTCATCTGAAGTGCTGAGGTTTTACCATTATAAATGCATTCCCACCACATTGTGCCATAAATGACCTCACCAGTCATGCTGCTGCAGTAAACTAAACTAACAGGAATGTGCAGTAAGAAAAACAGAGCATGTGGCGAGGAGCACTGCACCCCAACGGGACGGGGAACTGCATGCCAGGGGGTGCATTAATACCGCACTGTTAAACCATTGTCCTCTCGACGCGTGCGAGCGTGTGTTTGACATAGCGGTGGCCAAGATGCCCTCTCTTACCCAGGAACATCCCAAGCAGTCTTGGAGGAACGATTCCCTCTGCTGTGAAAAGGGACTTCCAAATGCACTTGGACTTCCAGTGGCCTTCTAACCCAGAACAGATGTCCCCAGTAAAAGGCGCTGATCCGCAGAGGCCCCTTCAGCGTGCAGCCGGGGCCAGATTCTGGACGGTATGCTGGGGAGAGCCGGGCAAGTCAGCACCTGATCAAACTGCAAGGTTTACAATAAGGAGGTGTAAAAGCATCTCCCCGTGCACTCCTGGACCAGAGGCCTTTCAGAAACAGCAATATTTTAGAGTCTAATTGGGTAGAGCAACAGACTTCGGGCTCCCGAGAGACCAGTGTGCAAGCTGTTACAACCCACCTCCTGTTACAAGCTCGGCTGCCGCATAATGACCTATCAACTGTCTCTTACAATCTCTCTGGAGAAATAAAAACGTACCCTCCACTCTAATATATAATGTAATGTCTTTATTTCTTTTTCCCTTTGGTTCCATTTGAAATATAACATCCTGACAGCCTGTTATAGCTCGTATTTGTTGGGGAAATGGGTTAGACTTTATTTGGATAGTCCACTTTAGACATTCTACTAACTTTCAGTAACTTTGCAACTCCATGTCAACTAGCAGTAATTGGAGTAATGTGGTAAGGGTTAGTAGAATATGTTGCTATGTAGCTGGTACTTATAGTCATGTCTGTTGGGGAATATCAAAATAATTGTTAGCAGATATTCAGCAGACAGTCTATTAAAACTATAATGACTGCTAGTTGACATGGAATTACTTATTGTAGTCGAATGTCTAAAATTGACTATCCAAATAAAGAGTTACTGGGAAGCGAGGTGCCATACTGGTTGGTGTAATGCAAAATCTATTTAAATGATTTCTGTATCTCAACGTTAACATCAAATGCCAATAGATTTTTTGAGTTCATGCGAAATAAGGAATTTGGGGACCAAAATGAAAGACAAAAAATGAAGATAAACACTATTTCAGGGGTCTGTCATCTCACGAACAAGCTGATTGTCATCATTAATGGTGCATTAACAAAAGACACAAACTGAGCAAACCAATGACAACCAGGCATGCACTTTTGTTTAAAGGGTGGTCTCCTTAGATCGGCCAATGAAGCGAGGTAAAGACTTGTTCACATGCTATTAAACAATATCCAGGTCAGATAAGTTTGGTAATCTGCTCAGTATGTACAAAGTTTATTTTGCAGAGAAAGCTATAACCACCTAAGCTAATATTTACAAAGAAACCATGGCCAAATAACCAGTCTTTTTCCCAGAACTGCAGGCAAAGCTGCTTAAACTCTTACAAGAACATCGTCATTCGTGACACGTGTCTATCAGTGTCTTCCCAGATTATTCACATTTCCCTCGCAATGTTTCCAGATTTCCTCAATGGACGCCTTGGTGGTCCGCTGTTGGTCACTATTAAAATGACATTATTTTTCTTCCCCTTGACCCTTGGCGATGTCTACAACATGCTGATGCCCTCTCCTGGAAACGGCAGCTGTGTGTAGTTAGTGAACAGGAAGCAGCTGTCAGAAGCGGCTGCTGTGTGCGTGGTGCTCAGGCCGTTGTCCTCTGCAGGTTAGCCGTGTTTGTTTGCAGAACATGCATGATTTGGGCACGGACACTGCTGGTAATGCACTGGAGGAATACGTGTGCGCACACAGCACATGCTCTCAGTGTGGCAGAATAGGACCAGCAGAAAACCTGCTAATGTTGACCAGACTCCCTACATTTATGCAAGCCCTATGCAAAAATGATATTAATTCTATTAACACTGTACTGTATTTAATACACACATTTCTGAGGCCTCTAAATGATCAACATGCTCAAAAGTTTGCTGCAAAACCTGTTATACACATCTACGACATCTACACATATCTACTACATGTCTACTGTAATCTAATTGATAGTTTGTTAGTTCTTTTTCCAGTAAAAGGCCTTTTACAATAATTGTACAAACGTCCACCTTCAGGTCGTGGTTCACATGTCTGTTTGCTCTGAAATCTTTAGTGATTTTTATAAAGTAGGAATATTTAAAGTAATAATATTTTTTATATTATTAGTAATGTTTCATAATTTCATGATGAATACTTGCAGGACTGATGCAAACTGGCTTTACTTGATTATCCATGCAGAATTTATTAGGAAAAATCATGTTGAAATGTGAGTATCATCCATGATCATCTGGCTTTTGAGGAATGTTTATTTGTTCATGTCTCAGTCATCATTGTATTTGCATTGCATTATATGTTTATAAATTACAGAGCTTTGATTATAAAAGAAAGCATTCACATATCATCTTACTAAGACATAATATTGGGAGAGATATATATAGTGATAACTGATATTTATAATCTGTTGTACTGTTATAAAGATCTCATTGATTTATATTACAAGCTATCAGAATTTCATGTTACTTTTGACCATATAAATACCAGTATCTGATCCATATCGCATATTTTTGCTCAGTTTGAGATTCCCATTAAAATTAGATGTTTATTGCTTCTCCAGTCATACAATCCTGATGTATCAAATAAGATACACAACAAAGAACACTTTTTTTGTCAGAGTGGCCTGACATAGCAGCATTGAACCTTTTTAAATCAGGCATTTCTTTTTGTACATACATTAATTTGGTGCTGAAATTATAGGATGCACTTCCATGTCTTTTAATGTTAACCCAGATATACATGATCCAAAATATAATGATATAGACAAACTTTATGTAATTCAATTTAAATATATTTTATATACTAAATATACTTTTGTCAAAAACATTTGCCCTGCAGTACTTAGATGTGTGAGAAAGTGCATGGCAGAGGGTAGTAACTGTCTTTTTAAAGTTTTTGAGGGCAAATGGTCATAAAAGACTCCTATAATTGTGAGAGACGAGATCCAGTAAAGGGCACATCTACCAGAATGATTTCATTGGGTTTTCATTTGGCCCAATCTCTCACCAGCCCTTTGCTCCAAGTGGATCACTTGACTCGTTACTCGCTATGAAGAATGTCTAATGAGGGGCAAAAATCAAACCTTCAGGTAACCGGACACTATACTGTACACTGTTAAGACTTGTCAACCGGCCAACCCACGAAGAGCTTCATTGCCTGATCAAAAGATGGTCGAGACTCTTTAAAATTCCTCTTCTACAGTTAAATTTAATGCAGACTCATTAGGCGACATACAAGAGATTAATGTGCAATTAAATGTGATCCATTGGTAAAATGACCAATGTTTTGTACGCTCACAAAAAAAAAAATGTGGTTGATATACAAATATATATAGTTTTTTTTTCATGATGTCAATTTGGATGTTCTTCACCAGTTTGTTGAAAATATAAACTTGTCACAAAAGCAGATGCTTGTGACAATTCCAAGGAATTACAAATCTGGTTGATAACCTTAGTTTATGATTGTTGTTCATTTTCCATTGTCATCCATGTCTTTACATTACTACCAGACAGTTGTCTAGTAACTACTACAGTTAACTACTATTGTTTAGGGGACAGGAAGCAACCAAGTCTTATTATGGGACTAATTTTATTTTCAGGAAAAGATGTTTAGGACTTTTGGCTCAGAACCCATTTGCCGAAGTGCCTGTTCTTTTTCCCAGTTGTGAAATAGGAGTCATTTTGATTCTTAGTGAACTCAAAAGAAACAATTTACAGCATATACAAAGAAACTTCAAAAGTGCCTTATCAGAACAGGCATCAAACATGAGTGATTCCACATGAAACAGCAAATTAGTGTTTACAATAATTAGGGAAATAATTATTGCATTTGTATTGTACAAACAAATGAAAAGCAATTGCGAAACCAAACTTTTTCAGAACTCAAATGCAAAAGCCATTCATGAATAAGACATTTTGAACAACTTTTATTTTGAAATAGTTTTGTTGTTTTAATGTCATCTCATGGCAGACATCTCTCAGACAAACAACATTATGCTTTTAAGTGTTAAAATATTATCCAACCTAGATTCACACCTAAAATTTATAATAATAAAATAAAAAGTACAAAATTAATTGTCCCAAATATGCCAATAATTTACCAACAATTAGTTTTAAACTGTACTAATAACACAATTTGTCCTTATTGTGGGAGTAAAACAGAACAAAACTACACATCGAGAGGTGATAGGGAAAGTGTATAAGTCTGTATTGTGTCTGAACATTAAATGGTTAATTAAATACCATTGAGAGAAAAAGAGAAGGACTCTTGCATACAAGGATACACAGGAGGCATCTGAAGGACATTCTCGCTTTAGTCACCATTCTGTTGACTCCACCATACAAGACACACACACACACACACACACACACACACACACACACATGTTGGACGCACGCACGCGCACGCACGCTACGCACGCACGCACACACACACACTGTATGATGATTTATAAGCATTTTAAATTATGGGGACACTGAAAATGTCCTCATAAATCACCTTCTCCTTGTAATACCTATGTCATACCCATGTCATTATACAAATTTGTGTCCTCATAAACCACATAAACATGCACACACACACACACACACACACACACACACACACACACACACACACACACACACACACACTTTCATAAGATTCTCTAGAAAAGTTTTTTTGATCCTGTATGCACTCAAGGTACTTATATATTTTTTTATGAAATAAATTCAGTCACACTTTTTTTAAAGGCCCAATTCTTGCCATTAGCAAACCATTAACTACAAGTTTTGCCTCAATAGACTGCACATTTTCTGCTTATTAATAGTTAGTAAGGTAGTTGTTAAGTTCAGGTATTAGGTATGATTAGGGATGTTGAATATGTTAATGCAGAGTAAGTGTTTCATAAGTGCTAATAAACAGCCAATATGTTAATAATAGGCATGTTATTAAGCAACTACTTAATAGTGAGAATTGGTCCCTATACTAATGCGTTAGCATAAATTCTTATTGGGTCATTTTTTGTCAAATCAACAACATTTTTATAACTTCCCGGCTTAATATTTTTTCTGAAGAGAGATAAACTTATAGCAGTGTATATTAAGTGTCATGGATGTATATTTACTGTGTAATCCACTATTTTGTAGAGGGGGGTCAAAATTACAATTCCGATTCAGAGCCAAATTACAGGGGGGTAAAAATTGCTTCAGAAAGATGGCAGCATAATTATGTTATTTTCACACAGATATTAGTAGGTCTACGAATAAGATCTGTTAACTTTAGCATTCTTTGTTTAATTATATGCCAATGGTGACAGTTCAAATAGTAAAAAAACACTTTTCATTTTCTCCAAAGTTTACATGTCTGTAACTCAAGAAGTATTAAATATATCTTAATGTTCTTTTAGATTTTGGGCTTTAATATATATATATATATATATATATATACATACTGTATATATATATCTCTAATATATGTGAACACCAAAATGAAATCCCATTTTCCCTTTATCTAATTGTTCTCCTGGTGATTACATTAAATTATGTTGCTCCTGACCTGGAAACACAAAGCAGTGGGCCTGGGAAATACTCCAGGAGGTCCGTAATTTGCTCCCAATGCAGACGTATGTAAATACACTCTTGACCTCATCAGTCAGTTCACTGGAAGGGTGAGGGAGGACTGTTTGTTGTTCAGTTATAACGCCAATGCGCAGCACACATTACACACACTGTACATGATAATCTGTTCCCCACAAGCCAACCAGACCACCCAGTCCTGCAGCGTTGAGTCTAGCAGTGGTCATTAAATTGTTTCCCCAGGTCACTCAAATCATTGCTGTTCAAACTAAAAGAGAAGGAGAGAGAAGGAGGGAGGGGGATTGTAGGCATCTGTCTTGCCCTGATTGATAACATTTCTTTTTCTGTTTGGCTAGTCCACAAAGACTCAAAAGCACTTCCTTCATCTTTCTCTCATCTCGCCCGTGTTGTGATATTCCAGAGCTTTTTGCTGTATATGGTTGGTCTTTCACAGTCTGTCTGTATACGTGAGCATGTGTGTGTTTGGGTGTGATTGTTGGCTCTTGAGGAGATAGCATTTTCTTAGTAATACAGGAAAGTGTGACATCATGGTATATTTGACAGCTTGCCGTAGAACCACATCCAAAATCACACGCCCTACCCAGAACAACAAGGTTTGGTAAGTATTTGGATTGTGCTGTCTGAGGAACTTTATCATTGTCTTTCATAACAGCAGCACATAGAATGTGTTATTAACCCTCAAAAATGCATCGGTTTCCAGCTTCACCCAGAAGAGATACATAAAATATCATGCTTAATTTTTCATATAGGAACAACATTTTTCAAATGCTTTAAGACCCACAAAATACACATAACTTACAATTTTTACCAGTTTCCCATGTCTCATCAGTTTTATGGATAAACATAAACATGAATATAACACGTCTATTGACAAATCATTGCGTATGAAAAATGTATCACTTTTTTAATCTGCATGTGAAAGTTTATGCAAGTAAAATGAATTTATTTAGTTAGTTAGTGAACTTTTCAGAGCTATACATGCTGTTTCAATGTTTTAAAATGTATGACTGTTTTGAGCAATTGTGAGTTAAATTCCATTCATTCACTCTTAGAAATAAAGGTAAGAAGCTATCTCTGGGGCAATACCTTAGAAAGGTACTAATATGTATCCATTAGATATTAATGTGTACACTCTGGGCACTAATATGTACCTTTGATATACTAATATGCACTAATATGCACCCAATACCTTTAGTGAACTACTATACTATACAATTTGTTAATGCATTATGAGGATTAGGAGACAGAACAGAACAGTTCTGAATGTTTCCACTAAGCAGTTATTCTGTGTTGTCTGGTTGCCTGTTTGAGTTAGTGGGTCTACGGGTGAGCTGATGTTGGTCTGACTACATGAAGCTATGCTGGGCTGAGCCGAGCCGATCTAGTGGTCAGCTACAAGCCTCATAAATCGACTGCCTGTAGAACAGCATGGTGACTTATGGCAGCTCAGGGAAATGGCCTCACTGGAAGGAAATGGCATGCAAAAATATTTCAAGATGTCTTTCGGAAAAGCTTTACATCCATTGCAGAAGTTAACAAAGCTTGTCATTTTAAGAAGCAATCCTTTAAATGGAAGTTTCAATGATGGTCTGAAAGAGAGAGAAATGGTAGATGTAGAACTTTGTTACCTGAAAAGGAATTATTGTAATTCCAGAATGAAGTAGAGAGCTTAATATAATTGTTTTACAGCCTAAAATGAGTAAGAAATAAATAATTTAATATAAAAAAAACACTGAAACAAAGTTGGTGTAGAAGCCATTTTCACAAGTAAACAATTCATAAACAATTATTACTATTATTTGTAAAACTAATTTTATTGAAATACAAAGATTTTGAAGATGGATTTGCAATCTTATATATTTTGTCTCTTTTACTTGTACAAAGAATACAGTCAAAATTAGAAAAGAGAAGAAGAAGAGCACATCACAAACCATCCTTTACCAGACCTGTTTACATTAAATTGTAAAGTATGATGAAAAAAACTATACAAACAGTACATTAACGAATAATGCATTAGTCTGTATGGTTTCCATCCAGATAACAGATAAAAGGGTGCAGACTTTTGTCAAACTGTCCTAATTTTCCCTTCAAACTGTACCTAATTATTTCACAATGTGAAGTAATCATCTCTTCAAGCCATAGCTGTCAGACTTTGTCTTCCTCTGCCTTTGTTTCCTCACCCTTATATGGTCCTTCCTGTTTCCCAGTCATCATTAGTTCAGTCAGTGTCAGCCGTGTGTCTTGATTATGTCCCAGGTGTCTCCAGTTATGTCTCCCTATATATAGTCTGTTCTGCCCCATGTTACCTGTGGATTATTGTTAATGTCATGTGTGTCAAGCTGGTTTGGATGTCCTTCCCCGTGGTCCTGTATCCTGTATTGTGCGTTCGTCATCCATTAAATACCCTGTTTGTTATATCCTTGTCTCCTCGTTCCTGGATCCCCATGTGAACCGTGACAATAGCTTACATATAGGAGCCTCCTTTTTCTTCTAGAGCAACGGTTGGCTGTGTTTAAACTGTGTGCAAGCAGTTTGTGTTGTGCTCCTGGTAATGATGCATATGTTCAGAAAGTCCCAGAAATAAAACTAATTTACAAACAATTATTAAAAGCAAGGAACACCTTAGTGCGCTTTGCTGAAAATCCTTTACATAATATTGGTGTCCCTGGTCAAATATGGCCAGCCTTTTAAAAGTTGTTTGTAAATATCTCATTATGCTATATTATCTCCAATATTTGGTAATAATATAAGCTGTCAGGATATATCTACAGCACTACTGAAGACAAACAGGATATTTATTGAACAAAATGAATAATGAATAGTTTTGGCAGGTAAGTAAATAACAGTAAATATAAACAGAGATGATGATGCAATAGCTATGGTGGTTTCTGTTGCCAAGGTGATGGTAAATCAAACAATGAAGGAGATATAAGAATGGGAAGGATACACAACTAGCAGAACAGGAAAACATGGAGGTATGGTCACACTCGGAGATGATTCTGGAGAGCACTGGAGTAACACTCGCTGGAGAGACGCGTGCTGGAGCTATCACGGAACAATATCTGTCTATCATCGAGGTGAGGACAGTAGTCTGTATTCCTATTCAAGGCCACACCCTGAATGGCTAGTAGTGTTATGTTTATGTGCATGTTGTTTGGAGTGCTGATAAGAAAAGGTGATGGGGATTAATTGTCAGGGAAGAGTGAATGTTGAGTGCATGTGACTATGGAGCCTGGTGAATCTGTGGCAGTACCCTTCCCCTCCACGGCCCACTCCTGAGGGCTGAGGTCCCTGAGGCACTAGATGACTGGAATGCTCCTCATAGGAGGTGTTGTGTAGGGCTGGATTAAGGAAGTCTTCTTAAGGGATCCACAATCTTTCTTCCGGTTCATATCCCTCTCAATCAATACTTGAGAAAACCACAGTGGTATGTATTTGGGAGCTTTCTACAGAGCAGGTGCAGCCTAATGTTCATTGTTAAAAACCAAAAATCTATCACTGGGACCTCTGGCAGCTCACCAGACCAGTGGTTCCCAACCATGTTACAGCAGCCTACCCAATACTGCCCATGTGCATCTCTCCTTGGTCTGACACACCCGTTTCAGGTCTTGGGGTCTCTATAATGAGCTGATGATCTGAATCGGATGTGTTTGATGAAGGAGACATGGAAAACATGCAGTGTTGGAGGGACTCCAGAATGTGGTTGGTAACCCATGCATCAGACCATGGGAACAGTGGGAGTTGGAACCCAAGGATGCATTAGAATGGGTTGAGACCTGTAATTGATGTCATAGGGAGTTCTGGGCATATTCTGCCAAAGCTAGGAACTGCTTCCAGGAGTTCTGATGGCCATGCAGAAAGGTTCTCATAAAGGAATCATCCAATGCGGAAACAGCTTCTCGACTGGTATGCTAAAGAACCTTGGAGATGGTATAATCTTGACAAAGAACTTTCTGACATCCCTTGTCATTTGCGGGCCATCAGAAATGATCTTGAAGGAGCAGGAGAGACTGATCCACAGAAGAGTGGTCCGTTGTGACTAGGGTACATAAGTGCGTTTGGTGCACTCAGTTGTAATTGTCTTGATGATTCTATCTTCCAGGGACCACTGTATTGGACTCACTTTCGTATTGCTTGACGGGAAAGTGCCCTATCCCACAGAAAAGCATTAAAACCTGCTAGATCTGATTACTTTCGATTAAAATTAACAAAAAATAAAGCAACAACAGCTGTTGACATTTCCCAACAGCACAGCAGTAATGACTTTATGAACTATTTTACTTCCAAAATCGATACTATTAGAGATATTTCCTTGTTGTTAATGATAAAGTTTATCACTTACTGACAAGTCATCAACAGGGCATCCAAACTCTTCACGGAAATGGGCCACAAAGCTGTGAATTGATTGAGTAAAGAGAATATCACTGGAGTAATCAGTGGAGACCTCTGGAGTAATCACAGGAGAATAGCAGATAAGGAGTCGGAAAATGTTTTTGGGAGGTTGACATACCCAGTGTGAGTAAATTTTAGTTCAACATGATGACATTAATTAGCATTTTTGAGGAAAATTAAATCCTCTCAGGGTCAACTTGACAGGAACACAACATGAGGGTTAAATGTGAAATAAAAAATTATATATATATACATCTTTAAATATTCAATTTCTCAGTGAAAGTTGTTTCAAGGTAAATCCTACACTAAAATTGTTTCAGTGTACCTTGAATCCTTAGCCCTATCCCTTGTTTTGACTCTGAATTTGATGAAAGTGTTTTTTTTTTTTTCTAGTTCAAGGTCATCAGACAAAAATCATATTTAGCTGAGTTTGCCAATGCTTTTAACAACATGTAAATCCAGAAAATCTGGAAAGTTTATTTTGTATTTTTTTATCCCCCATAAATTCTCTTGGTCATCAGCACAAATAATCCAACACAAGTTGGACAATACTAGTATACTGGTACAGTACATGCAAAGGCAACTCAAGTAGCATTAACGTGATTTGGCCTTACACGTTTAATGCATACAATTAAATTTGATGCTGCATGGGAATTATTTGGATGCCCAAAAAATTATTTAAAATACATTTTAGTTTTTTTCAGCCACCTCATGGACACCATTTCTTTTCTGTTGGTATTACTGGCAATAAAACAGGAAAAATGCTCTATAACCCAATGGCAACTGAGGAAAAACAAGAGCATCTTGTAGTCAGTGGATCATAATGGGTCACATAAATCCAGACCATCATTCAATCAAATAATGCTCCTGTTTTTATGATTAACCAGTTAATGTGGTATGATGGATGTTTCTTCAACAGGATAAGAATTCTGAGTTGGCAGATGCCTAATCCATAAATAGGTGCTGGTAGCTGTTTGGCTGCTCACAAATGGGTAAAATGTGGGTGGCCTTTTGGAACCTCTTCTCATCTCAAACACACAAAAAATGCTTTGAACAAAACCTCATGTGGCTACATTTTGGATTTCATTTCATTTTGAAATTGCAGGTCTCAATTTTTTTTGCAAATCCTTTCTCAGTATTTTTTCCACTGTATTTATCATAAACACATGTAGGATCACTTGGCTTATGCGCACAGTGAGCTTTGAATGCTGTAAGCAAAATAAAGCCACTCTTTAAAAAAAAGAGCATCATTTGCTGCTCTGTTTTTGAGTCTTTTGTAGATATCAAATCATGTTTCTGAATCAAAAATAATGCAAATACTTATTCATAATTTTCCGCATAACATTTTGCTGACTAAATCAGATCTGTCAGGACTGAAACAGAAACATCTAGTGCCAAGAAGTGCTTTGGCTCCACACTCCAATTGCTACCTGTCTAATAGTGCTCGAAGGAACCAGAAGTACGGTCTCTCTATTAGATGCAGTTTAGATAGCACCTTTCCATGAAAACATTTCCAAATTCATTTGGCACCACTCTGTTTAGGCATCAAAGATGACTAACACACTTGAAACAATGGGGTGAATTCAGGTAAAGCCCTTACGATTTCAGCTGGTTATTCATAAACATTGTGCCATATCTTTTGATAGATGGCATAGAAATGTTTTCCACCATTATCAAACACTGCCAGCTCTGTAATACTGTTTTACAGTTCATCTCTGTGTGCTCTAACAGTGTGAACTGGAGAAAACGTTGAACTGTGGTGCATCAGAAGCCATCAAGAGAATACCCGCAATAAGGGCACTCTGATAGTCTGCTCACTTCTCCCCTCCTCCTCAGAGAAGTGTGAGAACTTGCCACCAGCATTCACCTTCTTGTAAGCTGAGTTCTTGAGAGAGATAGTGGGATAGAGAAGCTAAGGGCTGATATAAATTACCTGCCGATGAAGAAGATAAATCATGTCAAAACACCCTTTGCTGACTGAGGGCAATAAAAGATAGTTACCTGGATTTCTATGGGATCTCTTTTGATTAGATCACAATCCAAATGTGCTTGACCTGAGTGGGAGTATTTGTTTACAAATATTAAATATTTTCCAGATTACCTGGTTAAGCTGTACTGCCCACAAGAACTGGTAAAATGTAAACGTGGTGTAAATGGAAAACAGATTATGTCTCTGCAGACATTTTTGGGATATCAATTTGGAATTAATAATACTATTCATACGCATATCTGAATGTCAGTATTAATATCTTAAAACGCCAATCCTAACTGCAAGAGTTATCTTTTTGAACTCTTGCTGTTTAAAGCTTGACTCCCTAAAATGAGGTGTGTAGAAATAAACACAAGTGGTTGTACTATATCAAATAGTTCTCCAAATCTAAACATAGAGGTTTTTTTCTTTCCATGGCCAGACAGTTAACCACATAATGACTGTGATAAGAATACTTTATCAGGCCTTAGAAAACCTTTGAGGATAAGAAGATACAGTCTGTAAGAGCTCGCAGAGAGCAACTTCATGTTTAATTGCATAAATCAGCATGATAAATGCTTTTTAAATCACTGTGGGCATTGGACAAACATACTGTCACACTTTGTGGGTATTATTCATATCCATAAAAACTGTTCTCAAATAACGTAGACAGATCTAGCCAAATGCATGTCGATGAGAACTGGAGAATTTATTGCTATCATTAACTCATTAATTCTGGATATTTATTGTGCTAAAATATGGTGCACAATTCCTTTTTGGCATAATATTCAATCTTTGAAAGCATTGTGGCAAATGAATAATCAGTGTTTGGATTCAAAATAATTTTGGTTACACTTTAAGGTGATGTTGTTACAGTGTAATTACCCAAAGTTTTCAGTAATAATAGTTAACTACATGTACTTGATTTAAGTAGAATTTAAGTTGAAATAAATGTACTGTTAAAGTACCTGTAATGTGTAACTACATCATGCTAAAATAAAGCACGAAGAACCAAAACTACGAAGCACAAGGAATTTACACTGTAAACATGAGGACTTCAAGAAATGTATTAATTGTGATTATTGATTAATTATTTTTGCTCCACAAATAGATTTTGACCAACAGTGTAACATCTGACATGTCCTTAAATAATATACATTTTTTGAACACTTTACAAGATGCATTAGTTAACATTAGTTAATGCATTAAGTAAAATGAACTAACAATGAGCAATGTACAATATTTATTCATCTTAATCTATTTTAACATTATAACAGCAGTTGATTGTTGTTTGTTCATGTTAGCTCAGGTCCATTAAATAATATTAACTGATACAACTTTGTAAAAAGTGATTTTAATAATGTTTTAGTACTTTTTTAAATAAATATTGGCAAATGACTAAATCGAAATGCAATAATGTAATATTTGCTTAGGGTTAAATTGGAAAGATACAGCTTTTTATGAAATATTATAAGGTTGTTCCATTGGCAACAGATTACAAGGAGCAACTCACATGATACAAATAAATGCACCAATTTCAAGTCATTTTAAAACAGGCCATATTAATGCATGTTTCCAGAGTCTAAGCCCAATCTTCTTTCATTGTTCCACTGTTGTATTCATGATATTTCACGCTATGAGTCACATTAACAGTTCAGAGAGAAAGAGAACACAACGAGGACAGGGAAAGGAAGGCAGAAACCTTCATTCTTTAACTGTTCCTGATCAGTCTGGCTGGCCGGTCCCTATCTAATGATCATTACCACGGCAGATGAAAGCACAGCCTTCTCTCAGAATGCCTTCAATTGCTGCAATTAAATAAGTGTGGTTGAATGATAATATCTTTTTCCCCAAATAAAAGCAGACTACAACATTAAATAATCCTACAATTAGAAACGATCAAGGCTCGTTTTTGATGTCGCTGTTGCTCAAAATCTCGGGAATACATCTCAGCGAGTAAGGGTGTTTTGGGTCGCCCCAGTAGGCGCCACACCGCCAAGACTCCAGCCAGAGGCTCAATACACATACCACCAAAATACTCTTGGCACTTCAAACACACAACCATTGTGCTCTTTTTGCTGCTTTTTTTCCTAGTATCGAGGCCTTTGGCGTATCATTGTTGAGTTGAACAATTTAGTGTACAAATTTATTTTTTATTATGAGTAAACAGTCTCCACAATGAACATCCTACTGTGCAAAAAACAATTATTTAACGCAGCTGCGTAAAAATAACAGCTATGTTTCTATCGGGCTAGACCTGCATCTGTTTCCATCGGTGGAGTGATGTACCCAGAGAAGTAAACATCAACTGCTTTGTTGCTAAGGCTATAGATATTTCTTCAGTTGGGAGAAATTATAGAAGCAAATAAACAATACAACAATTTCCCTACAGCACGCAGAGTACACCCTATCTCTCCATTTACTCAGACGCTAATTATGACTTGGAGGGTGGGCAGCTGCAGGAAATGAGACAGGAGTCAGACTGATGGAGATATTCAGGTCAAACCACGGCTACTGCATTCACAAATACCTATTCACATTCAGATTGATGTATTATTTATGCACTATATGTATATCATGTATAATACCAAAAGGATATGATGGGTCTTACAGCGCAAACATGCTAATAAATGATGAAGTTGAATTACAGGGCTAACTAAAAAGCAGATTTTGACTGGTAACCAATGGTTCTAGAGAGGTTAATCTATAAGCTGTTGATCTAGAAATAGCTGAAAAACTTTACTGCCACATGTACACTTGAGAAAACTACTAAGTGATATGAAAACTATATGGATTTACAATGACAAGAGGGTGACTAAATAAAGACAGAAATGTATTTATTTATTGGTTATTCTTTTATTTGTATTTTTATTATTATTTGAATCAAACATAGTTTTAAGAATGTTTAGATATTTTAAATGTATTAAACAACAGTTAAAAACATACGCAAACTTGCTATTTTTGTAGTATAGCACGATACCACTGCCAAGGTCGTTGGTTCAATTCCTAGGAAATGTATGAACTTGCATACCATGCAATGTAAGATGTTTTGGATAAAAGTGCCAAATCTGGATGTAAAAGTAAGGAAGCAAATAATCACATTAACTGATAATTTGGCATAATTAGTTCATAAATAAAGACAAAACGGATAGATAAGCCATCAAACTCATGTATATAGAGGACAACGAAGGGAAAAGCAATAAATCACACGTATTTGGTGGGTCAGGACAGCCCTTGTATTGACACAACAGGATATTCCATCTGATCTGACAATGCAGTGGACAACATTTATTTTTCCAAAGGTTGAAAAGCTCTGATCACAGGCTCCGACTCTTTGGGATTTGCCATTACAGAGAGCTTCAGAGGTATTTTTACTATGTTTACATGAACTGGCCAGTTACTTGCACAGTTTACTTTAGCGCAAACATGTGGGACACATTGGTTTAATATTGCTATGCACCTAATTGTGTAATTGAGTTATTTAAAGCTGAGTTATTTGTTTGCTTTTACGTAAACCATCTGAATTACAATGGTCATTTACAAAACAATATTGCTTCAAGTCTTATGATAGATAAACATTTCATAAATGCACAAATGTTTCAAAAATGAATTAAACAATGAATCCCCAGTCATGAAGTACTGAGCATCTGTGTCCTTTGAATGAATCGGTCACAAATCAGGTCAGAGGTGTATCTTATTGGTGGGAACTCCAGCTAACCTTGTAGGGGGTGATTTGGAAACCCCTTCAAAATCTATGGCAGATTATGAACTATGACAAAAGTGTGAAGGAAGTACATGCATTTGTCCCGTGGGCATTCATAGCCTACTTAACGACAAACAGACTGTACCAGAGCTCTCACAACAGGTATTTGGGGGGCCTGCAGAAGAGCCCAAGCTGATAGTCTAGGTTAAGTTACCTGAAATGAGAACGTGCTGTTTAGTGCCTTTCAAGTTTTCAGTTCAAACACCCAACTGCTCTGCTGGCTGATAGCCGTGAAAACCTGTTTGGCTAATGATGTCACTGGAGGGAAATCAGATTGTTCTTTTAGCGCCTGGCTACGGGGCACTTTTACTTCCTGTTAGAAACACATGCAAACACATATACAACCCAACTATGACCTCTTGACTCAATTCAAATATTTTCGTGCATACTTGCATATGCATAACCATTCAATCAGGAAATTTGCATGCCTTGTATATTTTCATAGCAAAACGTTGTAGGAAAAAGAAGAGTCATCCACCTAAAACAGGAATACAAAGGAAGAGGCAGTGAATGTGTTTTACTGGAATCATACAGGTGTGAAAGAGAAAGAAAGAGAAAAGAAGCAGGACCGGGCCTGTGCTCTGGTGATGGGACATATCTACTCTGGCAGTGAACCGTGTAGAGGCAACACTGTTCAACACGCTCAATCATCTCGTGACAGCAAAGCATTCCCATCAGCCTGATGATGACACAGTACCTCTGCATTTCTGAGTCAAGCAAACTGTGAGAGTAGACAGGAGCCTAGACAAGCTCTGCAACACCCACATTCGGCAGAAGACATCCAAACAAGAGTCTTGAGATGCCACTCTTTTAGCAGAACACACACACACACATATATATATATATATATATACACTCTATTGCCAAAAGTATTGGGTCACCCCCTTTTAATGAAAGGTTTGACTACTTTAGTAATTTCCATGAGTACAAATCTAAATGTTTAAGGACCCTTTTCTATTCTATGAGTTTTTGACTCAAGGTCTGCATTTAAAGTCACACAAGAGGTGTTCAGCTGGGATTAGGACTTGTCTTTCTGCAGACCAGTCAAGTTCTTCCACACTGACTGAATCAATCATTTATTTTTTAACCTTGTCTTATACACAGAGACACTGTCATGTTAGAATAGAAAAGGGTCCTGTCCAAACTGTTGCTATAAAATTAGAAGCACACAATTCCCTAGAATATCATTATATGCTAACATAACGATTTGTACTCATGGAAATTGACAAGATTAAACATTCAATTATCAGCTGAAGGCATTTCCTTATTGAATTTGGTGATGGCATCGTCCAGCTCAGTTCAGTTTAAATAATATCTGTGCAATCAAGTCGATGATTGTGCTGGAAATGAAGTGTCCCCAACTAAGCAAGCCAGAGGCGACAGCGGCAAGGAACCAAAACTCCATCGGTGACAGAACGGAGAAAAAACCTTGGGAGAAACCAGGCTCAGTCGGGGGGGCAGTTCCTCTCTGGCCAGACGAATCAGTAGTTTGTTCCAACTGCAGCAAAGTCAGATTGTAAGGACTCCACTGGTTCCAGTGGTCTTTCCTGATGGATGTCTAGGTGACGAGGTCCTCACTGGAGATAAATAATGAATTGTTAATTACAGTGTAAATATTGTGTTCATGTTAAATTGCAAAATACATTTGCTGACATTCAGGTGGAATATGGGTAAGGTTAGGGGCAGGTTTGGTGGTATAGTTATAGTTCAAGATGCAGAGGTAGGGTAAACAGTGTAATTATAGCTGTAACTACAACAAATATATCTAATTACTGGACAATATGCTCAAATATAAGTACATTTACATTTAGTCATTTAGCAGACGCTTTTATCCAAAGCGACTTACAATTGGGAGTACATAAAGCGATTAATCTTGAAGAGGCCAACAGACAGAGGAAGTGCCAATAACACCAAGTCTCAGGCATTGTTCAAATAAATACAAGCTAGCAAGGGAAGGAGAGAAAGAGAAAGATGAAGATGAAGATTTTGAAAAAGCGAAAGTTCAAATTTTTTTTTTTTTTTCAAGTAGTCAAGTAGATTTGAAGTTGAGTTTTCAGTTGTTGCTTGAAGATTGACAGGGATCCAGCATTCCGGATGGGGGTGGGAAGATCATTCCACCGGCCAGGAACGGTGAAAGAGAATGTTCTGGAGAGTGATTTTGAGCCTCTCTGTGATGGTACCACGAGGCGTCGCTCACTAGCAGATCTCAGGCTTCTGGAGGGATGTAAATTCGTAATAGTGAGTGGAAGTAGGCGGGGCTTCTGGAGGGGATGTAGATTCGTAATAGTGAGTGGAAGTAGGCGGGGCTTCTGGAGGGGATGTAGATTCGTAATAGTGAGTGGAAGTAGGCGGGGCTTCTGGAGGGATGTAGATTCGTAATAGTGAGTGGAAGTAGGCGGGCTTCTGGAGGATGTAGATTCGTAATAGTGAGTGGAAGTAGGGGCTTCTGGAGGGGATGTAGATCGTAATAGTGAGTGGAAGTAGGTGGGGGCTTCTGGAGGGATGTAGATTCTAATAGTGAGTGGAAGTAGGTGGGTGCTGAGCCTGTGGCTCAGTGTCTTGAACTTGATGCGAGCTGCAGCTGGTAGCCAGTGCAAGGAGACAAAGAGAGGTGTAACATGGGCTCTTTTGGGCTCGTTGAAGACCAGTCGTGCCGCTGCATTCTGAATCATTTGTAGAGGTTTGATTGTGTTTGATGGAAGTCCAGCCAGAAGAGCATTGCAGTAGTCCAGCCTAGAAATGACAAGGGCCTGGACAAGAAGTTGTGCAGCATGCTCTGTCAGAAAGGGCCTGATCTTTATGATGTTGTGTAGTGCAAACCTGCAAGATCGAGCAGTCTTTGCAATGTGCTCTTTGAAGGTCAGCTGATCATCAAAGATTACACCAAGATTTCTGACTGAAGCTGATGGGGTAATTGTTGATGAACCTAACTGAATCGTGAAATCATGCTGTAAAGTTAGAGTTGCAGGGAAGACATAGTATAGACAAGTATAATTTAAAAACATCTGTATACACAGTAAGTACATTGTATCAAATTATTCATTTAAATCTAAGTACATAGTAGTTAAAGACACTTAATATAAAATTTGTTCTGCAGAATGTCTAAAGGGGACCATCAAAATAAAGAGTCACCAGTCATTTTCTTTTCTCAGATCATAACTTTCTTGATGAATCATCAGATTGTTTCAATTGTGTGACTTTTAAGATCTAAAACCTTTTTTTTGTTCTATCTGACTGATGGTCCTGAATTTGCTTTACTCATAAACAAGAAATCACATTAGAGCCACTAAGGGGAAAGGTTGGCTGGATGTTTGTAGTTTGGACTACACATTAAGCGTTTGTGACAAAAGTGTAACCCAATCTTTCATCCTTAATAAGTGCATATTTCATGGTAAATGCATGACCACTTAAACAGTTCACCTCTCCTCAAATCACATTTCCTTGAACGGGACAACGGATACCCAATCTCCAGAAATTAAAGCCAATGGCTTCATATGACATATTGAATTAAATAAAGAAAAAAAATTGAAGGCCTTCAGTATATCGTTCTCTGAAAGTCTATCCATTTTTGAGGTTTTTGCAACTAGCTTATGCTTCAATGACCAATGGGATTGATGCATATGGAACCCTTCTAAAACTCCCTCTTACTATTCTGTCTGCACACAGACTTCCTGCACACTAACAAGGTGCAGCATTGTCTAAATTTAGCTGATCGTCTCTATATCTTTGAGTCGTGAGAGGGCCCAAACGGCCGTGTTTGCAGACGGCTCTTGATCTGGTACTCATTTTCATCATTTTGAACATGATACCAGGAGGTGGCCTGGTTTTCATTTTTCGACCGTGCATTCCGGTCAGAGTTGGCTTGTTTTATTGGAAACCTTGTTCCTATATTCTAGCTTAGCACTTTTTGACCTTGTTTGTCCCTGGGGATTCATGGGTAATGCTCAGAGGCAGAGATCGTCCTTCTCTCAAGTAAATGAGCATGTTAGGTGCTTGTCTTTGACATGTATGCCATTTTTGGGTCATACACATACAAATAGTAGGCTATTCTTCTTAAAAACACAGATGAAGTAGGTAGGAAAAAATAATACATAAATCATATAGCTTTTGCAGATATCATTGAGACCAAAAGAGAGTGACTATGCACTTCACTTTTTGATCTTCAATACAGAGTGTCAACTAATTTTGCTAGTATTTTTTCCAGGTACCTGTGGTGCCACCAGGGGCGCCTTAAGATAACCAGAGGCCCCTGGGCTACCCCATTACGTTAGGCCCCTCTATCACAGAAAACCTTTTTTTTTTTTTTTTCTGACAGTTATTTGTCACATTTTTTTTGTTAATATGCCAGTTAACGTTCACAACCCTAACTACGTTTACATGCGCATGAATAATGTGATTATTTCCAATAATCAGAGTAAGGACTTAATCGCATTATGATGTTTACATGTCACGAACTCTTACTCCCGTTTACATGCAATATCCAATTGCATGTAAAAAAAAAATAAACATTTTTTTTACTGCCATTATTCACATACCTCATTGCACAGCACAAATTATAAACTCAGGAAGAGCAGGTGTGTTTACTGGCCGCTGTTTTAATTTATTTACGTCTAATGCATAATGATTTTATATGGCTGTAGCCTACGCTTTTTCGGCGCCATATAAATGTGATGGAATTTGTTTGCCTACATACTGTCGTCACGTTCTCGCCGTTTCTGGATGAGAGTAAGGAACAGAGACTGGTGGCAGCGAGTTGTGTTTTCCTCAGAAATGCGATGCTTTCTTCGCCTTCATCGTTTTTAATCTGCGTATTACTAGAGGTGCGTGTCCTGTCATTCATGTAGGCTACATCAGGGCGCATGCGCACTTCGGTCAGAGCGGCAATACTGCGATTAAGGTGTTTACATGCCTGTATATTTCAATTAAAATCACGTACGCCACCTATATTAATACGATTATGCTTGCTGCGATTATTAGCTTAATCGCATTATTTAAATCGAAGTATTGTGTTTACGTAAGGTAAAGATTAATAGCAATATTGTCAAAATCTCATTATAATCGCATTAAGAGGATGCATGTAAACACACTCACGGTTCTGCGTACAATGTGAATATAAGTGAATATGCGAATTCCTTCTTTGCCACAAGTTTGCGCTTAGGAACAGCAGAATATAGCTGTTACATAACACTACGTTATTACATGCTTTATATGGAGGTAATATGAAAATAAAATGCCATCAAAACTTTCCTGGCTAAAATGTGAGTTTACAGGTATGATTTAAACACCATAAACCACACAAAATATTCATTATTCATCATCAGCAGAACGAAACAACACAATATGTTGACATAAATGTGGACTGTTTGGTGATTTGCTAGCTGTGTTTTATTTAAACATGCCGTGCTCACGTTTAATTGATTAACTCAGAGGCGTATAAAGTTTAATGATCACATTTAATCAATAGGACTGTTCCTATTTAAAATTGAGACTTTGAAGCAGCACCTTAATCTAACCTTCACCTAACAGACACACGTATTACATCCACGCAAATTACTGAACTCTCATTGTATGATGTTACAGAAAGTTGTCGATCCAGTTCCTTTCACACAGCAGTGTTATTTATCTTGTACACAAACTGTGTGAGGGGAACCTAAACTGAACCATTCACTAAATAGGCAACTACAACCAGGGTGTCGCTGAAAATGAGTGTGTGAGTTTGTTTACAGAATGCTGTTGTCACTGCTGCAAACTCCCATATAAATAATTATATTTGGTCACTGCAGTCACCAGATCTAGTCCTTATCCAGATCAGATGGTGGATCAGTACCTAGAGACAACCTCTACAGCTCTGAACATCAGCGGAGATCAGGACACCTAGATGAGCCCCAGAGACAGATCTCCAGTGAGAACCTCGTCACCTAGACAGCCATCGGAAAGACCACTGGAACCAGTGGACCACTTACAATCTGACTTTGCTGCAGTTGGAACAAACTACTGGTTCATCTGGCCAGAGAGGAACTGCCCCCCCGACTGAGCCTGGTTTCTCCCAAGGTTTTTTCTCCGTTCTGTCACCGATGGAGTTTTGGTTCCTTGCCGCTGTCGCCTCTGGCTTGCTTAGTTTGGGACACTTCATTTCCAGCGATATCACAGACTTGATTGCACAGATATTATTTAAACTGAACTGAACTGGACAATGACATCACTGAATTCAATAATGAAATGCCTTTAACTCAAAATTGAGTGTTAAATCTTCTCATTTTACATTATTGACAGACTATTTTCCTATTTTGATATTGTGCAGTTGCTTTGACACAATTTGTATTGTTAAAAGCGCTATATAAATAAAGGTGACTGACTTGACAAGAGTGCAAGAGCATCACAAAGGCAGGCAAAACTGGCCACAGAACGCACAAAAAGATCTCTGTGCTTGTAACTGCCCAAAAAAAGTCAGTTTAATGACTGAATCAATCATGTGATAAACTTAAAACTCACATTAATACTGTAAGTTTTACTGGAAGATTACTTGGCGGTTCAATCTGAATTGGTGAAAATAATCATTCATATGCAAAGAACACATTCACATTCATTCCATCCATCAGAGACTATATACACTGACTTACTGATTAAATATAGCCATCATTGCTACCCTGTTACCTCATCAAAAAATATAGCCTCAATATCTAAAAGGCTACATGATTTCAAAAGTAGCAAAGCTACCACATTGTTGCCTTTATGTTCAGTTTCTTCAGTAATGAATTCCAAAGAGAGATTATAAATGAGGAGCAGAACTCAAATTTGAAAGCAATAAAAAGAGTCTCTGTGGCTGCACCAGTAGCAGCCCTTGTAAATTCAACTAAGATGGATTAGACATGACAATGTGTACTTTAGAAGCACCTCACAAATGTCTCTCATTCCTTATCTTTCAAAAGTTCAGCATATTTATTGTGATGGGGATTGTAGGTTATGGAACCTGCTGTCTTTGGAATGAGGAACTTTAAATGAGCTGGTCCCGATGAGCTGAAGCACATTTGACATTGACTTATACTGGAAAGCCAGGTAGCTGAACACACGTTTAGTGATTATTTCATTGATTGCATATCATTTATTTATTTTTCCTTTCATACACTTTTTGTCAAAACGTTCACATTGTGAAATGCACGAAAGCAGTGCAGTGTTCAGAACGACCCTCGTCTGCAGTCATGACAGCATCAGGCTAACAGCTTGACCACAGAGAACTGACTGTAATGTCAGACAGGATGAAGGCATTTCAAGTCAGCCAAGAAGAGAAAAAAAACAAGCTTTAGAGTAAGATCATCAAAGAAACCTTTATGTTGAAATGTGCAGTCATAAATAACTGCAACAGGATAAACTGCTTTGGTTTGGTTTAAACAAGCTTCTATAGCCTTGACATTAGTAAATATTCAGATGTAAAAAAAACGTGTGCTGTTTTGATTTAGAATCATATTTTTTACCATCTGGTATCAGGGACCGTTGGGGAAGAGCAAAGAAACAAAATCCTGATATTTTTGCCCCTAATCATTTTAAGATGCGCCTCCTCTTTCTAATAACCATGATTTGCTGGATACATCCTTCTAAACATCTATGTAGTCTCAGAGACATTGATATGGATGTAATCATAGGGTTTCTCCAGAAGATTCCACCCTTTGTGGGAATGCCTCTCCTGACAAAAGCCTGGCCCCTTTTAAACCAAAGTGTGACTTACAAATGTCTGACAAATAGTGAGTGATGGACAATATGAAGGATGGCTTTTGCAAATGATCTCACTGCTTTATGTAACTGCAAATGAGGCGAGAGGATTGGAATCTGATATAACACGTTTCATCTGATAGTTCTGTTCAAATTTGGATGTAACTAATAATGACAAAGAATCTAGGCACCTGCAATCTGAAATGAACAGCTAAAATCAACTTCCTCCTGTACAAGCAAGCTGGTGGATCAAAATGTTGCAAAATCTTTGGAAACATTGTCCATGTCTTTAACAGTATAAGTCCTGGCTTCTGATTTGTTAATACGGTATTTCAGTATTTTAAAAAAAAATTACACATGGGGATTTAAAAAAAAGGCTTTGCTTAATTATTATTAGCCATAAATCTATGAGATGAATCACAATATTGCAAACGTTTTTTTAAGATAAAAAGCATTTGAAAATCAGACAAAAAGATAAAAGGTAGAATATTTTAAACTTAACGGTTTATATGAGGAAAGAACTACAATCCACGAAGCATTGCGAATGGCATAATTGAATGAAAAACAAAGGTGAAATAAAGTCCACAATTGTGATATATAGTCATTTGTCATTGAGTCTGAAGTTGTTGATTATATCTTTAGAAACAATGGACCAAATTTACTAACTGCTTGTTTCAGCGCAAACCTTCTTTAGAAATGTTACTGTCAAAATGTTCTAAAGTTGAAAAAAAGGCAACAGTAACTTATTATTGTTATTTTTGTGGCTAACCTTACTGCATGCATTTGTTGGTGTTTCCCTTTCAGATGCAAACTGACAAAGGTTTGCTTAGATTTACTAAGGTTTGCGGCAGTCCATTTATGCCATTAACACCCCCCAAAAAATGCATTGGTCTTAATGGAGTTGATCTGGCTGCATCTGTGTTCTTTAATGTGCACATTGTTAGTATAACTGCAGAGCTCTTTTTGGCACAATGTGCTCTCCACAAATCTATGGTTGTTGAAATTTTGTTTTGTACAGACTTAGAGCTCACAACAGGACTGTCTTTAAAAGATATAGTTAAAAATATGTTCCCCTAACTGTGCAGTGCAGCATGGCTACATTGTGTAGATTGTAACACAAAAATATCTCCTTTAAACGTGGGCATGTACAACCAATTTGCATTGTGTAGAAATATTCTTGTCAATTGCCCATGATACGCCCACAAAGTGTGCACGCAATTTGTTAGATTGTGCAAACAAATTATATATGGGATCGTAGTAAATCTTGGTCTATGTTGTTATTTTGCCCAGTTTCCTATCATGAAATCATATAGCATATTTAATACAGCTGATTGTTTTTAGTAAGATGCTGTATGTCACAGTAATCCACTCCTGATTCCCAGGTAAAACATGGTTGGAACTGCCTGAACTAACAGTGTTGTAACAGACAATGTGACTCATTTGAACGCATGATTGCAGTTCTAAAGGGACATATTCCTCCAGTTGCACTTTACTTTAGAGCAATCGTCTTATAAGTTTAGACTGTATCGAACTGCCTGGCACCTTATATCATCTTGCGTAGCGCCTTCTCAGTGTCTTGCCAACAATTGTACATGAACCACAATTGCTCAGTGCTTATTTTGAATAACACTGTAATTGTGATGTTTCAATCAGCTCACACCAGATCAGATAGTTACACCAGACTATTGAAATGAAATGAGTTAAAGTAATAGTTCACTCAAAAATGAAAATTCTGTCATTATTTACTCAACATCATGTTGTTCCAAACCTGTATGAGATTCTTTCTTCTGTTGAACACGTAAGAAGATATTTTAAAGAACATTAGTAACCAAACAGTTGACGGTAGCCATTGACATCCAGAGTCTGAAAAAATGAAAATACTAGGGAAGTCAATAGCTACCATCAACTTTTTGTTTAACGACATACTTCAAAATGTATTTTTGTGTTCAATGGAAGAAATAAACACATTCAAGTATTAACTCAACTAGTAATATATTTAAAATGCAAAATCTAGGTGCTTTACAGAGAGTATTCTGACAGAATGTCATTATTAACCAAAAACATAAAACGGCTAGACTGTTTTTACTTTACTCTAATGGATGGTGCAATTTTAGATTTCATCCAAATGCACTAATGACTAAAATCCTTCATATGTGTCTCAAATCAAGTCATTCTTCTGCAAATAGGGTTGGGCACTGTTCACATTTGAACCGGTACGGTACCGGTATCGGTACCTTTAATTCGGTAGTACCAAAGGTACTTTTTTCGGTACTTTACTCTCTGTGCAACAACAAAAACATTTATTTCAGTGAAAAAAAATAAGTCCAAAACGTTTGGTTACGACTGTAACCTCGGTTCCCTGAAGGGGAACGAACGTTGCGTCAGCTTTACGCTTCTGGGGACGCTTTGCGTGATAAGTCTTGAAGCACATGTGAAAACAATCCAAGGTGTAAATGGGACTCTCTCTCTCTCCCGTATGCGCGCCCAAATGCGTTCTCAGGTACCGAAATTTGGTACCGAATGATTTGATGTGAATTGGTACTCAGTAATACCGATGCAATTCGGTCTGTACCCTTAAAAGTACTGAGTTCGGTACCCAACCCTATTTACAACACTAGCAAAGATTGTCACTCAACAGACAAACTTTGTCACTCATAAAACAATGACCTTAAAAACACTAACAACAGGTAGAATTATGCATTGTTTTGTTGGTAACAAATTAGAATACTGTTCCATCAGTAAAGCTGGGGTATGTAATTTTACAAAAACGCTTTCGAAAACTGAACCAAGTACCAAAACAAACTTGTAGCCAATTAGCAGTAAGGGGCGTGTCTACTCATGATGTGGAGGAGAGAGCATTCAGTGCACAGGACTGACATTAGCTTGAGCCGAGCAACTAGATGGCAGATAAAAAAACAAAAGAGGAAAATGTCTGCGGAACGATAAATCAAGAAGTAGGACCCGTGTAAATATCAGATCAGCTTTCCGGTACTGGAGAGAACTCAAGGAGCAGAAGGCCTGCGATCGGATGCCGAGGTTGCTTTGTTTCTTCTCGATAGGTGAGTAAAACCATGTCTACACCAGACGTGCTGCAACAGCTAAAGTTTGCCTACACTGGACGTGATAAAGCAACCGTTGAAAATGTCATTAATAGAACGCGGCATCAGTTTACTGTCGGGGATTTGTCATGTCCAACCGCGCATAATCCAGTGTAGACAGCATCGCTGATTATAATGACTTCTATGGTATTTTATTGCACCGCTCGCGTCCGGTGTAGACTTGCCTGGGTTGTGTACCTATGTGTGGACCGGAGCTATCAACATAGGGGCAAGACCCTTTTGGGGTAGGGGCGTGTTTGTTTTGGTGATTTCAAATATCAACATTGGCTACCAGAAATCACTTACCCCACCTTTAATGAATAACTACACAAGAACACATGAGAAATGCAATATAAGCACTCTAGTAACTGCTAGTATCTAACAGGAGACTGTGATTACAGTTTTTCTCGATTGCTAACACACAATTCATGAAACAATTTGCCATTGATCACAACTATGAACACATTCTCAAAACTACATAGCAACTTCAAACTTCCAGGTCAAAAACGAATTATCTTTAGTCAGACTCAAACTTTGGCCTCAAATGACACACAAACCTGTCAAATACAAAGACTACTTTCCCGTCTAGAGAACACTAGTGAGATCAATTCAAAACACTGTTACAAAAGTCTCCTTTTGGGAAACAGGAATACTTTTGCTAGTCAATGACTGTTACAGTATGCAGCATAAATAGATTAGGGCAGATACAGTAAAATTCAGCAATAAACTTTTTTGAAAGAAAGGATTTCTTTCATTACACTAATGTAAAGTGATCTTACAGTAGATGAAAAGCACTAGAAGAGAAAAGTTACAAAACCAAACAACAGAATATACAGTAAACACACATTGGAATATACTGTCAGTTACTGTAAATAAAGAAATACAGCATTATCTGCCGAGTTGCATTGCAGAATTGGTAATATCATTATTTGTTATACTATAGCAGTTTCTTAGTCTTCTGACAAAAGACTTTCTCTGCCTCCCCTATAGACAGTCGACAGTTGAAAAGTACTTAGCTACCAATTAATTCAACAGTTACGAGTTTGATGGAGTGTGCTACAGTATTTACAGTACAAAGAATAGTGACATTTCTCTCATCTGAAGTACTGTAAATGTAAGAAGTGTAAAAATACTGTAGATGAGCCTGCAGGCAGCTTTCCTTATGATCAGTCCATGCACAAGAACACTGTAGTGCTTTTTATTTCATCAGTAACAAATGACCTCGCCGCCTTCATTGTTATTTTCTCCTCCTATTCCTCTTTGTCTCCCACTACCAGGATTCATTTCCAAAACACACAATCACTTGTGCTCCTGTTCATATCATCCTGAGATTCTGACTGGTGTGTCATCAGTTTTGCTACTTAATGTTCACACATGGATAAATGTGCGCCGTTTGTGTTCATTTTGTGGTTCTTGAGGTAGTTATATTGTGTGTTTGTGTTTTCTGAATTATAACATGGTCAAACCTGTGCAAAACGATGTCGTTCTTGTGTAGAGTTTTCCAGAAAACACTGAGCAAATTGGAAAGCAGGTGAAACGTGTCTTTGATTCGAGAACTGTATGAATGGTTTGGAAAATTGTGCCAAATGAATCAGTCGTAGTGTGTTAGCAATCAAGAAAAACTGTAATGAATTACTAAGTAATACTTAGTCGAATGTGGTCATTCACTATTCGCTAATCAGTAACTACTGTTCTTTCATACCTCCCCAAGAACTACTAATAACTACTTTATGCAGGTTAATAATTAAAATGAATAATACATAATGTATAATTAAGTCTAAAGTGAAGGTCATGGTAACCCACTAGTAATGACCCAATTATTACTATATTCTTCAGAAGGAATTACTAATTATTTGGATCAGTATTTTAAAGTGAATAACATGATTCATTCTCTAGTAATGAGTAAAATCATTGTAAGCTTTTGAGGGTTTTTGTAAAGTTTTGGATAGTTATTATTCAGGTGTTATTACATCCTTCTGAAGAAATTGCTATTTTTTTGGATCAGTATTCTAAAGTTAAGATCATAACTACCTATTACTGAAATCATTGTAAACTTTTGAGTTTTTTTGTAAGGTTCTGGCTAGTAAGTAATTTAGCTAGATTTGGTAACACTTTATTACTAGTGGGTTACCGTGATCTTCACTTTAGAATACTGATCCAAATAATTAGTAATGTCTTCAGAATGATGTAGTAACACTTGAGTCATTACTATCCAAAGCCTTACAAATATTCTCAAAAGCATCCGTAGTTCCTTCAGAAGGATTTGGTAATACTTGGTACTAGTGGGTTATCATGATCTATACTTTAGAAGTAATTATACATTTTCATAATTCACATTAATTATGAACCTGTATACAGTAGTTCTCCAGGATATATGAAAGTAGATATTGAATAGCTGATAGTGAACTACCAGTTACAACTGAGCAATATTACTTACTAAATTGTTAATCAGAGTTTCATTTTATTTAATAGTTGTTACTAGAATGTTAAAAGTGCATTAGTCATTTGTTCCTGTAAAGTCATTCATTAACGATGGAACAGTATTATAAAGTGTTACCGTATTTTTTATTTATTGCAAAACAAGAATGGGAGCTCTCTACTCCGTAGTATATTAACTGCAGTATATGCTGCAATGTCCTTGTTTACATTACATTACTGGATTGCCTGGTTTCTCCCAAGGTTTTTTTCTCCGTTCTGTCACCGATGGAGTTTTGGTTCCTTGCCGCTGTCGCCTCTGGCTTGCTTAGTTGGGGACACTTCATCTCCAGTGATATCACAGACTTGATTGCACAGATACTATTTAAACTGAACAATGACATCACTGAATTCAATAATGAAATGCCTTTAACTGAAAAATGGGCGTTTAATCTTGTCAATTTACATTATTAATTCACTATTTTCCTATTTTGATATTGTGTAGTTGCTTTGACACAATTTGTATTGTTAAAAGCGCTATATAAATAAAGGTGACTTGACTTGACTATACATTCATTGGAATAAATGAATGCATGTATGTGCAGTGTGTGTGTGTGTGTGTGTGTGTGTGTGTGAACTGGTATATATGGTTTATTAGGACACAAATCTGTATTATAACATGGGTATTACAACATGAAGGGGGTTTATGAGGACACTGCCTATGTCCCCGTAAACCAAAAGGCTTAAAAAACATACTAAATGGTGTTTTTTTGAAAATCTAAAAATGCACAAAGTCTCCTGTGAGGGCTAAGTTTAGGTGTAGGGTAGGTGTAGGGCAATAGCACATACAGTTTGTACAGTATAAAAACCATTACACCTATGGAGAGTCCCCGTAAACCACATATGCCAGACTGTGTGTGTGTGTGTGTGTGTGTGTGTGTGTGTGTGTGTGTGTGTGTGTGTGTGTGTGTGTGTGTGTGTGTGTGTGTGTGTGTGTGTGTGTGGTTGCCCATCTGTGGGTGGCACAGGGCCTGAATCCTCCACCCTGCTGAATCTCACTAAGTGTGACACCACTTGCCGAAAGACCATGTTATGGTTCTTAAAATATGCTGCATCGCTGGGTCTTGTACACGCAATAAACACAGGAATGAAAACAAAAGTATATTAACATACATTATTATCAAGAAATCTGAGAAGCATATTCACAATTTGTTTACATTTATGTATATGCTTTCACTAAATAGTGAAGTTCATTAAATTATACAAACTACGTTATCCAAGAAAAATTCAGCTCTGCTGCTTTACAATAATTTATTCATATCAATATCATTAAGCTGATTATGTGTGTGAAAATACTTTTTTATTGTTGTTCTTCGATTGTGGTTATTAATTTAATTTCATGTTGTTCTCTTTCATGTACACAAAATAACAAATAAATAATCAATTGTTAATAATTGTTTTGTAATATTTATTGAGTATTGCATTGTTCATGATTTCTAAAAGGTACAGAAAAGAAAGAAAGAAAGAAAGAAAGAAAGAAAGAAAGAAAGAAAGAAAGAAAGAAAGAAAGAAAGACAGAAAGAAAGGCAAATATATCCCTTGTATAATTTGTTTACCAAGTCAATCGGAGCACTGTGGATGCCTCTCTTACTCTTTTAAATACAGTTCAACAACAGTTGGACAAGACTTGTATTGTTTATAGACTTCTCATTCACATTTAAAACTGTCCAGCTTCAGCTCATCATGAAGCGCTTTTATGTGATTTAGTTGGTAGTAGCTGGATTGTTTGTATTTTTTAGTTATTTTTGAGACAACAGCCTCAACGAGTCTGTAATAATAACATTCTGTTTGACTAATTTTGATTTTAAATCATGGCGTTACGCAGGGATGTGTACTGTCCCATCGGCTGTTTTCTACATATATCAATGAACTGCAGACAAACTACATTTCAAAAATAATGTTCATGCATATGAAATTAATTATTTATTTATTTATTTGGAAGGATCATGCTAAGCCCCTTCCTCTTAGTTTTAAGGTCCTTCCATTAGGGCCTGGACTTAAAATTCCCATGGGCAAAATTAATATATAATTGTTTAAGAGGTGATTATTTTAGACCAAACTATTTGTAAATAAATGTTGTTATTTAGGGTGATTGACTGTGACAGAACAATGCTGTTAGCTTAATATTTATACTATCTGTTTTTATGTATATTGTACGAGTATAATAATGTCAAAGGCAAAATTATATTCTATGACAAATAAAATAAATAATAAAGTTTAAACAAATAAACAATGAATGAATTAATGAAAATGAATGAATGAATGAAAAAGTGCTAAAACTGTTGTTCTAATCATTTAGCTGCCAATGAAGCATTTAAATGAATTAATTGTTTCCAGTCCCAGAGTTATTCCCAGAGCTATGGTTTATGTAAATGATTACAGGAACAACATGAAAGGAAATAATACCAACTGAACATTGCAACTGCTCTGAAACTACTTCTCTGAATCACCATATCTATCTAAGTTTGGAATTTCCATGGACTTTATTGTTTTTATATACAACTACTTATAAATTCTATAACCTAAACATAGCAACATATTTTATGCATTGAATAGGTGCGTGCGCGCACACACACACACACACACACACACACACACACACACACACACACACACACACACACACACACACACACACACACACACACACACACACACACACACACACACACACAGACAAACAAACAAGGTAATACAAACTCAACCCTTAAACACAACCCTCACAGAGTTATACAACAAGTCCTCATAACAGATTTTGTTTTTTACAAATGAGTACATCACCCAGATGTCCCAAGTAGAGGTTTTGTTGCTTCTGTGGACACATTTGTCCCCAAGTATCAGATACACTGACGGACCTACCCATTAAAACCCTTTAAAGACTTTAATCAAACAACAATAGCGCCATCTACTGGATACAATGCTCAGTTCACCCAACTATCACTTCCTGGTGTTCTTTTGCTGTCCAGTTGCAGCTCCAGAAGCCAAAGTCCTGGCCTCTATTTACTGGACCCAATAGAACATCTTATGTTTATTGCTTATATCTATTGTCCTTAAATAGTACGCACACATAAAACCCTGCCTATGACTGACACATATTATTTATCTTGCCATGATATCAAAATATATAGTATACATCTGTATGTAATACACCCCCCATGACCAATACATGCAAGAATGCATATAAATGATTTTGTCTGTTACATTCAGAATTCATCATCGTTAATTAAAAGCAATAAGTAAAACAGCATATTCATAACCAGAGGTAAAACCGAAAACATGTTGTGCCGCTCATAGCAGATCTTGTCCTACCAGAACCACTTGACTGGTGAATTTTCAGTTGTATGTAGGAATTATAATTATATAAAATGTGGATTATAGAAATTGTAGGATGCATGCACTCTCTCTGTATCTTAAAACATGTTTAAAAAATGTTGCATGTTAAAAACTTTTTTACTTTGTTATTTTAGCATGGAAACATAATAGCATATTTTGTGTTACCAAGAGTACTGTGAACAAAATGCAGACACACCCTTTAATTAATGTATTCAGCCATTCTAGTAATTCATGTGAAAACAAATATATCTAATTTACATTCTGGTGAATTCTTTCAACTTTCTTATATGAATTTAGGGAGGGTCTTTTTCTTTCTGTTTTGTGTCCTCATATTTTACATAACACGCCTGGGCTGAACTTATGAACTTCTGAACAAATGAAATGCAGCGCCCACTTGTCTCTCAGCTTTGCTTAAAACATGCAAACAAATTTATTTTAGATTGAACAACTGATACCACAGACTGCTTTGGTTACACAACAAATAGAAATTCCCAAGAAGAGGAGGTTCTCTTACAAAACTACCAAGTAAACATAAAGCAGACATTATTTCCTGCAAATACATTGACTGTATATATTTAAAAGCCCTGGACATTTTATGAGCAATCTCCTGAGATATGAGAGCCTGCTTCACCAGATCAACCAGCAGTCATGCAGAACCCGCACTGATCAATCAGATGAGAAATACATGTTCCCATGAGCCTCTCTGCTTGGGTGTATTCAGTGATGGGCTGATCCACCGAGCCACTCAGGTCTGGCTATATAATTCTAAGTGTGACAGATAAAGCTATCTGATTATCAAGTCAGGACAGCTTTACACCAGAACTCTGTCGAAATGTTGATGGAAGAACAGAGCCGATTTCCATTATAACTGTCCATTTTATTATGTTGGGAATTGTTTTTATAGCATTCATATAATTTATCCTTTTCTTTGAAATACCACAACCATCTGTGAATCTTGGAGATGAGACCTCTTGAACTATTTTAAAGAAAGCAGCGAAGGAGGCAGCATCAGATAACATTGTCCAGATGTATGCCGAGATAGAGAGACACCTGTGGTGGAGAGAAAGCAGTAGACATCTTGTGGGGCCCTCACACACAGAACCTATGACTGTCCAGGGACTTGTGGCAGCAGTTGTTAAAATACATCTAAAAACAGTACCTGCTCAGCTAAGCCACGTACTGCAGCAGCAGTTCAGGTGGATGCTGACATGACAAGATTAGAATAAGATGTTTACCATGTGTATCCACTCTCAATGAAATCACCATTTGTTTGAGGTCAGTCATCTTCTACCGCACATTACTGTGATGGCGAGCGTTGCTCCAGATGTGGTGCAGTGGTGAACTTCTCATTCTTCCTGCTTTCTCCACCTATGTAACAACTCACCCGATTTATGCCGGTTTTGTTTTGATGGTTACTGCTTTGCAAAACGATATTTCATAATGTCATTCGTCCCGAATTCGGTCATTTCATAATGTCATTCGGATCTTTGTTTCCGTTGTTAGAAGCCTCTGTTTATTTTTGAAGGACACACACACTGATTTTGTGGGTATAGATATGTGTTAGCACTGACGGGGTTCTCACCTCTATAAATGTAGCTGGTTGTTATTACAAGCATGTTTTCGTCCCTGCATTTCCACCTTTCGGCAGGAGCATTAGGCTAATCACAATAACCAGGGTCCAGGAAGCCACTATGAAGTTTAGCCTGCCACCTCCAGCCCAACAAGGAGGCTTGTAAATGTAGCCGGCCCCCCAGAGGCAACATCCACATGGCAGAACGTTTCGTTGTATGTTCTTGATCAGAGCTGCATTATCTTTAGTCCATGAAAAGCGCTCCTTCCCAAAAATGTAAAAATTTTGCGGTGACATAATTTTCCGAAATATCTGGAACCTTCTATTTTATTTCCGAAAATCCTGGATCGTCCAATTGTATATTTTATTTGGCATCCAGGCCATCCAATACATCAGATGTCATCAGCAACGACTATTTAATTTAGAAGCTCCAAAACACACACATGCCCAGTGAGCAAATGTTCCAGAGATGTACCAGTATACTAAAAACACCATATATCTCCCCTCACTCACCTCTTTCCAAACAGAAATTGATTTGTTGAATTGTTTGATAAATTCGACCCAAGTTTTCCAGTGGGTCTTATTGGAGTTCCTACTGTTTTTCTGCCTGTTGGTGGCCTAGCCCCTAATCATCCACATCTCCCAGGGAGGCCATAAATTACTCCGATGAGATGGTGCTTTGTGTTCCTACTGCTGGGGCGTAGGGGCGAATTCGCAGCGGCATATTTTCACAAGGCGACCCTAAATCATTGTTTTATGACAGCAGGGAAAACTTCTGCACGTTCGTGGTGCTGATTTATGTTCATTTGGGTCTGGAGGATGCTATAATTTGCAAGTAATATGAAAACAGATGGATAGAGAGATACCAAAGGGCAGCCTGACCTATACATTCTCACCGCTTCTTACAAATGGCATCCATATGCTCCGATCGACATCTTCATCCGTGCTGTTTCTTTCACTTCCACTTTTGCTTGCTCCATGTTTAAATGTCTTCAGAGGAGGTGAGGGATGTTTGTGCATTTGTAATAAGTCACATAACATAGACATTGTGACACTAAAACTCCCTTCAGAGGAATTATCATATTAGTTCTATTATCATTAGACAAGCAAAGAAAAAGAGAAACGATGTTCTCAGAAAAAAAAGTAAACCTTGCTAGCTTATTTACCCCTAAAGGGTACATATTAATACATTCAAGTACTTCCCAAACCTTTTCCTGGAGGCACACCAACAATATACATTTTTTAACTCTTCTTAATCAAACACATCAGCTCATTACTAGAGACTCCAAAACCAGAAATTGATGGGTCATATGAGGGAGATCCAAAATGTGTACTGTTGGTGTGTCTCAAGGAACAGTATTGGGAAACATTCCCTTTAAGGCACATATTCCTATCAAAATGGTGCATATTATCAGCTTTTGAATGGGGCACCATCTCAGTGATAACTTTGGTACCTTTTTCTAAGAGGTACGAAATCATTGTTCTACATGGACAAGATCACACAAGCAAACGATGTACTACAAGGAAATTATTGTTTGTATTATAGGGTCATTTATAGTCTATTGTGTTTTATTATTTATTCATGTCTACTCGAGAGTATGCTGGAGAAGGAATATCTGCATACAAGCAGACCTACAAAGGCCAACATCCAATATAAATTTGTCTATCAAACCCAAAATTGTCAGCAACATGTGCTCTTGCTGGTTCTCAATACTTTCTCAGGGCCTGAATCCAGGCTCCGCTGAACCTTTCCATAACGGGGCATGTATCTGTTGACGCTAAGCCAGTAGAGACCACCCACAAGACTAATGATGTAAATGTTGTTGCGAACACACTCTAGAATGTGCCCATGTTACATTTACATTTACATTTATGCATTTAGCAGATGCTTTTATCCAAAGCGACTTACAATTGCATTCAGGTTATACATTTTCATTAGTACATGTGTTCCCTGGGAATCGAACCCACAACCTTTTGCGCAACAGACGCAATGCTCTACCACTGAGCCTCACATGTTCTCCACCATGTGCTACAATCCCAGCAGTCTCTTCCCCATCGGCTGACCCAGCATGAGGCTATACTGCTTTCATCACCTCTCGTTGTGAAGAAACCAGCTAATAGATAACACTGTCATGGCAGGGACACCACAGAGTGCTAAGGTCACTAGCCCCAGACCAGTGCTGCAGTGTTTCCCCCACCCTGTCTACCATGCAGCCACGACTCTCCTGTGCCCTTACATGACACCAGACATCAGTTGCATTTGATGGAGATTGTTCCAACACATTAATAACTCAGGCTCCCCATACCCAAACAGTCATTTCCAGCTGTCGTTCAAAGGAGCACAGCAGGCGAAGGGCCTATTTTAGGATATTTACAGTACACAGAACTTGTTTAAACAGGCTTCATTATGAACCTGCAGGTCAAAGTCAACCATCGGAAGTGACCTTTCTCACATGGACTTCAGGATGGAATTCTGCCCACAGTAATGATGAATTTTCTAACACAAGGTCACTCACTGGCACTGCCTGTATTTTTTTTAAGCATATTGTACATTCTTGTCAGCTCTAAGCACTGATATAAAGATATATTTATGGGCATCTGTGGTTTAATGAAGAATCTTTAACATCCGCTGAAGCGTTCCATTCCACAAAACGTTCTTTAAAGTGAAAAGAGGTTCTTTAGATTTAAAAAATGGTTTTCACAATAAAACAATGGTTTTACTGAATATAACTTTTTTTTAATGGCATCATTTTTTTCATAGCATCAGAAAACCCCTTTTTGCAACCTTTATTTTTAAGAGTGTAAGTTGTGTGTTTTAAGAGTTTTTGTGTGCCTGTTTATTTATTTATTTTATTCTGACCACTTTAAAAGGGGAAAAATATAACAAGATACTTCCCTCTCATTTGCTTCCAGAATCTGGGATGATGTGTTTTGCTCTTGCATATATAAATAATATGAGAAGTTTGAGATCAGTACGATTTGTAATGCTCTCTTATGCTCAACACAGCTGCATTTATTTGATCAAAAATACTGAAAAAGACCAGAATATAAAATATTATTACAATGTAAAATAATAACTTTCTATAATTAATACATATCTTAATAAAAAATAATTTATTTCTGTGATGCAAAGATCGGTCATTACACAGCCTTCAGGGTCACATGATCCTTTAGAAATAATTGCTGATTTATTATCATTGTTGGAGACTTTTTTCTGGATTCTTTGTATAAAATTATTAAAAAGAACAGCATTCATTTAAAATAGAAATCTTTTGTAATGATATAAGCCCTTATTATCACTTTTTTAATCAACTTAACACATCCTTTGTTGAATAATAATATTAAATTACTTTTAAAAAAGGGAAAAAATTACTGACCCCAAACTTTAGTGTATATTTTGTGTATAATGTTACAATAGATTTATATTTAAACAAACACTGTTCTTTTTAACTTTTTACTTATCAAACAAAAATCCTGTAAAGAAGCATCAGATTTTCTAAAAAATATATTAAGCAATCTTCCAGCACCATGTAACACTGAAGACTGAAGTAATGGTTGACTAAAATTCAGCTTTGCTTCACAGAAATAAATTATATAGAAATCAAAATGAAAACAAAAAAAATATTGTGTATATACATATATATAGAAAAACCAAGCCCTGAGGTCAAATAAACTGCCTATATAACTCAGAGACAGAATTGCATCAAACCACACATCTGGGGAAGAGTTCAGATAAAAATATATACTGCATTGAAGATTCACAGAATCACGCCTCCATTATCCATAATGGAAGATATTTGGATCAACTCTTCTTAAAGCGGGCCTCCTGGCCAAACTAAGCAGTTGATGGAGAAGGGCCTTGGTTAGACTGGTGACCAAGAAGCTGATGGTCCCTCTAGTTGAACTCCATGATCATATGTGGAGATAGGAGAAACCTACAGAAGGACAAACCTCACTGCAACACTCCACCAATCTGTGCTTTATGCTGGTGTGGCCAGATACAATCCTCTCCTCAGTGAAGAAAAACACACTTGGAATTGGCAAAAAAGCCTGTAAAGGACCCTCAGACTGTGAGAAACAAGATTTTCTGGTCTGATGAACCGCAATTCCAAGCATCATGTTTGAAGGAAACCAGGCACTGCTCATCACCTGCAGAGTACCATCCCTAAAGTAAAGTTGGGTGGTAACAGCCTCATGCGGTGGGGCTGTTTTTCAACGGCAGGGACTGAGGGACTCATCAGAGTAGAAGAAGGACTTGAGGCTGTAAATGTACCAAGTTATGCAATGTACTTATTTCAGTTTTTTTATTTCTGATATATGTATGAAGTTGTGAAAGTGCTGTTTTTGCTTTGTCATTGTGGTGTATGGAGTGTAAGATTGATGTGGAAAAAAGTAATAACAAGCAATTTAACATAAGGCTGCAACATAACAAAACGTGAAATAAATGAAAGGGGTATGAATACTTTCGCAAGGCACTGTATATATATATATATATATAAATTATCTTGTGTTATGTTTCATTTTTTTGCACTGTCCATTGAGCGGACCTGTCCTGATTTACATTTCACTACTGATTATATCCTGTATAATTGAGTATGTGACGAATAAAAGAACCTTGAACCTTGATATATGATGAATGCAAACTAATAGCAATGACAGCGCTGACGTGCTGATATGTGATTGCTGGATTTACAGAGATGTGTCTTTTATTGGTCTTAGATGATTGTATCTTCCACATGGACTTCTCTCTCCTGAAGATTTACTGCAGTTTAGCAGGATGTGCTCAGTGAGAGTGTGTGTGGTTGGCGGATACTTGTGATTTTCCCTCCATTGCTCGTTTGACTTTGTGGGCTCTGGAGAATCTTTAAATATTATAAAGCCGGTTTGATTTGGGGCCAAGCAGTATAATGTTGGAGGACAGCTTTATATTGGCCTAAAGACTTTGCTATGGCTCCAAAAATAAGATATGTATATTTGTCTCTATGCAGTAAATGTGTGTGTGTAAATGTGTCACAGTGTGTGTTTTTCAACTGTGTTTTTCACTAAAATAAATTAACTTATACTATACATAAACACCAAAAGCTGAGAGAACAATACTAATGAAATAAATGGAAGCTATAAAATATGCCATAAGGAACATTAAACTAATATTTAAAAAGATAAAAACGAATGTAAAATTTCATATGCAGTTTAAAAAGATTAAGAATTGATTTCACCATCACAAATATGTATACATGTCTTGTTAAAACATGTACAATACTGAGGATGTTGAAGATCATAACACGAATATCTATAGTTTTCATAGCCACTAAATTATTTCACCTGACAACAACAGTAATGTGAAAGTCATTTACAAATACTACACAGTAAATTCAGCAATGGCGCTGTAATAAATTCAAATAGTCTTTAAAGACTGTTTCTCGTAGACTCTGGCAACATACAGCTGTGATTCAGGAGAATCCATTACTAGGGTTTCTGAAAGACATGTGGCTGCCTGTTATTTCAGAAAGACAGAAGTTAAAGGCTGCAGAACTCCTTTGGGACTGATCCATGCTGATCGAAACCAGCTAAACTAGACCACAGAGAGGACTCATGTGCTGTGCTCTTTTCATACTCCATGCTTTTTATTTTTAGTTTCATCTCATGATTCAGTATCATTTGATCAGCATTTCTGTGGCTTTAGAATTATTTGAAAGGAATTGATCAGAATTCAGTACATGCATTACGTCAGATGTATTTCCCCTTTGCTGGGAATAGCCAGGTCTAAGAAGTAATTATTTTATCTATGAGCCAGTCAACTGTTAACAATTTCATCCAAGCTTCTGTTGATGTTTCTGACCTCTAGTGGACATTTTGAGTAATGCATCTTAATACAATACAATGTACCTCTTTACAAAGTGAAGAATAAATCACATTTTAAAATAGCTTTTGAATAATTATTTAATGCAAAGTAAAAATAATTTATAAATGTAGCTTAGTTCATTGTGTTTCATTACAAAGGCATGCATTTTCCATCAGGTGTACATGTATATATATATATATTATTGTTATTATTATTATTAGTAAGCATGCTTTTTTTCTTAAAAATGTGTTCTTTTGTACTGTTTTGTCCGAAAAAGACAAATATCTGAAGTAAAAAAGTACAAAATAGAATAAAACATTAGAACAAAATGAATAAACAAACAAATAAAATAATATTTAACATTAATAATAATAATATTCATTATTATTATTATTCTTTATTTTAAATAGCTGTGTTTAGGTCTTGCTTTGATTGGACATAGTAAGCACACAGGTTGTTCTGGTCTTTTTTTTCAGTCGAGTCTGACACAGCTGAATGTGTGTTAGTTGTAAATAGTAACCTCTGAGTCAGCAAATGACAGAGACATCCGCAGAAGACATACAGTCCCCCCATGGCTGTGAATGGTTTATTATTTTATTCAAAATATATCCTGCGTGTTCTGTCCCAGTCCAGCCAACCTATCAAATTTGCACACAAATGGGAATGTCCATCTTCATTTTCCCTGGCGGTCCTCAAATAGCACTCCATTGCGTCATACATAAGTTTATCTTTCAACAGGAAAGTGGCAGTTGGGCCACTGCACGGGCCCCGTTCAACATTTCACAACAGATACTGGTCGCATCATGCAAAACCGTTTATTTGGAGATGTTTTGTTGGTGACCACCCATGTTTAACTGGGGTCCAGCTGCAGATGATGCGTTTTCCAAACCTCTGTCATTGGCAAAGTCCACTTGAGCTCAGCACAGCTGAACAGCACTTTCAACACATATTTCCTTTTTTTCCCGGTCTTTGTGTTTGTTCTTCTTCACCTTGATTCCTGTATGACTCAGCCATGCGACATGCAGGTCAAAGGCAAGAGGAAATGGCAATCCCAGCTGAAGATGAGGATATAACCTGCGTTATGTGGGAGGTGGGGGGTGGAGTCCTCCCTCATTCGCTTCCAAAGACAATACTGTACACACAAGAGCTTAATGGAAATGCAGTGATGCCAACCAGAAGGGTAACTGATATATGAGGAGTGTTTGTCTTTTTTAATCGAAAATCCCAAATATCTATACCTGTTTACTGAAAAAAGGATGTAGATTTCCATTCAGAAAGTGCTAATAAATAGAAAATTTTGGTAACTGTTCATGTTAAACTATAATTAGCACAGTATTATGGATGTACTATGCCAATATTTATAGTAATAACAGATTAGGTTGTAGAAGTTGTTAAAATATATTTGAGTTTTCATGAGCACTGTTAATGATACACAAAAATTAATGTGATTTTCGTATTCAGTATATGCCAAACTTCATAAAATAATAATACAAAACATTAAAAACAAAACTTCTATAGAATGTTGTTAAATGGTGTAATCTTTGCTTTATTTAGAACTTTGAAAAACGCTGTATTTTTCATCATCAACATCAGACAAGCATATATGATTCTGTAATTCTGAATATGCAATATATCATCTTGTTTCTTTTGTGTGAAGATCATCCACGTCTACCTAATATTTTTCTTCAAGTTCATACTACTCAAATAAAAGCTGGAATTCAGTGATGATTTATGAATATTTAGACAAGTGGTTCAAAGAGAGCTTACGGATATGGAAATGATACTTTCATACGAGACACAGAAATGTCATTTTATGGCTTTAGTGACCACTTAATCTGTTGGCAGGGCAGTGTGGACTCTGCCAGATGCAAAGGGATCTTTCCACATGAACTTTTACAGTTATTGCTAACCACAGATTTCTGTGGACTGGAGAAGAATCCTCCAATCTCTAAAACACAACGAGTCACGTAAGAAAACACTGTGAGAAAGTGATGTGCAGATGTACACTACTGCTCTTGAAACACGTCTCTTATGATCACTCTTATGCTCATCATGCTTGCATTTAACCAAAAATACAGTCAAAACGTCAATTATTATTATTATTGTTTAGTTGAATTACTGCTCAAGAAACATTTATTTTTATTAACAAGTTTTTTAATAATATGTATTAAAAGAAAGAAAGAAAGAAAGAAAGAAAGAAGAAAGAAAGAAAGAAAGAGAAAGAAAGAAAGAAAAGGTTGCATTACATTGATACAAAGTGACAGTAAAGACATTTATAATATTACAAAAGATTTCTATTTTAAATGAAAGTTATTTTAGACCATTTTATTCAGGGATTATTATTATTATTATTATTGAGCACAAAATCGGCCTATTAGAATGATTTCAAAGGATTAAGTGACACTGAAGACTGTAATGATTGAATGGCTTCTTAAAATAGAAAACAGTTATTTTATTCTTTTAAAGAACAATCATTTTTTAAATAAATAAAGTACAGTATGGTGCAATTCGACTTATTTGGGTCACTGGCCTGCAGTGAACTAGCAAACTTATGAACAGTCACACATTTAGACAAGCTGTTGACAATAGTTATACACATGTTGTACTGCCATCTGCTGGACACACCATGTATTTGTTAGGGTTAAGTTTTTTTAGTTTTTAATCCAGGCATAAAATGGATGCATTAGACCATCTCCTGGATGTCCTGCCTCATATCTGTTCTGTTAAGAGCTAATAGAGGTGGAGAGGTGATGTCACGAGTCGAGACCAGGACCCTCTCCACATTGCCTCCAATGCTGACCTCATCTCACAGCAGCACGACCCTGCTTTCTCATTCTGCCAGTGACCACGGGGTCAGACGGACAGAGCTCAGTACACACACACATGCATTTTTCACTGCTGTATTTTCTCTGGGTAAATAATCAGCGTGAGCACACCCAACAGCAGATGGCAGCTTATAAATCCTGAATTGAAAATAAATACAAGAGCTAAGGAAATAGTGCCTCACTACACCAGCTGTCCTCACCTGAACGGCTTTCCAGAGCACCCATCTGTAATTCACATGTCAATTAAAGTAGGTTTATAACAACTTATATAATAATAAACCGAATTTCTTACACAGATATATTATTAGGGGTTAAAATAAGAAAACACACACACACACACACCAATATGTATGTGTGTGTGTGTGTGTGTGTGTGTGTGTGTGTGTGTATGTGTATGTGTGTGTGTTAGCCAATGTTTTATTATAGGAAACAAAATGAAACATGCTAATTTAGTTGACACAGCACAGAATGCAAAATTAATCAAAGAGACCACAGCTGGAGTAATATTACTTTTGATACCATTCTAATTAAAATGTATTTTATAAAGTGTCATTAATGTAAAATAATCAACTAATATTGTATTTTGACTATTTATTGTATAATGACTGCATAACTGATGATAGACAACTCAGAAACCCTGTAAAATATATTAATCTTTTTTTGTCTATGATATCTACTTAGGAAAATGTGCATAATTAATTGCTCACATTTGAATATACAGTCACCAGCCACTTTATTAGGTACACCTATGCAATTGCTTGGTGACAAAAATTGCTAATTAGCCAATCACATGGCAGCAACTCAATATATTTAGGCATCTAGTTGTGGTGAAGATGACTTGCTGAAGTTCAAACCGAGCATCAGAACGGGGAAGAAAGGGGATTTAAGTGACTCTGAACGTGGAATGGTTATTGGTGCAGACGGGCTGGTCTGAGTATTTCAGAAACTGCTGATCTACTGGGATTTTCACGCTCAACCAGTCTAGGGTTTACAGAGAATGGTCAGAAAAAGAGAAAATATCCAGCGAGCGGCAGTTGTGTGGATGAAAATGCCTTGTTAATGTCAGAGGAGAATGGGCAGACTGGTTAGAGATGATAGAAAGGCAACAGTAACTCAAATAACCACTCGTTACAACCAAGATCTGCAGAATACCATCTCTGAACACACAACACATCGAACCCTGAAGCAGATGGGCTCCAGCAGCAGAAGACCACACCGGGTGCCGCTCCTGTCAGATAAGAACAGGACACGGAGGATACAATTCACACAGACTCACCAAAATTGGACAATAGAAGATTGTAAAATCGTTGCCTGGTCTGATGAGTCTCGATTTCTGCTGCGACATTCAGATGGTCGGGTCAGAGTTTGGCGTAAAGAACATGAAAGCATGGATCCATCCTGCCTTGTCTCAATGGTTCAGGCTGGTGGTGGTGGTGTAATGGTGTGGGGGATATTTTCTTAGTACCAACTGAGCATTGTTTAAATGCCACAGTCTACCTGAGTATTGTTGCTGACCATGTCCATCCCTTTATGACTACAGTGTACCCATCTTCTGATACTACTTCCAGCAGGATAATGCACCATGTCACAAAGCTCAAATCATCTCAGACTGGTTTCTTGAACATGACAATGAGTTCACTTTACTCAAATGGCCTCCACAGTCACCAGATCTCAATCCAATAGAGCACCTTTGGGATGTGGTGGAACGAGATTCACATCATGGATGTGCAGCCGACAAATCTGCAGCAACTGCGTGATGTTATCATGTAAATATGGACCAACATCTCTGAGGAATGTTTCCAACTCCTTGTTAAATCTATGCCACGAAGAATTAAGGCAGTTCTGAAGACAAAATGTGGTCCAACATAGCAAGGTGTACCTAATAAAGTGGCCATTGAGTGTATGTCATAATAGCAATACTATGAATTCAATTTAAACAATTTCCCTCAACCAGCATGTAGTTTTCAATGAAAAGTGAACATTTTTGAAAAGTAAATTTAACTCATGGAATTGCTGAATAATAGCATGAATTATTCAATTAAAAAATAGCAAATAAATAAATCAAAATAAAATAAAACACGAGGAACAACACGCCACTCTGAGCCTTCTATGCAAATTTTGGAGGGTTCATCTTACCCAAAGGGTGTAATTTTAACAAGCTGTTTTCCTATCCACCTTATTTTTAACTAAGAGTGGGCTACTTTCCATAAACGGTCCAACGTATTAGGAATACTTATAACTTATAGTTTGGCTCACCTGTCCTGAAGAAACTCTGAAAGTTTGTCATATCTACTGAAACTCAAGCATTCCATCAGATTCCTTCATCTTGTAAAACACTGCCATTGCTAACAATTGCTTTACCTCATTGTCTGTCTCTGTGCATTTTGAGTTGCACTTCCATAACATAATATACGTTTCTGCACCTGCTAAACACCCTCTGGCTAAGGCTGCTACAGAAGCCACACCCCAAACTTTCGCTGCGCACACAAGTATTGTCAGTCATGTGTGTTATGTGTTTCCCTCTTGAGTCCATATTTGGTTAGTTTTCTGTCCTCGTCTAGTGTCATATGTCCCAGCTGTGTTTTATTATGTTAGTGATTATCCTGTGTATTTAAGTTCCTGTCTGTTCTACTTCTCTGGTCTCCTCGTTACACCTGGTGTTCCTGTCTGTGTCAGCCTTGCCTTGTCTTGCCTTGCCTTGTTTATATTAAAGACTAAAGACTAAAGTTATTTTGAGTTTACTCCTCGTCTTCATGTTCCTCGTTCAGTGTGTGCACCGTGACAGAAGACTAGACCTACACAGTAAGTGGCGCCCATTCACCTCATTTTGTTTTGATCTTTTTTTTTTTTAGCCGCTCATCATCCCACCCTAGCCAGCTGTTATTCTGTGCTGGAGTATGGTGGGATCGCCACGAGTCCGCTGGCCGTGAGTCCCTCATGCCCACCGCCGCCGTCCGTGGCTCGGAAGTCAAGCCCGCTACAGTCTGTGGCTCACCCAAGCCCGCCGGCTGTCGCTGACTCAAGCCCGCCTGCCGCTGCTCACTCCAGTGGATCCGGTTCCCCTGTTTCTGGCCAGGAGTGCCGCCATGTCCCCTGAGACATGGATTTTCAGTCTTGTCATGCCCACAGGAAGAATTTTAATCCATCCTGTCTTGTCGGTCATGTCCATCGAGACTCATCTGGGGAAGGCGGCTCCTCATGTTGTGGCCTGTTGCGGAAGTGGAAACGATTGCTGAGGGACCCTCTGAGGGCCCCTGACGTCACGTCGTGCCCAGAATGGACCTCAGCTTCCGAGCTTAGCCCAAGGAGGGCTTTCTGTTCCTGTGGGCTGTCCTGTTCCTGTGTTTAGCCCCAGAGGGCTCCTGAATCCTCCTAAATTACCTCATGGAGTTTTTTTTTTTGGGTGGGGGTAGTAGAGCTCCGGCTGTAGTAGCCGGGCCGAGTGGACAAGAGGCCAAGGCCATAAGGACCACCTGCCATGGCCTCCAGAGCTCCCAGCTACGCCATGGCTTCCAAACTATCTGTTCCATCCTGAGCGCCCCCCCCCCTTAGTTATGTCAGTCATGTGTCATGTGTTTCCCTCTTGTGTCCATATTTGGTTAGTTTCCTGTCCTCGTCTAGTGTCATTATTAGTTAATTATGTCACAGCTGTGTTTATATGTTATTGATGTATCCTGTGTATTTAAGTTCCTGTCTGTGTAGTTGATGTGGTCTGGTCTACTCGTTACTCCCGGTGATGTGTCTGCCTTGCCTTGTCTTGTCCTGCCTTGTTTATATTAAAGACTGTTATTTTGAGTTTACTCCTCGTATTTGTGTTCCTCGTTCCTCCCCATTGTAACAAATATATCATCTTTATGTATTTATTTATTTAGTTAGGTATTCAGATATCCTATTTATTTATTTTCAAATACAGATAGATATTTGATTCGCTATCCATGCCTACTATTAACAGTTGAGAGTTGAAAAAAATGAAATATGAAATCAAGCATAAAAGAGCAACAAAGTATAAATCTTAAAGGAATTGTATTGTTCATTGACCATATATGAATTACCAAAACATTTAAATAGAAGATTCTGACTGCCTGACTATATACATATTAAAATATAATGATAGAAATAACAAAAGCTTTATTTGCAATGCAAGATGCAGCACAGAGCACCTGTCTTTTGACTGTTTTTAATGCAGCTCTTCCAGCTTTCTCATGTTCAAGCTTTTATGTACTCTCCTTCAAATGATTGATTTTTATTCGTTGACAAGACAAATGGAGGGATTCATTAATTGGCTAATCTGTGGGAAGTCTGTGAGAACATGGAGATGCCGGATAATATTTCCAACAGGTAAACATATGCAGGACATCAGAATTAGAAGTAATTTGCTTTACGGATTTATCATGATCAGCTACGATTAGGGAGGCTTGAGTTGAATCCCTGAAAATATAGAACAAATGTAACTCTCTGCTGGTCTGCTTCATGTTAAAACCAAAAATGTGTTTTTGTGAATATTGATGCAATCCTGTCCAATTAATTTATTGTGCAATTTATATGGAAAGGGAAATAGCTCATACAGCTCATATAGTGTTGATAAGGACAGTCTTACAAGAAAACATGACTGTAGTTCAGTTAAGAGAAAGCCTCTGCAATCTTTTGGTTCTTGTGTCTCAAGAAAATCAGGAAATAAGACGTGAATGATAAAGTGTAGGCTAAGAGTCGTGTCCACAGAGGGGCGCTTGAGCTCTTACTTATCAGATGCTGATGATGAGTGATGGCTGAACTGCTGCCATGTCTCCATTTCTGTTTATTCAGTATTTATTAATAAGTTAATAAATCATTTCAAAATGCACTCTCTGCCATGTAAGAACATGTTAATCATAACTGTGTTTGAGTTTTGTGTGAAAGTAGTCCTTAATCGCAACCGGTTTTGAGTTTGAATTAATCTTGACATTGAACTTTGTGAGCAGCAAAGCTATTAAAGTGAGATAAAGAGAAGTGTAATGTGCACTCTCTTGTTCTCATTGAAGACCAGTCATTCCGCTGCTTTCTGTATCATTTTCAGAGCTTTGATTGCACATGCTGTAACAGTGGTTTCTGGTATTTGAGGACCCACAACAGTTTTTAGATTACTTACTTATCTGACACAACATCTAACAGTTTCATCTGCCGGATGGACATGAAATTTGCGCAGAACCTTGATGTGACAAGGTGATTTGAACACCTGTTCTTTCCAAGATACAAGTTTAGTTGGAAAAGCCTCATTAACAGTACACAATTGTCATGGAACTTGGCCTGTCAGACCCAGAGGTTCAACTAAGCCTTATGTCTAAGCCTGGTTTGGATTTTTAATTGTGTTTTTTTTAAAAGCCTGTTAGTCTGTTTTCATTTGATTTGTGAGTCAAACTAGTACACATGGAAACATGGATGCCCAACATATGCGAGACATTTTCTATTACTTAGTCTTTCATAACAGTCTCATGCCAATTTGTTACGGTTTCTCATTTTGACAGTTTTTTTTTTTAACACAGTGTTTGATTAGAAGTATTTACAGCCTCTGTTCCAGTCAGTGTGTCACAATTTTCTTTTGAAAATCATCACAAGTCAGAACATCAAAGACATTTTCATCTCTTTAAAAAGAAAAAAAAAACACATGATGCAGCTTACATGTTTAATGACACTGCAAAATGCTCAGTATTAAAGACTGAGCATTTTTTCATCCATAGAGTGAATTTGAGTAGATTCACTTGACAGGGTTGACTATTAGTGATGACACTTGCAGTTAACAAGCAGAATCACTGGAGATAAAAGGAACAACAAGAACAGAAAAAAGGGAGAACAGATGAGCAGACAGCACAACTACAACCTCCAACTATAACCAGCAAAAACTAGCATGGACCAGCATTGGAATCCATGCTGGTTTATGCTGGACTTTTCAGCAGGGAACGTAGATGTGAAAGGTATCTTTGTCAAGATATCTACATGTCCAACGAGTGTTAATTCTCTCAAAGTGGCCCCTCATACATTTGAGTCTGGGAATCTGACAACTTTTGGTAGAATTAAGCGTCACGGATCGGCCAGACTCTTTCACCACCCAATCACAGCACACACCATCACCTGAATTCTGATTACACACATCTGGCCTGAATCAGCACTCTCATCAGCAGGCCCTTATAAGCACACACCTCACACCACTCAGTGTCCGGTCTCGTTTGTATGAAGTGGACTTCTTATGCTTGAAGTTGATGCCTCCACCACCGGAGTAGGAGCCGTATTATCGTAGCAGCAGGGGATTCCAGCCAAACTTCATTCATGCGCCTTCTTTTCCCACAAGCTCAGCCCGGCGGAGAAGAACTACGACATCGGCAACCGGGAACTCCTCGCTATCAAGCTCTGGAAGAATGGAGGCATTGGCTGGAGGGAGCACAACATCCTTTCACCGTTCTCACCGATCTCAAGAACCTTCAATAATTGCAGAAGGCCAAGTGACTTAATCCCCACCAGGCTCGATAGGCATTGTTCTTTACCCGATTCAATTTTACCATCTCATATCGTCCAGGTCCAAAAAATATTAAAGCAGATTCTCCCTCATGACTCCATGCTCCAGAGGAATTCTATGAAGAACCAGAACCCATCATTTCTAAAGAACTCATTTCCACAGACCCATCCAGTGGACTTCCTCCAGTCTCCTCCTCCAATGCCTCCACTGCCACTGCCCGGGCTGTCCACCAGGACTCAAGTATGTTCCCAGAGTACAACAAACTCCTTTAATCCACTCCTCTCACCCATCATTGGGCACTGGCCACCCAGGGACCAACGGTACCCTTCACTCTCACCAAATGTAAAGACTAAAATTACTGAATTGTTAATGCCTAAGTATTTGCAGACAACCAAGCAGTAGGTTGCATCTTAACTCTGAGAGTGTCCTTTCCACTAAAAAGTGTTAAGCCATTTTGCTTTAAAATCTTGTCTTCTATCCTGCTGCATGTTTCTTGGAAAGAGCTTTAATTGTGGCTGTTTTGGACACTTGATTTGAATATATCTACGATTAAGCAAAAAGTAGTATTAATGGTGTATTTTATTAAGTTTATGATACTTGTGTTTTGTATAAATAAGTCTAAACATTTGATTTATCTTGCTCCTACCTGTCCTTCTCTGCTATTTGCAGAATTGTCCATAATTTATGTGACAATGCTTCCCCATCATTGACAGAATTGTATGGCTTTCCTTGTTTTCACTCTTATAAGGTAGGGGAACTATTGCACATCTTCTGAAAGAGTACAGAATCTCTGGATCAAAACACATGCAAAGAAAAAGTAGAAGCAAATGTATAAGGAAATGCACATGTAAAATAATGCAATCATCAATAAGTAAACAGAATATAAATCAATACTGCCTAACATTACCAAATGAAATGAATAGGCAAGGGCATATGTTTGCTTTTGATATTGGTTGGGACATAATAGCAAAAAAGATTTGACAGGAGTTCCAAAAAGTAAATCCCAAAAGTCCACAAAGTTATTCCAGAAGGAAAAGTTCACAAGGATTCATTAAAAAACTAAATAAATATATCCAAAAGGTACTAGGTACAATAGGTACACAATTTATGTACATTTAAAACATATTAAATAAAATGTACATATAAAAAAAGCTTCTAAAGGTAATTCCCATATGTCTACAAAGTTGTTGAAGGATAAATCCATTAAGCAGAGCATGAGACTAACCCAGATTTGGTCATGGCACATGATACACTGAGCAAAGTACTCTGGAGAAGGGTTACTTATTCACAACAAGAAACAAGGTACAGGTGAAACATATGAGACATAATGACACAGACTGAAAACCAACAAAAAAGGCAGTGGGGACCTATAGTGGCCAGAAATAAGTCCACAACCCTGACAACTTATAGCGTATGGTAACTAACATATCCATCATTTCAAAAGCCATAAACAGAAGTTTTTTATGTTAGTAGGCTCTGTTTTACAGATACAAATTACACAATTTTGATTTTGTGAATCAACAACATTACAGCAGCATCAGTAGTGTTGTGCCGATGGATGATAGTATGGTGTATCAACAAGACACACACAGATATCGCCTGTGGCAATGCCTTTGACATTAGCAAGACGATTATTATTATTAGAATGGTAATACTATCTAATTTTAATATTAGGGCATTTTTGCTGCGCTTTTACAGTGTTGCGCGTTATAACCAATCACATACAATTATGCTGAGCTTATGAATGTAATGGCCATTATAATTATAAGGGGAGTGTTTTTAAAGTGCATAAACTTGCGCCAGACTGAGCTTGTGATGAGATCATTGGTAGGCTAATGTAAATGTTTTTTGCTAATTTTCTGTAGCTGCTTTTTGAATAACTGAGGAAATGTAAGCATTATAATTAGTTACTTACGATGTTTCTATTAATTTGATATCTTGTTAAATACAAATCAGTCATATTAAAAACATTAGGCTGCTATTAGCCTTACGCTGGAATTGGTTCACTTTCCAGCAATGAAACTAAGTATATAAATGATTAAATTGTTGTGTTTGAACTGACTGAACGCTAAAGAACTCAGTTCTACACGGGAGCTTGAACGGATGCTTCTTTTCCAGTGGTGGTCAGTAACGTACAACTACTTAGTTACTGTAAGCTACATTTTCAAGTATCTGTACTTTACTGGAGTAGTTTTATTTTGAGTAACTTTTACTTTTACTTCACTACATTCCAAAGCATAAAATCGTACTTTTTACTTCACTACATTTCATAAAACATATCGTTACTCCTTATAATACATCACGTGCTCCGAGGGCCAGAAGCGTGTCTGATTCATGAACAAACTGATTCTTTTCAATGAACCTGTTCAATCGGTTACAAATCGCAACAAACGATTCATATAAAAATTGCAATGATCCGATTGCAGCTGTTCTCGAGTCGAAAACTCACTGATTCAAATGATCCGTTTAGAGGCGAGTCTTCTTCAGTGAACTGAACTCACAAGTAAAGAACGGAGATCTTGTGGGCGCGCGCAGGCGCCGCAACAGCTGTTCGAAAAGTAAGTTACTAATGTCGAATTTTAGAATTAATTATTGTAACTGAAAATAATGTTTAGGTCAAAACTGTCAGTTGTTTGTGAACTAAATCTGCTGTAAAGGGTGATCTATTTAAGCCCACTGAAATGCTTGAATTGCAGACAGATCAACATCAGTGTCTCTAACGTTATGTTTTAGGTCAAAAAACATTAAAATAACACAGATTAAATAAAATAACTCATGCACGTTCATATTCCCTGTTTTTATATTGTTTATCAACAGTATACATTTTTATATTGTTCAGATCAACTAGCCGAGTAGACAGATATTAATGTTTATTCATAACCATACTGAAACTAAGTAAATATTGTTAGCTGATGCTAGCTGTCTAGCTAACAAGCTTGCTGGTGCTAAGTTGAGGAAATGTTTAGATATAAAGTCCAAATATCTTTATTCAGCCACCTAGATAGATTCCATCTGAGGGAAAAAGAAAGGATGTGATGTTCAGAACATAGTAACTACAGTAATTATCAGAGTGGGAAGTGATGCCCTCTGGGGGCATTTGGCCAGGGGTGTTTTTACACCACAGACAAGGATTGAGAAGAAAAAAATCATTATGAAAATATAATTAGATTTTCCTTAAAATGTTCTTCCTAATTTCAGGCCTAATTCTAATGTCATATATAACTGACGTTCTGCAAAACAACAAGTTCTAAAACACTTTTTTCTTCCTGGTGAAGATTAGATGGTGAAATCTGTTTTCTCTCAGGTACATGGCAGTGTAAGCTTCACAGTGAACATTACTACATCACTCTCATCAACGTAGTCCATATCAACAAAATATATATCTTGACTCTATATAGTGGTTATTTTGGGAAAAACCCAGGTATTTTGGGCAGTAGGATTATAAAAATATGTGCTAATATAAAATTAAATAAAGTAGTCTATATAAAATTGCAAAATAAATCTGTCTATCAGTACTTTTTTACTTAAGTACATAAAAAATGGAGTACTTTTGTACTTTCACTCGAGTAAAATTGAAAAAGCAGTACTTTTACTTTTACTGGAGTAATATTTTATTATAACGTATCTGTACTTTTACTCAAGTACTTGATCTGTGTACTTTGTCCACCACTGTTCTTTTCTTTACTCACTCTCTTTTTTTCACGCACTCAACTCATGTACGTGCACGCACTTCAAGAACTCTCTGTAACATGCTGAACACAACACTCCTCCTCCCTCCCCTAGAACTTGATGAACTTAATGAAACCAGTTTCAATGTGGCACTCAAACCATAAGAGAGAAAAACATATAAACCCTATGCATGAATGTGTGTGACATAATCCTCCAGGTAGGCAGAACGAGCCCTTGCCTGAACTGGTCTGCCTCCCAAAGTCGCCTGCTGGGGCATTTCCTGGCCATTTTTGTTAACATCAAGCAATATTTGAGGAGGGTGAGGACCATCTGCTGGCAGGAGTGGTGGCGGGTCAGGTCCTGGCCATTGTGGGGGCTCCCTGAGCTGGAAACCTTGAGGTGCCTGGTGCGGCCATGGCTGTACTGGTTCTGGTCGTGGGACTGGGGAACTGACTCCTTGTGCTGTGCCTGCGTTGGGCTCTGTTGCCCACTGACCTCTTGTTGGTGTAAGAGGGATAGGCACTTTCAGCAATCTACTAGCATGCCAGCGTGAGCCATCACTTAACAGAAATGTGGCTGATCCTAGCTGACGGACCACTTGGTGAGATTCAGACCAAAACGATGCCATTTTACTACTATGGTGATGTCTGCTGACTCACACCCAATCCAGTACCTTGATGTTAGTATGCCTGACATTGTGTCTCTTATCGAAGTTCTCCTTCATCCGCCCCTGGCTTGTACTTATGGACACTTTGACTGCTGCTTGGTGGCCAGTTACTGCTGCTGCGGACAAGACCTGTGCTCTGAGCCTATCTAGGGGTAATTCCATCTCCTGGCCGAGCATGAGCAGAGCAGGTTAACTAAAAAACATGGAAATCAAGTTGATCAGTCAAACCGTTTCCGAATAACACTGAACAAATAAATTGAAAAGCTCTCCAAAGTGTATGTGAGGCTATATCTCTGCAATGCATTTTCAGCATATTCATATATAGAAGCATATTCAGACCAACCTTTTTTGTGTTATGACAACCATGATCTGAGGTTATCTGCTCCGTTTTGGCACAATTCCAAATGTTTTTTTGTTTTGTTTTTGTCACATACGCAATTATACAGAGTTCAACCAGCAGTGAAATGTGTGCTCTGCATTTAACCCATCCATGTGCGCACACACACTTTGAGCAGTGGGCAGCCGATGTTGCGGCGCCCGGGGAGCAGTTGGGGGTTCTGTCCCTTGCTCAAGAGTCTCACCTCAGTCATGGACAATTCCTGCCGGAGCCGAGATTCAAACCCACAACCTCGTGTTACAAGTCTAACACTCTATCCATTAGGCCACGGCTGCCCCCTACTACTATCTAGTCATCAGGAGATATGAAAAGCTATTTTTACTTATAACTTCTGAACGATTTGGCCAAAGATCACAAGAATTGTCTCTTTACATTCAGAGCAGCATGCTGAGTTGAATAGTACCCAATTTTGTCAGCCATTTTTGGGCGTCTGCCATTTTTTACTTTTACCAAAAATGCTACAATTTACGAATACATTGGCAAATCATTATGAAACCTGTTATGTGTTTTTAAGGCCATAATCTGAAGGTACTCAAAAAGTTTTGTGGCAGTACCACAGTGTGGTCAAAAATTATAATGACTCTAATAACTTATGACTCACTCTTATGACTTTTATAAAAAACACTACTACTTTTGATTATTTTTGCCTATTGTAATGAGTCTTGTCTTGATAGATTCCTTTGATCATACCAAGAATATTGATAATAAGCATAATCGGTATAATCAGCCGAGCTTCCTGTCTACCATTTTTATTTATGTTAAAAACCTACTTTTTAGAACTCCTCCTATACGGTTTGTCCGATTTTCACCAGCACCACCTATTGGTCAAAACCAATAAGCCATTAACCCATCCAACTCATCTACCTAATGAATGTATGATATTTCAGAAAGTTGGCATAAAATCACCTTAAAAGGCCTTTATTTACTCATTGTTGCAAAGTCTTTGCAATTCCAGAGCAAAGTTTTGGGAACCCTGCTGAAAAATCCAGCTTTGCTGGTCACCAGTACAAGGTATGTTTTGCATGCTGGGACCAGCATGCGATGCTGTTTTGCTGGTCCCCAGCACAGTAAGCAGGAGTGCTGGTGGACGAGCATATGTTTTGCATGCTGGGACCAGCTTGGGATGCTGGTGTGCTGGTGGACTATCATCACCAGCCCCATTTTGCTTGAGAGCAGCATCAATATACTGGTCCACCATCTAGACCAGCACTATACTAGCATACACCAGCCTGGACCCACACTATACCAGCACTAACCAGCAAAAAACAGCCTGGAGTAGCTTGCAATCTATGCTGGTTTATTCTGGATTTTTCAGCAGGGTTGTTCAACCATTTTCAATATAATCTGTAATTTTCAAAAAGTCTAGGTTAAGTGAAGAGTGTAACGCAGGGGTTCTCATCTCGGGTCCTGGGGACCCACCGCTCTGCACATTTTGTACATCTCCCCTTCTGTACTGCCCATTCACATGCAACCACACATGGAAGTACACTAATGCAACCTACATAACATCTGTCGCCAATAATGCTTATATTTAGTTTGCTCAGGCAGGCATTTTGCCACTGTAGCTGGTTTGAGATAAAAAAAAATGGTGCTGAGATAATTCATACCCCTTCATTTAAAGTGCGGTCGCGAAAAATCTTTGTTTGAAGGGCTATCTGACCCTTCTCCTACCCCTCCAACCAAAAGAGAATCGAGACACCCCTACCCCTTCAAGTGAATGAGAAGAAATGGGATTGGGCCAAAAGCAGTCGTCCTTCACTCCCTTATTGTCTGGTCTCGCCATTGGTATTTCCTATACATCATGGGATATACTTCCATACTCCTCATAAGTTCTACTCACCTTACTCACCGTGTCCTGATCCACCTTCCAGAGAATCATCTGTCTATCTGCTCTCTGAGCCCTCGAACCTGCAAAAGGAATATTGAACTGAGTTATTATGAGAGAAGTCCATCGATCTCTCCTAAAAGACTTTGTTCACCTGAGTTTGTGCCCGATGTCTACAAAGCCTCCTTTACTTTAAGCTACCTGTGGATAAAGATAAATAAATAAATACATTTCTTCATCAAGTTATGATGTTATGTTGAATTCTGAACTTACTTGATTTCCCGTTTTGTTTTCCGGCTTCACTAAACCTGCTGAACTTACTTACTTGTCATCTTCTGTTATCTGTTCCATGACAGAGGGCATCACACAGGTAAAGCAGAGCTACGAACCAACTGCCCTAAACTCAGTGTTTTTGCCTTACTGCGCCAATGTGAAAACAGAAACAAAATCATGGTGACATGGCGTGTGGTTTGGACAGAAGTGATGGAGGCTACACAGTTCAGGGTTCAAGGGGTCCCATGTGTTTACTTTGCAGCTTGACAATCGGGGCGTATAATGTGAACATATAAATCCTGATCTTTGGCTTTACACTGCATGAGATTTGCTTGTATATTGAGAGTATTTTAAAAAAAATGCTGCTGAAATCGTGCATTGTTTGTCTGGCTTTATCTGACACACTCAGTTCAGTTCATGGAACTGTGTCATAATGAGCAGATTATCTGAATTAAGTGTGTTTAATAAGGAAGACAAAATGTGCAGGGCAGTGGGTCTTCAGGATCAGAGTTGAGAACTGCTGGTGTAATGGATTATGGTTCTGTGCATCTGTTGTTGATTGGATGTTGAGATGTGGGGTTGCACTCAAAACAATGGAGGGAGATAAATGTGAGCTTGCATTGACAGAGTTGAAGCACACAAATGCCAGGCACATTCTGCATGATTTTAGCCTCGATTTTCAGTTGCTGACAGTTTTGTGGACATTTGCTGACAAATGGCTGAAATCAGAGGCAAAACAGTGCTTGTTCACATGTGTGGCATTTATTTGTTATCAAAGACATGATATGAGAGATGATCATGATGCATCACTGATGCCTGTGCGATATCAAGCACACTAAATCTCTGGACCTGCAACCAATCAGAGACAGGGCAAGGAACAGTTCAGGGGAACGAGTCATAGATCTGCAACAAAACATCAGCATGCATGACTTCTGCAAGCAACCATTTGTTCTTCGTATTTTTCTTTTTTCAAATGTTTTCCTTTATCGCTGCAAACCATCATACAGACAATCTGTACATCAAGCTTTATATGAGCTAAAATTTCTAACAGAAAGAAATCCAGTCTTGCACGAGAACTCCTATCTCACTCATGATTATCTCACGTCTTTTCCTGCATCACTTCTCACGTTTGATTGTGAATTATAGCTTATGGACAAGACAGAGTTGTCTGCAATTCTTCCTACTGAAAAGATGTGTAAGATGTGAACCCCCTGTTGCGATCCCTCATGTAGAGTAGACACGGCAGCAACACGATGGTACCCTTGGACTGTCGTGCAGCTCCAATCCTAATTAAACAAACCTGAACCAGCTAATCAAAGTCTTCAGGATTACCAGAAATGTTTAATTGTGTTAGGGCAAGTTGGGCAAGTTTATTTCTCATTTTTTATTGAATACACTGTCCGGTGAGAGATTACTGAGAATGGAGCACCTAATTTTCCACATATTCCTTCTCTTTATCAACAAACATTAAAAATGGGGTGTAAACATAATCCACAGAGAGCCAACCTCCACCATCCAGAGGGAGCCATAGGGAAAGAGTGACGCACATGCCAAAAGACCCACTCCTTTCTCCAGTCGCTCTGATTTACTGAAAGACTTGCTAGTGGTTATCCATTTCCAAGGGTTCAACAAGGAGACGTTAGATTGCCTCTGACCAAGCAATGCTAGAGAACACTGAGAATGGGTCACAATAGCGATGATGTCCACCTTATGCTCAGTCCTTCTCTTGCAAACTGCCTGGAAAACTTGTAAACATAGTTCCACCACCATGTCTGAGTACTATCACCTCCAGGCTGTGCTATAGGAGCGACAGTTGGGCTATGAGATATCAGTGGTGGAAATGCCCATCTCCCCTTCTGTACTGCCCATTCACATGCAACCACACACGGAAGTACTCTAAAGCAACCTACATAACATCTGTCGCCTGGAGGGGGCGACAGATAGGAGAGTGGGACGGTACTAGCAGTCATGCTTACCTTTTCTACACTGTAACCAGCCCCTTCCCTCATAAGGGAAGTGCACTAATGTTAATGGCATCCTTTACATGCATCCATACGAATGTGGTTTCACAGGAAGTGTATCTTCCTAGAACTCTGAGTACCAGAGAAGGTGACAGATGAGGAAGTTACAGCTACTACCGCCGCACTCCCAGAATCATAGAGTCGACTTGACCTTTCTCTCCATGAACTTCTGGACCACAGTTTCAACGCCAGAACTGAAAAAGCGTGGAAGGCCAGACCAAGGCATCAAAGAGATGATTTGTTCCTCTCCTTGAGCCCAAAAGTTGAATCTAAAGATGATACTTCAAGGCAACCATGGCAACCTGAGTGTGCGGTGGAGCTCCAGGACTGTGTCTGGAGATACTTTCCTGCTATTATCAGAGTCTTTAAGAATGTCTGCCCTGTACGCTTTCAGCACTGCTATGGTGTGCAAAAACATCACCACCCACCCGCAGTGTAACCATTTCATGTTGAACCAGAGGAGCAATAACCAGTGAGTTAGCTTTTTCACTGTGGAGCAATCAGAGTGAGTACAGCCAGCCCCCTCAAGAGCTGACCGAGCATGCCCCGCTCTCATATGCACAGACAAACTAACAGCTTCACGAAGACAAAGACACTGATGATTTATTATCTTGGTGCCCTTTTATATCCTGCACCTGTGACGTCACCTGACTGCAGTAGCCAATCAAGATTGTGTAATGGAGTAGATCAGCAAAACTTCCACAAAATGTCAAATGTCCTGTAAATGTAATGTCAATTTTACAAAGTCCTGTAAAATGTCTTGAAATTATGTTGAATTAATTGTTCATTCAATGACTGCAAAGGGTCCAGGCTCTAATGCAGTAAACAGTTTTAAACCACGATGCTCCTTTTGTTGTTTTGTTGTTGGTGTGCAATACCAAAAAAAAGCACTGTCAATTTATGCCAAAATTTCAGCTTTTGTCTCTACACATAATTTTTTTTCAAAAATGTTCATCCAGGTGGGCAAGCATGAGACATACCTGAGTATTTTTTTATGGCAGTGGTTTCATTTTTATTGTTCTTTTAATTAACTTTCGTGTTTATGTTTTTCGGAAAGAAGACAAATGAGAAAAAATGTCTGCAGTTTGTAGAGTTTTGTAGAGTTTGTTGTTTTCTCACCAGTTTCAGGACTGCCTACTGGGTTCTTCAAATGATTTTTGCAGGATGCCAGTTAAAACTTCAGTGAGTTTTAACTGGAAGCATCGAACAAAGGAGGCAGCAAGTTTTTGTTTAGTTTTACGGGTGCCTTCTATTTATTTATTAAGGTGCAATACATTTAATTACTGAAGTATTCGTTGTCTCAGTTCTTTGTTGAAAATTATCTCCATGCATCACAATGCCGTGTTCACTTAGTGATTAACTTCATAGCACTTTAAAGCTGCAAGAAGCGTTGAAAGGGCCCTCGCACCCGGGCTCACTGCAACCCGGTGGCTTTAGAAAAACATTTATATGTCATTTATATGTACCAAACTTCCTGCTGCCAGCTGGTGGCACTATGACTATAATTAAATTCAAGATTCAATTCAGGATTATTTGTATAGCACTTTTTATTACATAAATTACATTTCTAAAGTAGATTTATATTGTAGAAACTCAATTAACTTATGGCAAAATTAGGTTAAGTCAGTATAATCGCTGATGGTTGGCTTCCTCTGAGGGGTTGTCATCATCTCTTCTCAGGTGTTCGGTCATCTCAGATCATTTAAGGGTTGGATCCAGACTGAAGCTTGTGTCATTCCTAGTTACCACGGGATGTTAAAGACTTCGTACCGGGGGACTTTTTCGTAGTTATTGGTGTGTTACATGTGTCTTCTGAATGTTGTATATGTACTTTATGTGAAACATAGCTGGAGGGGCACTTCATTGAAATGTTATAGGTGGCGCTATTGAGCCATTTTGCCACACCCACTTCTGAAACCCATATCAGATGTAAATTTTCGCCACTTCTGGCGTGTGCAAAGTTTCATGAGTTTTCGAGCATGTTTAGGCCCTCAAAAATGTGATTCATTTAGGAGAATAAGAAGAAGAAACTGAGCAATTCTAATAGGGTCCTCGCACCACTGGTGCTCGGGCCCTAATAACAGTTTTACAATGTTGTTATAACATAACAACATAACATAACGGCACCACAGCACTGTAAAACTACTAACAAGAAGCAAACATGAACAAAAAATAAATAAATAAATAAACTCAACCAACATTCACATTAAACAAACATTCCCTGCATTAAACAAACTTAACAATATTCAAATTAATCAACAACATTGTACCAAAGCAATACATGAAAAACAAACCTCGCTCTTACCGAAGGGATACTGAAAGCTCAAATCTCAAAACATCATCCAATCTCATATTGTTCATTAACTCCAATTAGCTTTTGAAGTTGTAATACAGTGTTTCACTTACATTTACTCCAGCCTGTCCTGTCAAATTTTGAAAGTTGCAACTGTGTTAGTAGTTTAGTAAGATTGTGTGATAACACTTTATTTTAAGGGTCAGTTCTCATTGACTAGCTATTAGTGTGCATATTCCTAGCATATTGGCTGTTTATTAGTACTTTAAAAGTGAAAGTGACGTAACATACAGCCAAGTATGGTGACCCATACTCGGAATTAGTGTTCTGCATTTACCCATCCAAGGTGCACACCCACAGCAGTGAACACACACACACACACACACACACACACACACACCATGAACACACACCCGGAGCAGTGGGCAGCCATTTATGCTGTGGTGCCCGCGGAGCAGTTGGGGTTCGGTGTCTTGCTCAAGGGCGGCTCAGTCATGGTTATTGAGGGTGGAGAGAGCACTGTACATTCTCTACCCCCCACCTCCAATTCCTGCCAGACCTGATACTCGAACTCGCAACCTTTCGATTAAAAGTCCGGCTCTCTAATCATTAGGCCACGACTTCCTCAAAGCACATAGTAATGCCTTACTCTGCGAGATCATATTTTAGATCTTAATTCCTTAATCCTACCCTATACCTAAACTTAACAACTACCTTACTAGCAATTAATAAACAGAAAATGAAGAGTTTATTGAAAGAAAACTCTGTTTTAATTGTGAATGTGTGTTCCCTATTCTAAAGTGGTACTGATTGTGTTTGACTCTGAATGAAAATCAGACCACATTTAAAAAAAGCAGAAACTTATTCTGACCATTTTTTGTGTTTGAGTGTGTGCACACTATTGTTTTGGAACAGAAAGAGTTTTGTTTGTGAAATAAATACATTATTTTACTCTACAAGAATACATTAAAATCATCAAAAGTGACAGTAAAGAGTATTCCATTTCAAATGAAAGAATTTCAAATAAATGTGTACATCAAATAATCCTAAAATATGTATTACCACAAAAATATTAAGTGGTACTGTGAAGCTAAATCGCAAATTTGTACTTAATGAATGCATGGGTAAAGGAAATGAGTGGAATGAACGAGCTGAAATCATTCGGCGGGGACGATTGTCTTACGGAAAATGCCGAGTGGCGGAACATGCCGAAGAATGACGGAAAGTACCGGATGTATGAGGAGGAACGGAAAAAGAGAAAAAACTGACATGGCAAGTGCGTGCGTGCAGAAAAGTGCAGTTAAAGCTGGAAAATGCAATTGTTCCAGTGAGAAATAAAGCGGACTGCAACCCTACTGGAAAATCCAGCTAATACCAGCTTAAGATGGTAGCTGGTTTAAGCTGGTTATTAGCTGGTCTAAGCTGGTTGTAGCTGGTGGACCAGCTTGGCTGAGCTGGTGGGGCCCTGGCTGAGCTGGTGGACCAGCTTGGCTGAGCTGGTGGTGTACTGGTTGTAGCTGGTGGACCAGCTTGGCTGAGCTGGTGGGGACCTGGTTGTAGCTGGTGGACCAGCTTGGCTGAGCTGGTGGGGTCCTGGTTGTAGCTGGTGGACCAGCTTGGCTGAGCTGGTGGGGTCCTGGTTGTAGCTGGTGGACCAGCTTGGCTGAGCTGGTGGTGTACTGGTTGTAGCTGGTGGACCAGCTTGGCTGAGCTGGTGGGGACCTGGTTGTAGCTGGTGGACCAGCTTGGCTGAGCTGGTGGGGACCTGGTTGTAGCTGGTGGACCAGCTTGGCTGAGCTGGTGGGGACCTGGCTGAGCTGGTGGGGCCCTGGTTGTAGCTGGTGGACCAGCTTGGCTGAGCTGGTGGGGACCTGGTTGTAGCTGGTGGACCAGCTTGGCTGAGCTGGTGAGGACCTGGTTGAGCTGGTGGACCAGCTTGGCTGAGCTGGTGGGGACCTGGTTGTAGCTGGTGGACCAGCTTGGCTGAGCTGGTGGGGACCTGGTTGTAGCTGGTGGACCAGCTTGGCTGAGCTGGTGGGGACCTGGTTAGCTGGTGGACCAGCTTGGCTGAGCTGGTGGGGACTTGGCTGAGCTGGTGTCATGAATCATGAAGTTGTTTTAATAGTTAGAAACAAGATTTATTTTAAGAACCACAGTCTAAAATATGTGTATATATATATATATATATATATATATATATATATATATATATATATTACACTTGAGTTACAGGCATGCAAACTCTTTTAGGAGGGGAGTGCTTTTAACATTTTGGAACTGTCCCCATTGGCATACAGTTTTGCTTACTGAAATATATTAAGTACATTAATCCATGCATTTAATTTTTATTGTACTTAATACCTCTTTCACCAGATGAAAATGATCAAGATCTAAAATTTCCTGGTTGAGTTGATACATTGACCCTGTAACAATATTGCATGTTGAATTGAAAACATTTATAATTATATTTAGAATGTACTTAATTAAATATGCTCCACACAAACCTATTGCAGCTAGAGCTCAACAGGGACTGTCAAACAAAAAGCCATGTTAGAGCCTTTTCTGGTTTGCTTTGAATGAATGACCTGATTTATTCACTATATTGACAAAAGTATTGGGTCACCCCATCTAATGAACAGGTTTGACTACTTTAGTAATTTACATGAGAAAAAATCGACATTTGTAAGCATATAATGATACTCTAAGGAATTGTGTGCTTCTAATTGTATAGCAACAGTTTGGACAGGACCCTTTTATATTCTAACATGACAGTGCCTCTGTGTATAAGACAAGGATCAAAGAGAAATGATGACTCAGTCAGTGTGGAAGAACTTGACTGGTCTGCAGAAAGCAGCTGAACACCTCTGGTGTGACTTTAAATGCAGACCTTGAGCCAAAACTCATCACCAAACACCAATGACTTGTACATTCATTATAGGGACAAAAGTACTGGCACCCCTTCTTTATAAGGTGATAGCCAAAGTCAGTCTTTCCTATTAAAATGACACCCTTTGTAACAGTACATCAAAAAGTAAAAAAGACTGAGTTATTGATTATATCCATAATTAAAAAGAATCTACTATTCTGTTGTATTTCTTGATTAATGTTCAATTTTAAAATGTTAATTCATACAGGTTGTGATTGGTGAAGGTGTAGAAATACACAGTGAAAAATGGAAGAAGATACAGGCTAATTTAAAGGACAGCTTGTTTGTGAAAGAACTGGCAGTGTGTGTTTGGGGAACAAGCACACTGGCCAACCGTAGCCTGGAAGGAAAAAGTTGCCCCACCACAAAATCTGATCCTAGGCCCCCTCTGACACCTCACAAATTTAGAGCACTTAAAGGTAGGAGATGTGTGAATTTTAAAGAATTATGTAATTTTAAATGATTTTCCAGTGTGAAATTGTTATCTGCATACATAGGTATTTGTTTATACTTCATACTTGAATATAATTTTGCATTCTAATATAAATGTCACACAATATCACACAAGCAGTGTGAGTGTGCTGTTCTAAATATCAGCATGATGTGCTGTGATTCTGTGATTTGGCCGATGTACACAACTAACTGTTGTATTCTCCTTTGATAATCTAGAATTGGTTATTATATAGACACTTTTCCATCACCGGGCTGAACGTACAGGTCTGGGGCCAGTTCTTTGTACGTTGCTAACTCAGTTAGGTCATGGTCATTTTCTCATCCTAGATTTGCTGTCATAGCAACAGGTCCGTAAGCTTAAACCTGCTCGGGAGCAGGTTTATTTCATGTAAACAGGATTAGATCGCATCTTCTTAAGCAGAATTGATGCTTAAAATCTGTCCCAGCCACCGCTACTTTATTACAAGAGTATCCTGCTGGTCCTGGGACAATAATTTAAAATAATAATAATTAAAAAGTTAATTTGAAAATAAGATAATGTTGTGTAGTCTATAATACTATAGACACAGACAGTTTACTCATTGAAAGATATATTAGTGATGAAATAATTACTTTATAATTGTATTGTAATCTTACACACATGCTATATAGTTCATCTGAATTGTGCATTAATTTGAGTGGTTACAGATATTATGGGAGGGTCTTGATGGAGCGCAGGGGATGCAGATAACATGATCTCTAAGAAACTTTAATTAATGTTGTCACATAAGAAATCTTCTTCGATGAAAAAACATTAAATTAATTGCTAATTACAATATTGAAATAAAAAGTAAAGCATATACAAATACTAGAAATCATGAATATAAATAATTTGAAATCATGTAACAAAAATTACACAAATATTAAAAACAGTGCACATTGTATTTATATATTATAACATTTATGTAGTTTTGTTTGCTTGTCTGTTTCCTTATAAATGTCTGATTCTGATTTTGATAAAGGTCCAGAAATGTGTAAAGTTTTTCGTCAGGTGTCTTTTTTAATGATATGATGTCATTATGTTGCTGTCTTGCCGCCAGCCAACCGCTGCATTGCTGATCATGGTTTCGAGGATCGATACATCTGCTCTTTTCGGGGAACACTAGAACACGCAGTAATCTTAGACAACTTAATCCAGATATTTTAATCTAATACGCAAATTCGTTTGAAGAACTAAATTAGCCAGAGATCAGTTATCAAGATTAGAAGATCTGGAATCTTTCAAATAATCTCAGATGTAATAAGCAACGTACAAAGAAACTGGTCACAAATGTGTGTTCCTTACGGAATTTGCAATATGTCATTTGCTCAGTCAGTCCATTTTAATACTGATTTCACAGCACCACAATTGAAAAAGAAACCATAACTGTGTCAGTGTTATTATAGTGTCATTATAGGATCAGTATAGAACAAAAACAGTAAAAATTTACTTTGATAGTGGAAATGGAGGTTTATGAGATGCTACTACAGCAAACAAAATAACTGATCCCTACTAGATGTTTCTGACTTTTATTCTGTCCATGTAATCTGTTGATTTTATTTACTGTGCAATTGATTGATCAGCTGTAAATCTTTTTTTGTCTAGGTTGCTTTCAAAAGTGGCTGGAGGGCAAAAATTTGGAAGAAGCTGAGCTAAAGGCCAGAGCAGGAAAACTTGGTCGCTATTTAACTGAAAAAATTCAAGATATAAACAAAACAATTAAGGCACATAAGTGAATTAGCATGTAAGCTGCAGAAAACTGTTAGTGTAGGCTACTTCGTAGTTCTGTTCAATTAGGTTGTTACTGCCAATTAAAGTAATTTATCACTTGTTTTTGACCTGGGAAGCTCAAACGGCACAGGTTCACGTCTATTTCTTCTTGAATTCTGGGCTGGTAAATCTAACACAAGAACTCAGATTTCTCAGAATAAAATGTGTTTGAATGAAGACTCTTGAATAAATAAACTGATTTCTCCTCTTTAATGTCTGTTTTTGTGCTCCTTTTTTAAATCAGAACAAGCTTTGAACACATATTGTAACTGGAAGCTGTTGTTAAAAAACAATTGTTAATAATTCTTCATCAATAACTAGCTACTGATTTTTTTTTATTATTGAATCTATCATTGAAAAATGCAGTCAAGCATAAGCTGGATTTGGGTGGTTTAACCAGCTACCAGCTACCATGTTCCAAAACACAGCTCAAGCTGGTCTAGCTGGATTTTCCAGTAGGGAATGCACAAGTGTGTCTGAGGACAACATATGCGCTAGGTTAAAAGCTCTAGTGAGTGAAGCACAGAGAAGGAAAACGCATCAGCACTTGGTCATCTCAGGGACACTGAATTCGGATTATAAAGGACTGATTGTCATGTAAATATGCATTATTTAATCATAATAATGTGCAATTTGGAAGAAAATGGTGCTTTTGTTACACTGTGGCTGTTTAAGTATGAAATTCGACGGTTTGTGTGTTCGTTAGAAATGCTACGCAGTTAATTATACCGTTTATTTATTTGAATAGTTCACGAGAGATGGAAATGTTATGTCTTAATAACTAAAGGAAACAACTTGAATATGTAAGTTAACAAATAATAAAACACTTTTGTGTAGAAAAGTTTCTTTATTCTCATTGTGTTGTATTTCTATTTAAGTGAATGTCATAAAAAATGATGTTTTTATTTTCCTTTATTTCTTTTCTAAGGTTTTCAACCTAATTCTCCTAATTCAAGCCAATGTAAGCCAATTCAACTTGATGCTATTTGCTTGAACAAACTGAGTAATTGTCAAACCTGACAGAATTCTGAAAATACAAAGGCTGAAACTGATTTGGACTTGTTCCCTGTGTCCTCTGTGAATGGCTGATGTTCTTTTTGAGTTAGGAGCAGATACTGGTGTGTGTGAAATTCACAGATAACTTGACAGGTACAATTATTTTCAACATTAAAAGTTAAAATATTTTTTTATTGAGCATCAAAATATTATATTAGAATGATTTATGTGGGATCATGTGACACTGAAGACTAGAGTGATGATGCTGAAAGTTCAGCTGCGCATCACAGCGATTAAGTACATTTTACAATATATTATAATAGAGAACAGTTATTTTACATTTTACTAATATTTCAAAATATCACAGTTTAAACTTTTTGATCAAATAAATGCAGCCTTGGTTGAGCATCTTTCAGACTTGAGACTTCTTTCCAAAGCATTCAAAAAACTGCACAACCCTAAACCTTTGAATTACACACACACACACACACACACACACATCTTATGCGTGCTTACATGTTATTGACCCTAATAACACCAATACATAATCCTTACCAATGTTTAAACCGATGTTCAAAGTTAGTGAATGTGTGGTGTGTCCTTGTAGAATAACATGAGATAACCTGTGAACTCCTGTCAAATGTATTCATGATAAATGCCTCTGTCTTTCTCAGCCAGGCATTGGTACTAACAGCTGTACGTTTTTCATTTGCTTGACTCATTTATTTAAATGCTAGTCCCTATGGTGACAGAAAAATAAAACATGTTTGTTCCTGCAGGTATATGGCAGACTGGTAATGATCACCAAGTGAGTGGGTGGATGAATGAATGGTTTGGTTTGGTTGTTAAAGTCCACCTTTTATCTGTTTAGATGCCATTGTTTTTCATGTATGGCATTTCAGAAAACAGTTCATGCACTCGTTTTGTTTGAGCTCACTCTGACAGATCAGTCTAACAATGGGGAATAAAATGAATCGCTTGATTAAAAAATCTCACTTGACATCCCAATCTCACCACAAGAGAGCAGGGCAACACCACCAAACTTTTACTCTTGGAACTCTATGTAGTAAAGCCTTTACATCAGTAGGACCTTAAAAGTTGTACCAAAATGAAATAATAATAATAAGTAGATAGATAGATAGATGTTTACTTAAAAATTATAGTTACAATATTACACTTAATGTTTTTGAATAATTTTTAACGACTTAATTTTTTTATGGAATCTACCTGAAACAATCATGTAAAATCTCCTAAATTAATTAATCTATGACACAATGAATTTAATATAATTGGTGAAATGTGTTCATTTATTTTAAGTTGATTGTCAAAAGTCTGTGATTTTTGAGTGAGGCCTGTTTATATTTGACTTTAAGTTATTTTGTACATTTAAAAGTCTGTATACAGCCAAACAGCTCAAAATGTACTCTCCATCCAGCTATATGCAAAGCATGCTGGGATCTATCAATCACTTCTAAAATAAAACTGCAAAATTAAAATAAATAGGTAGCCTTCTTTTCCTGAACATCCATCCAAATCCTGTTTTTTGTTTAATCAGTTCCTTAATCCAAGCCTAAAAACTGCTGAAGTTTCCTTAAAAAAATGAGGAAAACACACTTCTTGGTTTTATTAGTAAAAAGTCCTCAATATCTTCTATACAGCACTGAATCACACTTTTTTAAATTAAATATACACACTATTTTTAAATATCACCTTAATTTTTTTTATGACAATTACAAGACCCATGATTTATTTTTTACAGTGTTATATCATAAAGCTGAGTCAAAACAACTCACTACAATAATCTGGTCTTTAACAAAATTGCATGCAATTATCTGGTCCTATCAAATGAAGTTAAATTGAAAAGGAAGTTATCAAATGTCCTAACTATAAAAAATATACATAAATGCATAGCAAAGAAAAAACAGAGGTCTTGCTAACACACCATGGTTTTGACTTTTGACTGGCACGATAACATAAATGACTGCTAGAGAGCCATGTGTTAACAACTGGCTGGCGGTGCAACATTTTACAGAGTTAACCCCCGGCTTTCACCAAACTAAACTGAGAGACTGGGCCATAAAATACAGCCTGTATCTGATATAAAAGAGGAAAGCAGCAGGTGTGGCGACTGCTGTAACGTTCCTCTAATGACTCTGCTGAGTTATGGCTTTATTATAGCTGTTATTTTTCTGCATCCCCATCAAAACACAGGCCAAGCCACCTGCCTTATCAGCAGTCATATAAAAAGACAGATATGGACATTACAAGAGAATATTCAAGGAAGTGCAGTGCAGACACTGGCTGTTCAGTATACAGTATGTCCCATTAAAAGCAAAAACAATAACTGAATGATCATTCTGTCCTGTTTACCTGGTGGTGTATACGATTTGGTTTGGTTAGGTGTGCGACTTTTGAAAATTGTGTTCTCTTAGCATAGGGTTAGTGAATATTGAATAATATATGGAAAATGATCTCAGACATGACTCTGTGGAATGGCATTTATACCGGCAGAAATAAGGCTGGATATATTGGATTGATTCAGCAACCATGCGCTGAAAATGCTTAGATCCACAGACATCAAACAACAAGTGCTCTTGTCTTGGAGTGCAATATGCATCAAGTCAGAAGATCCTTCTGCAAATAGTTTTCATCACACCCAGGCAAGCAATGACTTCAAGCCTTTCTGGTACTGCCTCATCAAACGTGTGGCTCTACGCAGACCATTTAAAGTGTTAATATAATGTTTCAAATGAAGTAAGTGAAATGCTCAATAATTATCACAGCTCTTTTATTCACACTAAACATACAGATATTGCAGAAGTTTATGGTGTCACCTTCAATACTGAGCTTGCAACACCAATCCAGATTTGTACATTTTAGGCATAATTTTATTTCCATTTCTACTGCATTCAGAAGAGACTGTATTAGATTTGTTCATAAATCTCACATCATTTGCTTGCATTTAATTAAGAACCTGGACAAAGGGAATTAATCCAATGTGTTATATTTTGTCCTTCATACTGAATTTATGAATGTGATGTTTGCTAGGGGATTTTGACTTGGTATTCAGAGCACACTCAAGAACAATATAGGCTAATGAACATCACGTAACGTACTGTATTTGTCCAAACTGTCACTGATCAGGCTGATTGAAAAACCCCACAAGTGGAGGGCGTTTCATGTCAAGTACAATATAGCCACCCACTATTAAATGAATTGCCTGTAGTAGTATTTTCCTTTAATATCAGTTAAGCTAGGTTTTGGGGTACAGGAACCATCCAAATGTATTTAGCATAGATGCGTTACTTTCAAAATGATTTTCAGTTTGTCTGCTGAACGCTGGCAGTTCAGATGGCAAAGAACACCGAAGGCCTTAGGTTGAAACTGTGAATAAGCTTTAGTGATGCCTTTTTCCTCCATGTTCCCAGAATGTGCTCATTAATCAATGGTCGAGCCCTTTTCAGTTCATGACACTCTGAGCATTAAGCAAAGGTCCTGTGTTTACAGAGAGGGAGGTTCCAGGATTTACACCCAAGCTTTAGTGTCTTTCAACACCTTTCGCACAAGCTCCTCTGCCTCTGCTCTCAGCGAACTGGAGTTACTGCTCCCACCTGCCAGGTACAAAGGAAAGTTCTGCATGTTTTATGACAGCAGGCTGGTATTCTTGAAAGCAATGACTCACCAATACATCAGTTATCAATTGACAGTATGTGAGTTCTTGATTCTGGGATAATTATTTTAACTCTGTGGCTCATCTGACCATGGAGTTATCAAGATGCTTCTGCTAAGATCTCTCTCATCTAAGAATGTATAGTTTTTTAACTCCGTGTCTGTTGTCTGAGCTTAGAGTCTTTGCTAGACTTTACATCAGTGAACACATCTTGACATAATATGATGTTAAGATATCTCTTGTGGAATGAAAACTACAGAAACCACACAAAACGCACTTTCTCTCTATTAAAGCTTAAGAAGACATAACATGTTATTCACAGATTTCTAATACTGAAATTCATAACACTAATACGGATGTATTTTTGGAACAAATTGCACATGTAGGTCAAATGAAAGCCCCACGATGAAGACTTTGAAGAAATTTTTTTTAAATAGTTTTTCGCAGACTATAATGACCTTATTTTTGCATTATATTTGTAGCACGCCATTTCAGAATTCATCATAAATGTCTAAGGAACACATTAATGAATATGATAAACAAGTGCAATTATGGAAGATAACATAGTAAGATATGAACAAAACTGATTGCCTGAATTAGTTTGATTACGAATACTCAACAACAAGAACACAGTAAGACATAGCATACAAAACTAAGCCCATGACATTTGAATAAGTAGATGCAGGGGACTTGGTAACACAGGTTCCACTGATTCCACTGTGTGTGGGTAGTTTTTACTTGCTATTTGCGTTGTCGTTAAAGTATCTGGCCAGCCAATCAGGTGGCGAGAACACGGCTCAGATGAGCTTCGCTAGGTTGCTAATAAATGAACATAAACGGTCGTTTACATACATCTCTTAACTATCGCCCAAACAAATTAGCAGTCAAATAAGCTGTAACGTCTGTATTATACGTTAACGTAAAACGTTTTCCAAAACCATTAAGTGAAGACTTGGCCTGAGATGTAAATTTATTCCATTCAGTATTCTCTTTTTAAAAGGATCTGTCATAATTGTAACCATTGTAACCAGTGAAAAATAGTATTCATGAAATCAATATCTATTTCCATATTGCGTGCCTCTGATAATACAAGTTTAAGCCTTTGCAGATGGTGCTACAGGAAGAAGCCGTTGGTAGTGTTTTTCTTATAAGGGTTCATCAAAAAAAATGACTATTTGACATTACAATATGAAATCTGCATAAGGCACACTGTAAAAATATAAATAAATCCACTAGACTCGCCTTCCGCTTTGCTTTATCATTGTGGTCAACAGCCAAAAGAGTCCAATCTGAAAGAGTTAAACTATGAAATAAGATTAAATAAATGGTTAGTAAACTGTTCAAGTTGTAGCATGCTGTGTTTCAGGAACATTTTAGATTTGATAAAAATGTTATCCATGGTTGAAACTGAACCCATGTCTTAAAGGGCATACATTGTGACATTAAAAGGTGTTTTTAGAGCATTTCCTAGTACTTGTGGTTTAATTTCATTGATGAGTTTGGCATATTGAAGCCCATGCATACCTAACTAAAACCATCCTAGGGGCCAAGGTTTGTCTAGTTAGCATACTCTAATGAACCCCTGCTGGTAAATGGCATAACTACACCATATTGACGGCTAAAAGCATCTTTCTCCACTGACAGTTCTTCAAAGATAACCATTTAAACTGGTCAAGCAAAATACATTTATTGTATTTTTAATAAGAGACCATGTTTTGGAGACATCATAAAAACATGAATTTGATTTATATTTTTCTACTGCCACTGATGACATGGATGAGGATGGATGTTCAGGATTGGATAGTTCTGCTGAGCAATGTGGTATTTACAGATCGGATGATTAACAAAAGATAAAGAAGATTACAAACAAAAATACAAATGAGGAACTGTGTACCCATGAGCAAAGATGTCAATAAGCTGGCTGTGCACTTCCTAGGGGTCACACATCATTTGAGCTATGAGCTGTGATTGAGATGAATGGGAGAGCTAGAAAGTTTCTCCATTCAACCGCCATCCAGATAACATGTCCATACACGTGCCCATACAGTTTTATATTATATTATGTGAGAGCCAGTCACAAAATAATCAGTCCACCTCTGGTCAACACTGCATCAAAACCCTCATTCTGCACTGCACAACATAGTAAATCTTACAATACATCTCTAGAACCATTATAAATTGGATTTACCATTTACAAATTCATAAAAATGCAAGTATTAATTTTACATGATGATTTCATCAGGTTGCTGTAGAGAGAAATTCTATATTAGGAATGAACAGCAGTGTTTTAGCACAGCATTAGTGTGGAGAATAGTCTTTTACTTTGATTTTCATCTTAAAGGAAGCCAAACAATAAGGATTTTTTTACCTTTACCATCTCATTGAGTTGCTTTGTGAGATTTATGGGAATGTGGCTTGCCAGGTGCATTGCCGTGGCATGGTTTAGATGTGGTTGCCTTAATCAGACATTGTTGTTCTTTCTATTGTCTATGCTAACGGGAATGTCTCTGGTAATTCAGATGCCCAATGTTCAGCCTCGTAATGTTACTGCAGCACAAGAGATGCATGACTACCTTGACTCACCCAACAGATGTTCGGGACTTTTAAAGGATGCTGCTTTTGTTCAACACAAATGGCAGACTTCCAAGACACTATTTAGAATTCTTTGAATCAGTAAGTAATGCCAAACACCTGCAACCTTCCAATATCAGGGATTTACAGTTGGATTAATTGGTCATTAACACACCTGTGTAGATGTGTGGCTTTTCTTGAACTTTTTGGTTGGTGTGTGAGCTTTCAAGCCTCCGCTAGGTCTGTAACTGGATTTGTAGGCTTAGTAATTCAATTGAAGCGCAGATAACCAGCAAATAATAGGGCCGGTTCGTCTGCAACATCTTTTTCTTAGCAAGACAGTTATTTAAGGACATTCATGTTCAACACAGTACTATGTTTTGTGACAGCAACATTGTTCTTGATTTTAACTTTGGGCTCCAGTTTGTAAGTCTCATTCAGAACATGGCTGATCACTAAATGTTTTGTCCCCTTTGTCCACCAATGACTTGAGATTGGATCACCTAAGGCTGATGTTCATAGCAAGTGTAAATACGGCCATTGTGTGCTGCTGTAATGTATTATGATACCTTAAAATATCAGTTACATTAGAATTAGTGGTTACTAGCACAGTTAGATGAATTCACATATATTTAGGTCAGTTGTGGCAAAATGAAAAGTACATGCTCTCTCTCTGATGACCTTCAAATGTATGGCGACGCTCTTGACAATTGATTAATGTGTCTTTAAGTGAATTTCCAAGGCCTAGCCCCATGGGTCAAATTTTTGGCAATGACCCTCTGTTGGGGTGGTTGACTTTCTCAGGTTAAAATGATGTTTCTTTAAGAGGGGAAAATAATAGAGCTCCTTCCTAACAACACCTTGACAGCCCATTGACAGACTCACAATGAACTAGATCCACAGAGTGCAGGGCAGAGGGAAAGAAAATAACGTCACACACACTTGTCAGTCACTGAGCTGGTTTGCTTAGATAACTTTGTCTGACTTAATCTATTAAAAGACATGTTTGCAGAGTAAAGAATACCAAAACACAGTGTATTTGCTTATATCTTAGGCAATGTTTAAATGAATTAAATGCACAAACTCTTTATGTTTTTTATTTGTAAGCACAATAAAGAAATATACACACAGTTGATATAGACCTTTGAAATATGTTACTGTCAAACCTGTGGATGTGTATCTGAAACATCAATTTAAAATCTTGATTTTTGTCTGTTCGAGTACTTTTTCAACTACTATAGAAGAATTTGACATGTCTTTTGGGTGTTGCATTTTGACACACTTCTCAACCCAACAACAATCAAATATTGACAGCTAGTGCATGAAATGGCAATTGCAGTCCAAATTCAAAATATTGGACTGAGTTGTTTCTCCCTCCTCTTCTCCTCAGACTTGACACTCATACAGGTTGCCAGATTGGGGACACATAGCAGGATTCATCGCAATTGTCATAAGATGACAAGCCTTATGATTTAATGAGTTGATTTATTAATATGCATATTTTTAGGTCAGGTAGAATCTGTAACCTCTGACCCAGTTCATTTGCTGGCTTCATTGGCTGCGATGTGCTGCATTTTCCCCCAACTGGCAACCTAGGTGTCAAAATACTGTTGGGTAAACTTGCAGTAGGTGCACACACAGACCAAAACAAAAACAGACATTCTGACACAGAACATACATTTAAGTGTAGAATAACTGGCTGTAGCATTGTTTTTATTTATTTTCTTTTGGGGAGGGGGGAGAAACACGAATGTGAACTTGCACACATATTGTATTTGTATGCTTTACTACATTCAAAAAATTACATACAGTACCTTTAAAGCTAAATGTTTGGTATACAATTTAAATTGAGTTGCTGTTGTTTGCTGTTATATGCATCTGTGTGCCAAGCATTGTGTGGTTCTGAGAGCAGCAGGCCCTGAATCCTGCCAGCCATAACCCTTGAGAAATGGACTCATTGCTGGCTTTGGGACTGCTTGTGTCACGGAAAGTTATGAGTGACTATAGTTAACAGACACAATGACAGACGGAACAGACTGCAACACATTGGAAGTAAAGCTTGGGACCCCTGGGATATATTCTGACAGACGTACAGACTTCAAATTTTAGGACTGAGGTGATTGGCTTGATTTGCGTCGATTAGCTTCAATAATTTATAGATTAGAATAATGCAGCTCTGAGAAACTTAGAACTTAATGCAAAATTAATTAAACTACTCTCAGCAAGATTTTATCAGTTTTAAAATAAAGATTATTGACATGTTTTAATAGAAAATATTTTTAATGAAATGTTTGGCTTGCTGTTTCTTTATACAAGCATACCTTGTCCGTAAGACATAAAGCCTTTTCTGGTGCAGTTTACTTGTATGTAATAGTTAGTTTAATAGTTCTTTAATGATTCATCTGACATTGTTTATTTTCATAAACGAGGCCCAACAAGTATGGCATTTTCACAGCTAGTGGCGCAATTTCTGTATCATGTCATCACTATATTTGCTAAATGTATGTGTTACATCTTGCAACATCAATGAAATAGGCATTTCTCGTAGTTCAACAACCAGAATTATTATTTAATTTTTTTGCATTGAATTTTTATTTGTTTTATAAGATTGTTGTAGAGCTTGACTGCTGTGTAGAGAATTTGGTCATGTCATTAGGTTCAATTATGGGATGTGAATCTGTGAAAGGGTGTAGCAGGTGGCTTAGAAAGCCCCACCACAATCCCTGTGCCCAATTGTGTACTGAATTGTGTTACTTAAAGGATATTACAACCAGATGGTAATTTGGAAGGAAAGTTAAGTTTCTAATCTTTCTAAAACGTGTATCCCACACAAGGGCACATGCTGAGCAGTGGAATGGATTCCACAAGCAAAGAAGAGCCTTCTGACGAACACGAGATTTCTGCAAAACAGATAGAAATATGACGCTAAAATGGCATATTGTTGACAGAGTTGTCTGACAAAAAGAAATTGGCGTAAAAGGATGACACATTTGCCACTGTCAGTATCATGGGAAGGTATTACTAATATTGTGAAGAATGTCATGACCTGAAAATGACTCACACGGTAAATGAAAACAAGACTGATGAAAAGTCTTTACTTACATGATTGATTAGAGCTGAGTGACAGCGAGCTCATGCTCTTTCAGCGGTGGCCCATGGCTTTGAGTTGCACAGTGAACATTTTACCCTCGGTCATCTGTGTTAGACCTGCTCTCGTGAAGTGTTTTTATTGTAGTTTATTTTTTACCAGACATACATATGACGGCTCTCCACTTGAATATGTCATCATGTATGTGATTTAGCGCACATACTGTACCAAACATATAAGAGTGTAATCATTATTACTATTAAATTAAGAGAACAATGGAGTTGTGGACAGTGTTGAAAAAGGATATTATGCACCTTTATGCAGTATACACTTTTTTTGAGTGTGCATCAGTCACAGTGCTGACTCGCTTGGTCCCCTAACATGACCAATTGGGAGAAAGAAAACCTTTTCCTTTTACCTTTTTACCACTTAGTTGTTCTTTATGAATTACATTTGTGTACTTTGTTTAATGTGAAAGGGGACAGAACATATTCTGTTTTGTTTTGTTGTTGTTTTTTGTTTTTTTAAGAAAAGCAAAACTGAAAAAGCAAAATAACTGCTACAGAAATTGACCATCGATGATCTCAAAAGCATTTTCATGGTATGCACAGAGCAGCTTCCACATTTACTTCCTTGGGAAAAAAGTCTGTTTTTAGTGTAATGAGGGGTAGATGAGTTTGATGAAGATTTATGATTTTGTTTATATATTTATTCGTTTGTTCATTTAAACAAATCCACTTGGCTCAGAAATCTGAAGTGGCCCTTATTTGAGTAGACATGCCACTTCTGTTCTAAACATAGACTCTGATAGCAGCATTTTAATCATTCGTTTTTGATCATCTTTACATACCTGCACAATAGGAGTTGTTGTGTTTAGCTTTTTCTGTTTTCATGCTTTGTTGCAAACTGCTTTTGTCAGATTTCTTCAGACAAATGAAGGTAAATGTGATAGAAACTTTTTACCTGTTACCTCATTCCGCCCTGTCAGCATGAATATGATTCATAATGGAACTGCACCTGCACTCATTGTGTCTATTCTGAGGTTGAAGAACCGGAGCAACATTACTTTGAAGTTCACTCTGGAGCATAAAGTGAAAACACAACAAGACTTGTTTAGTCATGTGAAAGTCATTCACTCATCCCGCTATTTGGAATCAACTGTATGCCTACTTGTACAAGTCATTAGGAAGATGTTTGTCCTCGGGCTTGTCTTGGATGTCTTGATGTTAATTCAAAGATGCTGATCAAAGAGCAAACGTCTTTGAAACTTGATTTGTAGTGGTCATTGTCATATTCAGTTATGTGTTAAATAAATAAATGCATTCGTTAAATACAATTTCATACAATGTTTTATTAGATTAGTTACATTTTGGAAAACAATAAGAAATCAACAAAAATTATTAGAAATCATATCCTTGTTCTACCCAGGACGTGATCTACAAAGTTATGCTTTGTTATAACAGTGGTTTGTATAGTGGGTAATTTAGTGTTTAGAGAGGAGCAGTAATTACAGTATAATTACTGCCAATATGAAAAAGTATTTATTGGAGATGGCCTTTAATCTCTATTTGGTTTGATTTATACTATAAATTTGCTCTTAAGTATTTTTATTTTCTATGAAAATATTTTTGTCTATAGAAATCCATATGTGTGGATAGGTATCATATGGCTGCTCACCATTTTTATTTATTATAAAAAAAGAACAAATGTTTAAAAAGCGCAACATAAATGCATTTTTGTAAAATAATATCCATGTAAAATTATTATTAATATAATTATGATATAAATAGAATGAACCCATAAGAGCAAGATTGGTCTGTCTGGTTTTGGTGTATTTCCATATCAACAAATTGGTCTTGTGTTTGCTGAGTTATTGAGGATCTGTTGACAATTTCCTCTTCAACAAATTGTATTTGGACAACAGTATATTTCGCTGATGTCTTTTGCTGTGGTCGAGGCCAAGGTCAGTTTTATATTCTACTGAAATCATAAAATGACACTCGAGATAAACAGAATGTTTACCCTCCCCGTGTGAGCTGAGGCAGATATGTAAATTTAGCCTTATTCTTTCATCAAATTTGCATTTGCCCTCTTAACCAAACACTATAGGGCTCCAATTCAAACAACTTTAATGATGGCCGCCCCTTTACGAGCGATTTCTGTATCAGGGAAAGGGGAAGAGCAATTTAGATTGGAATGAATGGAGAAAAGCGTCTGAGCTATCGCTCACCAGCTGACAATAATTGGATCAACTTTGCAGAGAATTGGCTGTGTTTTGATGCTCTAGTGGCAGACTGGTGATCGCCTGCCTTTTTTGCCTATTTATCATTCGTCTTTTATCTACTGCTAGCAGACCTTTCCATGGTGCCATTCTGGGCCCCGCTAATCAAACAACTTTTTAATAAGAGGGAACGGCAGCTCCACAGCCTGTGCAGGGATTCACCACTCTCGCTCGCTGGGAATGTAGGGATGAATATCAATGAAGACTCTCTCTCACACACACACACACACAGTTGTCTTCAAAGGTTTTGTTGTATTGATTTGCAGTTGATTATGTCTCTCCCTGTGATCAAATTCAAATTTCTACACATCCAGTGTGCGCATGTGAAAAGATATATTAACGCGATCAGTACATAAGCGTGACACATTTAATGGCACAAAATGTTTCTTGTCATTTGGGAAATGTTACTACTTTTAGTGATAGAAGACAAATAAAAGCTTTCAAGCAAAGTTTTCAACCACAGGGTAAAACATACGTCAAGTCAAATTAAATGTATTTACAAAGTGCTTTTCACAGTACACATTATTTCATGGAAAACCATGATGTTGATGTTTATACGTTTTTTAAATCTACATGCTTTATAGTTATATTTAAAAGATTAGAGAATGACAATAACGTAGATTACATTTTGTGACAATACAAGCAGTTTTGACTTATAGTATATATTGCTTTACTTGAATAAACTGTTTGCATGCAGATAATGTATGCAGAAACTACAAATGGGCTGGGCTATATTTTGTGGCATATAGCAAGAGTTAAGATAATCTATACAGTACATAACTTTACATAAGTTTACTGTATGCATGTGAAAAAAGTTCAATATAATATATACAAGATTATACATAGAGCTGGACAATAACATACCGTAGTAAAAAAGTTATATATTTAAAATACATTTATTTACTGATATATCACTCGAGAGTTACTGATATTAAAATTACAAATTCAACTTTATTTGGAGCACTACTTGTGCACAATGCACATTTCTTAATATTGAGCCTAAAATGTGTTTTAATGTCAATTTTGATGAGGATTTTATGATCTCTGAATAATTTAAGTTTTTAAATACAATATATTTAAAATGTACTTGAAGTATAGTTCCATTTTAGCACAATCAAGGATACTTCAGTATATCTTTAGTTGGACTTCAGCACTACTTCTGCACAATAAAAGTGCATTAAGTACAAAATGTGTTGTTCCAATTTAGCAGACCAACTAATTTAGTATACCAGTTTAGTATAATAAACGTGCAATTGCATGGTATTTTGTATTAATTATAAATATGTAAGTGTATTTGTAGTATATTTTGCCATCAGATTTTCTAAAAAAGTAAATATTCTTGCCCTATATATGCAGATAAGGTTGAATGTACCTATATATACAACTTTATATCAAGAGCTGGACAATAATATTGTAATATTTTACAATGATATATTTGAGATTTGCTATACAGTGTATATAGACTTATGTGAGTATACTGTGTGAATTCATGTAAAGTTGAAAATAAAGTTAACATTGTTACTTTTTGCTTAAAAAAACAGATGAGATTTGTAGTAGGCCTACCTATATATCTCTGTAAATGAATGTACTGAATGTATGAAAAAAAGTTGGATATATAGCTGTCTGATAATACGGTTTACGTGTTTGAAGTATATTTTGACACTGCCATCTGCCCAGACTGTTAACATTTCTGGATATATTGTACAAGTTGCTCTGCTCATTTTGAATACTGATGCCTCGAGGGTCCCGGCGAGCTGGACAGCTGCTGGGGCCGGTGCGGCTGCCGAGAAGTTAACAAGTTCAAAACAAAAGTAGCGACAAAATGGCACAAAGGGGAGGGGGGTGGGTTTCAAAGTCTGTGTTTAAGGAGCATCTCCCTGTTTTCTATCACTCGCTCCCTAGACGGACAGAGGGGATAAAAAGAACTGTGGTGTGGGCCTTTGCTAGGGAACTGAGGGTCAGTTGTTTGGAATGCGCCTCCCTTTAGATCCGCGATTTCCCCCTCTGTAAGTCGGCTGACTCCGGCCCGCCTTATTTCTCCCGGTTTGTCGAAGATAAATGTATGATTATTCCGAAAGTCTTGTTTGCGGTCCTAACATCGGCTTTTTCCACGCGTCTGTCAAATTGCTATCTAATGATAGCAGTTCTGGCTGGGGGAGAGAGATCTGCTCTCTCTCTCTCTCTCTCGCTGGCTGCCGGCGGCCCTGCCATTCACAAAGCCAGGGGATGCCACACACATTCTGTTTGTTCTACATGAGCAAACAGATTGTAAACTGGCTGATAATTTTTGTACTGACAATGTCATTTACGGCTGTCAGCCTTTTGTCTTCTCTGTTTGCTTTATTCAAATATGAACCGAGTGGACCTCCCCTCCGCTGCACTCTTCTGCATTAAAATCACATCAATTCTCTTCCATTTCTTCTTATCTGAAATTCATTGGAGGCAATCACTTGCTTGAATGCTCTGGGGTTTCCATGGAGACCAAAGGTCCCGCGCAGACTACAGAAGGATTAGAGTCTTGTAAGATTTAAGTCTTGAAGTACACAGTTGCTTTGTTATGTCTCCCTTTGATACCTAGTCGAGAGAATTGTCCTTTAATGCTTTGATTTAGGGAGAAAATGCGTATTGACTATTAGGAGTGTTACTTAAAGGAAAGATTGATTCTAAATGTTTTTGCAGCTCGCCAGTGGTCATCGTATGTATTCCTGTACTTTGCATTCACATATAGCTTAATTGCTCACGGCGCATTTTTGGAATTTATGTTTCGCTCCTGCGCCTCTCTTCTGGGATTGCGCATCTTTGTGCGGCAGCTATGACAGTCGTGGTGGTATGCGGCGCTGGGTGCCCCGATGGCACCGCTTTCACCCGGAGCAGGGACAATAAATCCCGCTCACCGGTCCCGCTCCGGGGGCTCCCCGCTCCTCTGCTAGGCATCTCCCCTTTGTTCTCCAGAGGTCAGGGCAGGCTGAGAGTTGAGTTATTCACATCCCAACTGTCTGTCTGGAAGCGTCTGCAGATGTTACTGTGCTTTTCTTTCTTTCTGCTTCTTCTCGGCGCTGCCAGGGCATTTGCTAGGCCCGTTTTTAAAGTGCTTGAAGAAAAAGGGGAAAAAGAGTGGCCTCTGAACTGCTTCTTTCTTTTTCTTCCTCGCCAGCCAAAAGTACAAAGTAAACAGGCTGAATTAAATGGATTCATTTTTAGTTTCAGCGTGGCATTCTGTGTGCGGCTCCAGGCTCCTCCTTTTTGTTCTCTTCCCCATAATTATTTCCATCTATTCTACTGCATTGTTGAAAGTGACAAGCTAATGTGTTTCATATACAAAAACACAGCATTCCTGTTGTCATTTTAGAATTTATGGTTTTATTTTTGTTTGTGTAATTTTTGAAGAAAAAAATTAAGATTTTTGTGTGTGTGTTAGCTTTTTACAGCAGAACAATGTGCAACGCAACAGAGCGCTAAAAAGGTTTGTTTGCTAAAACTGTTTCAAAAGGTAATGTGAAATAATCCAAAAACACAGGAAATTAGGAAATTAGTGACAAATAAGATCACTGTTTTTTGACTTCACAGACTTCACAATAAAGATTTGTCCAATGTCACTGTCTGAACACGGAAAACCTCATCAATGGGTCAATACTCTTTAATGCATTTTCAACATTTTCTAAAATTTGGGGAGTAAACAAATGTGACCTCCAATGGCATGCTGTCACCAAGAACATCTAAACAATCAATGACCATTTGCAACTTGCTATTTGCCGTATTGTTTGTATCCTTGTCTGGCTGTCAGGGTTGAGATATTACACAAGGGTGATCGTATAGATCAAGGGCATATCATTCATGGAATATTTCATGGAATATAAGTCCAAATGTTTCATTTAAAAATGATGGAAAATGTTTGACAATATTTAAAGAAGCCCTTATTTGACATTGATTAGTGATGCTTTTATGAAATGAAGGGAAAATACTGCAAATCAATGGTATGAGTACATTTAAAGTAATGTCTTCTTAAATATAGAAACAAACTAAAAAAGCATAGGTTCATAATTCAGAGCAAGCTTAACATTTTTGGTTTATGTATTACTCATTATTTCATGTTTTTGGTTCTTTGGAACAATAACATTATCAGCCCTAAATGTACAAACATTACATAAAAAAACAATAACCACTGCATTGATACCATTCAAAGGTTAACAGTGAAATCTGAGCTGAATTTTGTATCCATATCTAGAGAAGGAATCGTGTTTTGTTTTGTACTCTATCCGAGCTGGAAACTGACTCAAGCAGTTGTTTATTTTGAAATGGTGATTTACATAGAGAGACTTGACAAGGTCAAGTAATTATCATAAATATCGCTGTGGACATTTATAAAGTGGAAGACTGAGACAATGATATGACTATTAATGAACGAATTTAGAGAAGCCATCTGTTGCTGACAAACACAAAGCGCCCAAGTTATGTCCTGTCCAACTTATCTCTCAGTTTCTCAAGAATAAACGTATTCAGTCTTGAGCGTGGCATAACTCACAAAGGCTTGTCTCTTAAAAAGCCTGGAAGGTGATCTTGTCCATGCCTGTTGGGACGATATTCTGTGTATGAGTGGAGGATTATTCCCAAATACCAGTCCTGGGTTAACAAAGAGACCTGATGATAGCAAATTAGGCTTTGGGTTTTGTGTAAGGAGAAAGAAAAAATAGGATGAAAACTTTCTTCAAAGGTTTGACAAACCTGGTGGTCTTTTAGTTCTGTAATTGTCTTCTATACCACTAATATACCAGTGATTAATAAGCATTACATAAGACCTCATGGAGTGTTTGTTCCGTTAAGATGCCTCATTCTGCTTGTGATGCTATTTTATGAAGCCTTTGTCCAGAACAAAATCGGGCTGCCAATGGCGCCAAAATAAAATCACTTTATTTAAGCATTTACTTCTGACAAATGTGTTGGGCCACACCAAGTATTAAGCCAACGCGGACAAGATGAATGTGTTTCTGCATTGTGTTTATTATCATCCTGACTAGCAAAAATATGTTCTAAGAATGATTTGCTAACATTCCCATTAAGTTATGTCTAAATGTTCTCTGAACCTTTAACCTTTATAGGAACAATGGATGTTCTGAAACAAGACGTAACTTTTAAAAACACATCCAAATGAATGTTGAGAACCTTATTATAGACTAAATCATTTTGAACAATCCTACTATTAACTGTACTGGAAAAATGTTTGTTCGTAACATTAAGATTATTCATCTGAAGTGAAAATTTCATGCATTGTACATATGATTGTCTATAAATGTCTCTTCCAAATGATCACATTTTCCAATAAAGAATTATTGGGAATTGGGAATGATCTATTATTGTGCAGACACCATTGAAAAAGACTGCAGCAAACGTCAACATTTCTCTCCGCATCTCTCAATGTTTCTCATGTCTACACCGCATGTGTGACTTTGTATAGGTGCATGTCACCACTCGAGCCTCTGCCAGAACATCTGCAGTTTGTTTAGGTAGTTCAGCTGGATCTGCGCAGGCCTCAGTTGCATGGCTTGTTGGTTTTAGGCCTAGGTGGAGCAGCTCTCGTGAGTTTGGCACATGTCCTTCCATTGCTCAGAACATTCCATGTGTGACATCTCTCAGTCATTAGCAGGCACTGGTTCACATTGTCTCTGCAAGGGAGTCCATTTTGATAGGATTAGCCGTAGCTAGGAGCTGTGTTATTGCAGATTTAGGTTGCTAAACTTAGCTTGTATTGTACTCTAAAGGGAGAGCCACGGCCACCCAGGTTTTCAGAGCCACAAGCTCAGGGAAACATTCACACCCATTGGGAAATGGGAGCCAGAACTACCACAGAAACACAAGAAATTGACGTGTGAAAGTTTTAATAAATCCCTTTTTGAATAATAATGTGTGGCGAAAACAGCAAGATATTACAATATTGTCAAATCATTTTTCAGTCAGTTTGTCCTAATATTAATTCAAAGATAATAAAAAAATGTTCATTATCAAGTATAATTCCACTCTTTTTAGAAGTCGAAACCCTCTATAAGATAACTAATGGGATTCTGTCCTGGCCTCCAATGTCAATTAGCATTCAATACCCTCAAATAATCAAGTGATTGTGTTGATAGTGTATGCTTTTTGTGTCTTCATGCTGTGAGGGACGGCTTGAGCAAGGTAGCCAGGGATTCTCCTTGTGGTTCTTTTGTTTGCAAGCCAGCTACTTTATCATGTTGGACTGGTGCAGTCAGCAGGAGGCCACATAAGATCATCTCAGAGAGAGGGTACCCTGCTGTGTGGGATGTCCCCTTCGGACCGGCACCCCTCTGTGTGGGCATTGTGACAAGTCCAAATCCCAGCAAGTTTGCTCAGGTCACAATTGCTAATTTGGTTATAATAATGCCAAGTCTCTAACTGAAATGAAAGAAATGGCAACGACAATCAATGGGCTTTTCCATTTTGCCACCCATCAATAGCGTATTTTTCTTTTTAGACTTTCTTTTTACTTTTTGTAACTGGGGACATCTTGTAACCCCAGTGAGCATGCAGAAGGAGAGAATGGGGAATCTTCAACAATTTAAAAGCATAGTGATCTCATATAATACGGCCCCTTGCTGTTACCTTTGGTGTTGCTCAATGTGTTTTTGGATCGACGAATGTTGGATTGCTTTGCTACTTTTCACATGCATTCATTAGGCTTTCGTACCCCCTGTGGTTGCTTTAATCTAATCTGCAGAGGACAAATCTGAAATTATTCTTAACTGATGTGTACACATGGATTTTGATGTGGCCAGCTTTGGAGTGCACAATCCAAACCCAAACAGCCAGGTCACACTCGTCTCTGTGGTATATCTGGACACAAATGACAATGGAATGTCAGATTTCATCCTTATTACATTCCGTCGAGCTCCTTATTCAGTTATTTTGTGTGTTGTTATGTGGCAGTAATTGTGCGAAAGCTTCTTTATTTGCACATGTGCTTTCTCAATGAGCTCATTTTCATAACTAGACACAGAGTAATTGTAAATGAATGCATAGCTATGAAAATTAGCACATGAATTGCCAGTGCAAATATGAATCTGTTTCTCTTCCTCCAACAAATGTCAATGTATGTTCTCTGTGAAGGTGACTTGACTGAAAAAAAATGGTAACATCTAAACTAACTGGTTTAATTCAAGTCAAAATTGATTTATCCCTCATGTTGTTTTGATCTGGACAGAATCAGTCACACATTATTTTAAGGTTCAATTCTCACCATTAACAAACTATTATCTATGATGTTTGCCTCAATAAGTTCCTAATTTGCTGCTTATTAATAGTTAGTAAGGTAGTTGTTAAGTTTAGGTGTTGGGTAGGATTAGGGATGTAGACAGAGGCGTCATGCCCATTCAAAGTGAGGGGGCACGTGATTTTGAAAGCAGCTTCCAAACGACAAAAATAGCCGAATAATATTTTTTAAATTTGATACAATCACATTGAATTAATGAATTAATCTCACCAGAATTAGAACGTTCAGTGCGTCAAATCATCCAGATGCGTTTTTACAGCTCTGCGCATTATAACCAATCACACACAGGGCTCAAAAAATGAACAACTCAAAACACAAAGAACAGAATAAAAACACAAGTTAGTAAGATCCCCAGCTATCGGGTTATTTTACTAAAGCTGATGATGGAGTAGAAGTTGTTGGAACAGCGAGTGGACCATGCACAGCAGTCCACTTTTTATTCTGCACAGAACAGAAAAAACTGCTTCATCGTCCACACAGATTTTAGATTAGTTTGATTATTAACTGGATGTATAGTACATTGGTTTTGTGTTTAAACAAACTTTAGGCTATTCATTGGGACTTGGGAGACAATCCGGTGGAAATATATCAGTCGTTTTGCTGTAAGTTGTAGGCTAAACTTGTAATTTAAATGCGTTTTAAGCAGGTTTTAAAACAAACAGTTTAAACTGTTAATGAACAATAAGCAGTAAGGCAGAATTAATTCTGGTAAATGCATGTATTAAGATGGTTTCAGCCAGATTTTGCGCAGCACGCACATGTTCTTATTGAGACTGGATACACTTATCGCTCCTTGTTGTGCTTAAACGTTCAAATACACATAGTTATGTGTCAAAATGCCCGTCTCTGTGAGGATCCTCGTAAACACAGTTATTTGTGTCTTAAATTAACGTTAATATTTAAAGATAAAGCATGTGCAGTGTTAGATATGAGATCCTGGATATGATGAGATCTTAAAAGGACAGTTCACCCAAAAGTAAAGATACAGTCATCATATACTTAAACTCAAATTGTTCTAAACCTCTATGAATTTTTTTTTGTTCTCCTCAACATAAAAGAAGATACTTGATACTAAAAATGATAGCAACCAGTTTCTGGTCCCCAATGACTATGATTTTCATACTATTGAAGTCATGGGGGCCCAGCAACTGTGTGATTACCAGTAGGCCTATTGTTCCCAATATATTATTTTGCATTCAACAGCAGAAGGAATCTCATACAGGCTTAGAACAACAACAGAATTATCATTTTTGGGTGAACTATTCCTCCAAAGCAGCCTAATATAGCTGATGTTGCCATTTGTGTCAATAATGTAAATCAAACATCAGAAAGAAAATCACTTACTGTCCATTACTGAATTACTTTTGTAAAATAAATAAGAATGAATGTATATTGAATGCAGTGGACACCATTCAGTCTATTTGTACATTTTTTATACATCCTAATATTATTCAGTGCTTTAAGTATTTCAAGTAGGTCGATTTCTTATGATCTTTGTTCTGTTGTAGCCTAATTTGGGACTATTTACTTGTCTTCAGTAAGCTTATTTTAAGTTGGGCTAGTACTATCTTTTGTGATATGGGATAAAAAAATCCTATTTAAAGCTTTATATACATATATATATATCATTATTGTGATGGGGGTTCCTGCAGTAAGTCATAGCCCCGGGGCCCAGTGCATTCTTAATGCAGCCCTGATGAAAGTGTGAAATTAATCAATGAAAGTGTTATAATTAATAACTTTTATAATTAACAACGTTTTTTAATTAAATTCACGTTAAATACAAAGTCAGTTATATAAAATATTTTAAGGCATGACACCCATATGTGCTACTTAAGTAAAAAGATGGATTTTATGTGTAGTTAATGTGCCATTCTACAGAAATGTCCACATTTGGTATGGCAATGTCTTAAAATGTATTTATTTTTCTAACATTTAAAATTAGACCACATTAGATTAAATTTTGATTTTATGAATATACATAAATTACAGTTTTTTATGTTTTTTGTGCATTCATTTACCAATACAAGGTCATTTTCATGAAAATGTATTTTACAAAATGTATTTTACAAGGTATCAAACCACATGTTGTCAATCATTGTATACTCACTAAATTAATTTAATCCATTTGTATTCTAGTTTTTTACAATTCCCAAACAATAAAGCAGGTCATACCAGTGAGTTCGACTAAACGCTTCATATGAAATGTTATTTACATTATACATTTGATAGTTATGAATACATTATTGTATTTTAAATGGAAGAAAAGCCTGTTTTGGACCTCAAAATAAAGCACCTTTTCTCTGTACATGGCAGTGGGGACAAGCAGTTTTGTGGTGCTTGGAATTTTATATAATTTAATAAAAAGAAGTGTAATATTTCTGTAAAGGCTAGGGACAGAAAAATGGAAATTTCCATATAATGACCCTAATATAATAGAACATTAGGCTAATTTGCCCATTGCCGTTATAGATGAACTAACATGATATATAAAGGTGCAAATGCAACATACAGTTTAATTACTGGGAATATTTTGAATAGCCTAAAAAAGAAAAATTAAGTAAAACATTAGCCTACTGGTGTGTTAACCCCCATCCCACCTCCTCTGCCCCCTCAACATTAATAAGTGCATGGATGTAGAACATGGTCATGCAGAATATGTGCTTTATAAATACTAATAAACCGCTATGTAATTAATAGGCATGATAGTAAGCAACTTAATAGTGAGAAATGGTGCCTGAAAATGCTAATAAATGTTATTGCATTGAAGGAAAATATATTTGTCTCATCTTGTTACACTTGTGGGGTTTCCGGTCGTACATTATTATTCAGTTTTGTTATGTTTAGTTGTTAGTTTAGTTTTTTGCTCACAAGTGTCTTGTTATGCTATATTATTACCAATTCTTGGATTCAGCTGTTTAGTCAGCTTGTTTTATTTCTATTAGAATAGCTTTTGTATTTATTTTAGAAATGATTGATTGTTGGCCTCATTGGTCTGAGTTTATGCATATCAGTTTTTGAGTGAACTAACAAAATTATCTACAGTTGTATTTATTTATTTTTACTCAAAAACTGAAGTGCATAAGCTCAGATTAATGATGACTAAGACAATCAGATACAGAATCAGAAAATAAATACAAAACCTGTGCTAACTAAAAGAAAACAAGCTGACAAAAGATTTAATCCCAAATTCGGTGATAATAAAGCAAATGGAGAGATTTGCAGGCAATTTTTAAAATGCCGTGCATTTTTGGTTAACATCACTAAACAAGCCTACATAAATATAACTAACTTACTAACTATGTATGTATGTATTTATTTATTCATTTATTTTTACAGTGTATCTCTGTTTTGATTATGTTGGGCATCTTTATGCAAGTCTTCTAATAAGTGCCTCAATGAGAGCGTGAGATTGTGTGTGGTTTGACAAGCTCTTTAATAATTGAAACATCTGAAATATCAAATGCTGATAAAAATAAACACAAAGACATAAAAACAAATAATAAACAAAAAATAATTAGCATGCTGTATTTAACATATCTTTTTAGAATAATTTTGAAATGAACTGAAATGGTCTACTTTCAACACACACAAACAATAACCCTCATCACAGAATTGAAGCCCGTCTGCAGATTTGTGTCAGATCAATATTTTGTTCAATCCTCATTGCCGGTCTGTTTACTTTGGCTAGTGCTGCCTTCATGCTGAGCCTCTGCTCTTTGTTTGAACATGTGACTCTGTAATAATGGCAGGTAGAAGAACTAATAGGCACTGCAATATCTTCAGTTTGACCCCATGTGGCTTTTCCTAATTGATCCATAGATTAGCATCAGACTCATCAGTTAGAGGATGATCTGGCCTGCTCATTGCTCAGTCTTTTCTCTGCCTCACCAAGCAATTTTTGAAAGGACGGCTTGTTCACACTTCTTAAAAATCAAACAAATGTTTAAAAATAAGGGCATAGAAAAACATTACGCCATTAAAAATGGGTCTGAATGGAAGTAGAAATTGAATGAGTGTTGGATGATGGGTTTGTCTATGTCTTTTGGTTATTCCATTCTGGTTTGCATGTGGACTTTTAAATCTGTGCTTTTTATTTTATGTGATTGTGCGAGCCGGCTAGTGTCCGTCTAACCCTGTTGTCAATACCCACAATCCCAAAGTCTGACTCTGACCCCCCTCCACCCTTCAAAAATGGTCAAAGCAGACCCCTCCACTCCATGCCCTATATGTACATTTGACCAAGCTATGTAAACTTCCACATGTGGGTGTCATTCTTGCCCATATTTGCCATGGGCTTTATAGGGACACGATTAGTTTCCAGAGCAAATTTGGAATGAAAGAAAACATCGTCTGCGGCATGTGAGCCAACAAACTGTGCCACTGCATGTCGTTGTATATTTACATGGCTCCAGCTTTGTTTTGATAAACCTTTACCCGCAGGTAAAGCTATTAGAACTATTAGAGGTAAACCTAGCAGAAAATGACCAAGAGCAGGTGATGCCTCATTGGTAAGTTACAGCGTTTTTTTGCATGATCTGCAGCATGGAAATGATGTTAAATTGTATATTCTAGTCATAGACTTTCTTTTGTAAACGACTGCTTCATGCTATGTGAATATTTGGTTTCATGATCAATGAATGCAAATAGTTTTCCCTCAAATTACTGGTCAAAAGTTAATAATATAAAGTTATGATATATATATATATATTATTTGATCAAAGAAACAGTAAAATCAGTAACATTGTGAAATTGTATTACAAATGTAAAAAAACAGTTTTCTATTTAAATATTTTTTAAATGTAATTTACTGCTGTGGTTAAAGTTGAATTTTCAGCATCATTACTCCGGTTTTCAGTGTCACATGATCTTCAGAAATCATTCTAATATGCTGATTTGCTCAACAAACATTTATATGTATTTGTTTTGAAAAGATTTAGGCTGTTTCATATTTTTTGTGGAAACAGATGTTAAGATAAAAAAAATACAAATAAATTGATGCTAATTGATAAAAGTGACAGTAAAGACATGTATGTTTCATAAAACATTTATATTTCAGACTAATGCTGTTCATTTGAACCTTTCTATTAATCAAATAATCATGAAAAAATCATGGTTTCCACAGAAATACTAAAAACTGTTTTCTAGCTAAGGAGCAATAATAATTGATAATAATAACAGAGCAGCAAATTAGCTTATCAAAATTATTTCTGGCAGTATTAATTATTATTATATATTGCTATTATATACCGCTATTTTTTATTTTTATGAAAATATTACTCTATGTTTTGTTATATAGAGTTTAATATACATATAATATTGTATAAGCATAACATAATTTTGGTTTTACTTCAGACAAGAATCTTGTTGGTCCGAATAGTTCAAATGTATAGCAATGAATCCATCTTCTGTAGATAAATGGTGATGATGCAATCTAAATCTTCTGTAACATCCAGCTTGTCTTCTGTCCTCTGCATGTTCATGTCTTTGGACCACTCCCATCTTTTACCACTGGGTCGGTGCCATGGCAACAAAGGAAGCTCCCAGCCCCTGTGCAATAATGCTGGTCTGATCAACCACACATTCCTGTATTGACCACCCTCCGTGAGATTAAACGCAGGTGACATTTCCGAGGTGAAAATTTGCAATTTCCACAAATATGAGTTGGCTGAAACGCGGCATGACAGCACATAAAATCAATACAAATAACCTGAATCCCTAATACCTTGATCCCTGTTAGTAGAGGGATGCATTACAACTAAGACACTGGAAGTGGGAGCAACAGCCCAGGAGCTGATCCCTGATTCCTATCGACTGGCTCCAGGCCAAACACTGCCGCAATAACAATTAGGTGTGCACGTTTGTCGATTTTCTCCGGCTGCATGCTTCAGCTCAGGCAAACTTCTGAGCTCCCTATATCGGACCTGACAAATGAGGATTCTGATCAGGTCCATTTGAATACTGTGTGACTGAGAAACATTTTCGACCAGTGATGTATTTTATTTTTATCAGTCAATTTGCATGTCCATGTTTTTACAAAGCCATTTTACATTTGTTTTATATATTTTGTAAATACATAAAAGTCACACTTTAGCTTGGGAACAAATTCTCACTATTCACTAACTATTAACTACGATATTTGCCTCAATTAACTCAAATTAACTTCTATTAACTCCCAGTTTGCTGCTTTTTGATAGTTAGTAAGGTAATTGTTTAGTTTAGGTAGTGGGTTGGATCTAAAACATGTTCATGCATAATAAGGCATTAATATGTGCTTTATATGCACTAAAAAGCCAATATGCCATTAAAATGCTTGCTAATAAGCAGCTAGTTAACAATGAGAATTAAAATCCTTAAATAAAGTGTTATGAAAAATATAAATTCAATTCAATTCAATTCAAGATTATTTGTAAAACTTTTACGATACAATCGTTGCAAAGCAGCTTTACAGGAAATTAAGTTTCTGCAATAGATTTATGTATTGCAGAAACTTAATATGTTTAACTTATGGCAAAATGTGTATATTGTCTGAGGGTTGGCTTCCTCTGATGTCCTCTGAGGGTTGTCATCATCTCTTCTCAGGTGTTCGGTCATCTCCGATCATTTAAGGGTTGGATCCAGAATGAATCTTGTGTAATTCCTTGTTACCACGGGATGTTAATCCAGAAATAGAGAAACAAACACAGACATAATTAACGTAGCTGTTGTTCCATCCAAGCAAAAATTATTTGTTCAACCCAAGCTAAAGCATAATAATGTGCATTTGATCAGATATACCTGCAGTACAAGATTATGAGATGCATTATATGAATGCTTGGCTAAAGAGATGTGTCTTTAATCTAGATTTAAACAGAGAGAGTGTGTCTGAACCCCGAACGTTATCAGGAAGGCTATTCCAGAGTTTGGGAGCCAGATATGAAAAAGTTCTACCTCCTTTAGTGGACTTTGCTATCCTAGGTACTACCAAGAGTCCAGAGTTTTGTTCCTTAGGGAGCGGGTTGGATTGTAGCGTGATAGAAGACTAGTTAGGTACGCAGGACCTAAATCATTTAGGGCCTTATAGGCAAGTAATAATATTTTGTAAATGATACTGAACTTAATAGGTAGTCAGTGCAGTGACTGTAAAATTGGAGTAATATAATCATATTTTCTTGACCTGGTAAGGACTCTAGCCGCAGCATTTTGTACTATCTGTAGCTTGTTTATTGAAGATGCAGGACAACCACCTAGCAGTGCATTACAATAGTCCAATCTAGAGGTCATGAATGCATGAACTAACTTTTCTGCATCAGAAACACTTAACATGTTCCGTAGCTTGGCAATGTTTCTAAGATGGAAGAATGCTGTTTTTGTAATATGGGAAGTATGATTTTCAAAAGATAAGTTACTGTCTAATACAACACCCAGCTTTTTGACTGTAGAGGAAGGAACAGGACATCTGTCTAGTTGCAAATTGTGATCCAAGAGATTCTGTTTTTTGGTCCAATAAGTAATATCTCGGTCTTATCTGAATTTAATAGGAGAAAATTACTGGTCATCCAATCTTTTATATTTTTAACACACTCCGTTAGCTTAGATAGTTTAGAAGTTTCATCTGGTCTTGTTGAGATATATAGTTGAGTGTCATCAGCATAACAATGGAAACTAATCCCGTATTTTCTAATAATATTACCAAGGGGCAACATATATAATGAAAATAATAGAGGACCTAGGACAGATCCTTGTGGTACTCCATACTTTACTGGTGATAATTGAGATGACTCAATTGAACTATGATTATATATTTATTTATTTATTTATTTATTTCAATTTGTGATTCATCACAAGGTTCAACAAAACTGATTGATACTACCAGAATAGTCTCTGTTCTATATTTGAATCCATGTTCTTCAAAATATAAGCAAATACGTTTAAGCCGTTATTGTGATGGGTTGAAATAATGTAGAGCTTTAGAATTAAGTTTAAGGTCAGTTACAATACATAAGAAGAAAGGAAAATTATCATAAACACGTTTACATTTGGTGTAGAGTTTAAGATTCAACTGCCAAACAAACAAATTGATCAACAATGAATGCCAAAGTGCATTTAGTCGTGAAACAAAAAAGCCCCCGTCAACACATCAAAATACAGAAATGGTTTGTTATAATAAAAAAAAGTTTTATTAAAACAAACCAATATAAAGAAACGACTTACCTGTCTGTAAAATTAAAATGTACTCTCAAATCAGGCTTCAACAAACATCGGACCATTTTGCATATCAAAACGAATGGTTTGAAAATACAAATCAGCAAAAATATTTTTCAGTTTTCAGCAACATACCATTAAAAAAACAAGATTTGGTTAAAGTTTGGCATTAATCTTATTTTTAGTGATGTACAAAATTAGTAAATGTTTAAAGTATAAATGGCGCTGTTTCCTGAGAAAGTCACTGGTTTATTTTCAACTGGCTCATGCAGTGATGTTGTGTTGTAAACACTAACAGTGAGAAAATAAGAAAAAATGGATTTAATGGATTGCATGTTTAAAGCAGATGCTCCTCAAATGTCTTAGATCTGCTACTCATTCTCAAATCAGCGGCAGCCGAGAAACGCAGCGAGTGTGTTTGTGTAGGCTCTGATATGTGATTGAAGGATGCAGAGGAATCATTGGCTGCTTAAGCTGCTCTGTCGGGAGGAATTAAAGCCTGATGTTCAGGAGCAGGACAGGTGGAATGCAAGAATGGAGATACCTTAATCTGGCTCTTTCACATAGCACTCGGCACTCTGCTGAGCGGTCAGGAGATGGCGGGTTACGCTGGTGACCCGTAACCTCGGCGTACGAGCGTGTGGACAGGTCCAGACTCCTCACCCTCCTTCTCTGCTGTTTGCCGTGTTTTTAAAAGCAGGCCCAGAGCCATCATCATTACGCTGAGAGCTTGAGATGACCCAGCGTAATGTGTGTGCAGAGTTGCTCCATCTGTTTGTAAGGCCCTCAGCAGAAGTGTGGCGGCTGTTGACATTCTCCATATAATATTGTTTGAATTTTTCATCAAGATCCTGGTCTGCATTACAAGAGCCCTTTTGTGTCCATGTTATTTGTACATTCTTTGTACGTGTGTACCTAGCTCTTCTTTTGTTTGTTTGTCCATGTGTCTTATTTTACACTCCCAGTCCATTTTTTATCGTCCCCTACTCGGTCCGGGTGGTGTTTGTGGGGTCACGAGCAGCGGTCAGCCGCGCACCCCCACCCGTCCCGCGTCTCATTTGACCGGTACCTTTTGTGCAGGGGACCCTGACATGGCAGTGAATGCAGGTCACCACAGGTTACTGACAAAGGCCTGTGAAAGGGTGTTCTGTGCTGGGCTGAATGGGCCGATGTGCACCGTTAAATACGGCCTGCCTCCTGTCAATGTCGCTGCCATTAAAAAGAGTTTGGCTCGATACCCTCTCCTTTTCATGCACGTGAAAGTTAGTTTTCTCTTTGTTTCTCCCGCTGTGTCGGGGCGTTCGGTGTCTTTGTCATACTGTCAATGTCGCAGCAGTAAAATGAGTTCATTTTAGATTCAGAGCCTGTTCTGTTATGTGATCACATCCATAAATAAAGCAGTAATTCTTGTCCTCTCTGGTCACTTCTGCTCTTAAATCTGGACATTAGTTTGAATCCCTCTTCATTGATAAAGGTAAATACTCATTAACAATAACAGACATGCATGTTGGAGTACACACACTGAAAAAATGGTAACCTCAATTTGAAATAATTGGTTTAAAAAAATTATACATTTATGTATTATACAAATACATTTTATTTAACATGCATGACCCAGTGTTATTTTAGCATTGACATGCTATTATAGTTTTATTATATTTTAAATGTTTTATTTAAGTTTAGTTAAGGTTTTAGTATTTTTGTTGGTGTTTTGTTTCTTCTTTGTTTTTTGTAGTAGTATTAGTATTTTCAATACATTTTTGTTATTTTGTTATTTTAGCACATCAAGTTAAACTACATTAAAATGATAAATGCTGCAATTTTTATTATTAATAATATACTATTATTTATTGTATTATTTTACATTTTAGTTAACTACAATAATCCCACACTGGGATTATAAATCAATTTATACCAACAAAATCATTTTTTAATGGGTTGAATCGGGTAGAAAAAAGCTCTTTAATGTAATAATTGTAGCTTTTTACAGTGCATGTTAAAACAATCCATTAATATTGTAATTATTCAGCACCATGATATACTGTGATTTCTCTTTACTTTTATTCTAAAAGCACTGCTTAGCAAGCTATCACGGCAATGACATATTCACTGCATGCAACGGTATGTCGGCATTATCAGGCACAGCCGTCTCACTTTGTGTGTTAATGAATTTGTAGTGTGCGTGCACTCAATGAGGTTAATGGAAGGGATCTCGGAGGCTCATCTTGCCGGCCCAGCCCACTCTTTCAAGCCTGCTCTCCATGCATGTTTCCGGAAACGATTCTTTAGTCAGCTCGTTGCCTCTCCGCCTCCACCTATTGTTCCCTGCCCTCTAGGGGCCCTTCTCACTTTATCTGATGCCAATTCTGCATCGCACTCCTCCTGCCCCCTATCTGAATGTCTCCTATATGGCTGTTATCTTATCTGCAGTGTCATCTCTTTATCAGCCCTATCCCGACCCCAGCCGATCAGGCAGACTGCATCAGAACCGCACACATGAGCACAGCTCTGCTTAGACATAATCCGCTCACAGTATTCTTCAATATGCTCTATCGAGAGCCTAGGGGAGGAATAAAAAGTGGTAGTTCCTTTATTTTTTGCTCTTTTGTTGCCTGAACTGAGCTTGTTCAAGTGTATAATGTAATGTAATGTAATATACAAAACAATATAATATGATATATAATATAATATAATCATATATAGAATGACTATAGATGACAAGTAGTTTGAATAGAATAGAATAGAAATATTAAATATGCAAACAACCTTACAAAATATGTGATTTAATAAAAAAAATATTAATTGAGGTAAACAATTTACTATAAGTTAACACTTTGTTTTACAATTTCCTTGTTAAGTGCACTACTTGTTGTTAATTACAACAATAAAGTCAGTGCCTATCTGTGTAATTACACTGTAAAACGTCACCTTAAACTAAAAAAAACATAATATAATATAATACAATATAATATAGTATACAATATAAAATATAACTCTACAGAGGACAATTCGTTTGGAAAATGAATAGAAAAGAATAGAATAGCTTATGTGTACAACCCTGCAGAAATATGGCCCTAACTCTACAATGTAAAAGAAAGAAAGAAAGAAAGAAAGAAAGAAAGAAAGAAAGAAAGAAAGAAAGAAAAGAAAGAAAATTCTATTTAATACATATTTATGCAATTACTATGTAATAACAATCCACACATGTTTTTTTATTAATGTGAACATTTAAAAAACTGAAATAGAAAATAAAAAGTGAGCTACATTTATGTTTATACTAAATTAATAGCATGTTGATAACAAATTAGTAATAGTGTGTAATTACTGTATTTCTATGTTTTTACTGTAGAATCCAGGAATCCTTCAGTTTCTATTAAATGTTTTTTATAGGAAAGGATGAGAGGCGGTCAGTAACCATGATAACAATCCATGTGTTTTTCTTTTCTTCCTCTTTCGTTCATGGTTCTTCCTTTGTTTCTGAATGAACGCGCGGCTCTCCTCCTCGCCGGCGCTGACGGACGGGACTGGATCTGCGTGACAGGTGAGTCGGCCCAGCTGCTACCTGTAGCAGCCGCCCTGTCAGACAGCAGCTGTCCGTCTCTGGATCGCTCCAACACACACACACACACTCACTCAAACCAGTCAGTCACGCATCCAGTCACACTCATTCAGAAACATAAATGCATACACTCCCACACAGCCATTCACCCCAAACAATCAGCTCTGCTCAGATGCCCTGCTAAAGGAGCAACATGCTCTGACACACAGTTTAAAAGCTACTGTTTTTCAACTGAAACAGATGCTACAGTATGTATTTATATTCTGTGCTTTTTTAAATTAGGATTCATTAGAAATGAATCTGTTTATCAGTATGATTTTGCTGTTCTAGTAGATGAATAAAAACTAACCAGGCGCAAAAGAATTCAGTAAATAGGTATGTATCCAAAACTACTCAATCAACTATCAATCCAATATAATCTCTGCAAAATTACAATCTGATTTATTAAGCATTTAAAAGGTTTTTGTTTGTGTTGTCCTTGTCCTCTTCCTCCATGACAGCATCACACACTCTTTGTCTGAGTATTATGATGGCAGTGAATGTACTCTAATGGCCTCTGTCTGTTCTTCTTACACACCTCCGCTCAGGTACACCTGTCTCCAGTCGTCCGCTCCCATCCCCCTCTCTTTCCTCTGCAGTTGAATAAAGGAGATCAAACGGTGGGCACGTTGTTAAAGACACCTGTGCTCTGCACAGTACAGTTGTCACCTGGACTCAAACTCTACATAATCACTTGTGTTTCTGAGAAAAAATGGTGTAAAAAAGTGAAAATGTGCGGTCACAAAGTCACATATTCACTAAGTCACCAGGCTTTCATGGCTCATAAATTATGATTAATATGGAGCTCATATTACAGGCTGAGTCAAAACATAAGATGAAATTCTGATAGCTTCTAATGTAAATCAATGAGATATATAATACAGCAGACTGGTATTAAATAAATTAAATACCATTTGTTATTTTATGTTTACCAATAAAATGGCTTAGATTATATTTAAATGCTTAGTTTTATGATCAAAGTTCTCAAGTTGCTTCAGTCCATTGAGTGTTCAACATAAAATATTACAAACAATATAAAAGTGATTCTTACGTTTAAAAATCTGTAATGTTTTCACAGCAAAGAGACATGTTAACCACGGCCTGAAGGTGGACGTTTTTACAATTATACTAAAAGGTCTTTCAATTGCTGAAAAAGTCTAATCAGATGACAGAAGTAGATTGTGTACAAAAGGTTTTTCAGTGCATCATGTTGATCATTTAGAGGCCTTGGAAAAAAAATAATTGTGTATCAAATATGACACAGTCAGTGCATGAAGGATTGTATAATATTCATCAAAAAAGAAGAATGCATGAGGACATTGTTATAAATTAAAATGGTTTGATGGTGTTGTTAGGTGGAGCGATTGAATGACACAAAGACAAAAATTGTGTCATTTTTTTTTCCCCTGGGATAATTCAAATTATTTCAACATTTTTGTTGTCCAAAGCTGATATATTTTAATTCTGCACGCCTGACCAGTGAAGGCTGCATGGTAAGTGCACTGGTTCAACTCCTTAAGAGCTTCTCTGGATAGTGGTGACCCATGCAGCAACCACCTGGCCTGTGCATTGCTACCTGAAGAGCAGTGCAATTAAGTTTTACCACCCCTGATTAAAACACAAACACACTCTCACACACACACACACACACACACACACACACACACACACACACACACACACACACACACACACACACACACACACACACACACACACACACACACACACACACACACACTCACACACACACACACACACACTCACACACACACACATGCATGTGCTTGAACCGTCCCTGAACTCTTGTTGCCTAAATCACGTCTGGTCCAAAAAGACCATAGTGGAAAACTGTCTCTCTCTTTAGTTATGGGATTTAGCAGAACTCCAGTTTGACACCAGATACAATTCTTTTCTAAGATTGTGTATAAGTGGCATGGGAATGAATACGCTAGACAGCTTTAGCACAGGCTGCTGAGTGAACTTATTATAGGTGTGGAGCCAAAAAAAAAGCTTCTTAGGACACTTGCTCTTTTCACATGTTGCATTGTGTCTGCAACATCAAAAGCTCAATTGAGAAAAGCACTGTTCATCTGCAGCTTATCGCTGCCAGCTCACTTTGATTAGCTCACTTTCAGCCCACAATGGACACATATCTTGCTGGAGTGAGACAATACCTACAAAGCTTATGCTTCAAATCCTTCTAAGCAGTGGTTTGATGTGTGCATCTACCTCAAAATACAGTACAGCTTGATCCATAGTTCAATAATTGTACCTTGCATTATTTGATTTACTCCTTATGTTCATTTTCTTTTTCCCATTCTTTCATTTGCTTTTTGTCTGTACACTGATTGGCAAAAAAACTGTTCAGCAGCTCAGACAATAACTTTAAAGTTTACATGGCTGAAATAATATGTTTGACATTTGGGAGAAGCATGATAAAGAAGCGAATAAAGTGTTGTTGTTTTTATAAAGCCCAGAAACACATTGAAATTATGGGATTCAAAACCTTGAATTAATGTTTTAGGATTTAGTCACTGATAAAAATCTAATCTCAAATCGTGTGATGTAAACCCCAAAAACTGTACCAAATCTCAGATTTCTTCTCGTCCACTAAAGTACACAAGACAGGCCTACACTTTGGATCCTCAAATCATGCTGGATTGCTTGTATCAGGTTTTATGAAGCTTCTGTGCATGCTGTTTTTGAAGCCAGGCAGACATATTCTGAAATGTCACTTCAGTTAAACTCAAATTGTTAAACTGATAATTATGTATTTTTTAATGAATTTTAATGAAAATAATGCATGATAAAGTTATACTTCTAGTATACATCAAAAGTTCATTGCGAGGATGAGAACCAGAAAGGCGTAAGTGACATTTCACCAACTTTACAGGAGAGCCAACAAAAAAGGTTTACCGTAGTTTGATCTGACTTTGTGTACTGTTTTCAATTGTTTATAATAAAATGTGTACAGTGTACACTGATGGATGACAGTACTTTTGCCAGTAGAAAAAGCTCATTAAGAGCTTTCATTTGATATATATATCTCCATTTCACCAAAAATGTCACTTACATCTGGTTCTCACCCCTCGTTTGCTTCTTTTGTATTCTTCCTTACCGTTTTTGCTTGTTTCTTTTTGTTGTTGTAGTTGTTGTGTTTGTTTGTTTGTTTGTTTGCACTCGACACCCTTCCCTGTCAAACCTCTTTACATTGGTTATTGAAAGTGTTAAATGTCAAAAATGTGTTTCCTCTTTTGTACTCTTGCTTACAGTTTTGCTTGTTTATTTTGCTGTTGTTTTGTTTGTTTGTTTGTTTGTTTGCACTCGACACCCTTCACAAACCTCTTTACATTGGTTATTTAAAGTGTTAAATGTCAAAAATGTGTTTCCTCTTTTGTATATTTCCTTGCCGTTTTTGTCTGTTTTTGCACCCAACCCCCTTCTCCATCAAAACTTCATTAGCCCTATTGATTATTAAAAGTGTTTGGTTGACTGACTGACTAATATTAATAGTATTAATCTAAGCCTGGCTAATCTATGAGTCTGGCTGTTTTTCAATAAGAGGCACATATACAGCCTCTTACTTCCACCCGGAAGCACTCGGGGGACGGTCGCATACAGTAAAGCTGAGTTCACAGGGTGTTCACTTCTCCATATACACTCTTAAAAATAAAGGTTCTTTATTGGTATCTTTCATGAAGAACCTTTAACATCCGTGGAACCTTTCCATTACACAAAAGATTCTTTACAGTTGAAAAAGTTCTTCACACTAAGACCTGTTCACTGACAGGTTGTTTTGGGAACACACAATGGTTCTTTCATGGCATCACTGTGAAGGTTCGCTTAACTCGACAATTTACAAAACGTATGCAATATATTATCAATTGTAATGATTCAAATCTGTTGTAAATATAATCTGAATATGTAAAAGCCCTAAAATCCTTCAAAATATACATAAATTGCGAGGATTCACTTGAAAATTGTTTTTTTTTGGTTATATTATTCTTAATTGTAACCTTTAATCATTGTGGCTGACTAATTAAACTCAATAAAAATGCCTCAACTCCTTTTTTCTGCTTTTTAATATTTAATTTGCATTACTGTGGCAATGCGTAGAGACAGGTGGGTTATTGTCCTAGAATGTATGGTCCCTTCATCGTACCGATAGCGGTATACTCTTTAGTGATGTCTACTTTTGCAGTATGTGTATAACGCTACGACATTTTGTGCAATGTGAATATCTAAAAATATGATCGTGTTATGTAACTTTTTTCAATGTTCAAGTTTAAACCTGTTGTTCTTAGGCGGAGCGTGTAATATTAGTCTTCCTATGAGCATAACAATGCATTCTGATGGTCTTGGATCAGTGTTCAACGCCCAAGTTCAAAACTCAATTACTAGCAGGAAGGAAATTCTGAATCTAGATCAACAGCTGCGTGCTCCTTCGACGCATTTACATTGTTTACATCAAACACGCTATGTCGTTTCTAAAATGATTTTACATTTAAAAAAATAAATCAACAAATGGAGTGTAATATGTGGATTAAAACTTGTTTATTTAATTGTGGTTTCATAAAAAATTAGTTCAGCCAAGTATGTGAAAATAAATGACATCCATATTCGCATTTAAATCAACAAGCGCCCGCCCTTACAATGAGTTGGCTTTTTAGAAGAACGAATCAGATAAATCTCTTGCAAACAATGTGATTTTTCACCGGATTTGAACTGAAAAGCATTGACACTATCAGTGGTAACCTCATATGAGGTGCAATCATTTTACAACATTTTGCTGTATGAAGAAAGCTGTTTTTATGTTATCTTTATATTGATTTATTTATAAAAAAGCTTTGTTTGTTTTTATTTATGGTTATGCCTATTTATGATGCTCAATAAAGTATCCATAGCTCCTTATGTCAAACTGTACTAAAAGAGCAGACTTTAATAGGCTGATGAAGAGCCGTAATTGTTCAGAGAAAAGGCAGGCAGAGAGCGTCAGAGTTGACTCTGGTTGGCTGTTCTGTTGGTGTGGGCGGGCATTCATGTCTCCAGGCATGGCAGCCTGTGTTTGCAGTTGTCCCTAACAGCACTGACTGACTCCAGCCCAAACACCTGTGTTTGCTTTTGCGCTCACTCCCCCAATCTTCTCCGTGCAGGTCACATGATCGGCAGATAGCCCCGGCACCATGGGAATACAAAAGCAGGGGCTTTTAGCGCTGTTAATCATTAATGTCAGGCTTCCTTGTGGCCCTCTCTCTTGACGTTGCAGATGTGAATGTTATCTTCCTCATGCATCCAGGTCAGACGTGACTGTGGGTAGCTGCAGGTGAACATGGCTGATGGAAAGGGTTGAACCAGCAGTTGCCAAATGAAGTGGCACGACGGTTAAGAGGACTGCTGATTGGTTCAGATCTAAACAGAAAAGTGCATTCAACATTATTAGAATGTGAAATATTTGTAAAGTATATATATATATATACAGTGTTGGGGAAAGTTACTTTTAAAAGTAATGCATTACAAAATTGCGTTACTCTCTAAAAAAGTAACTAATTACGTTACTTAGTTACGTTTTATGAAAAGTAAGGTGTTACGTTACTTTTGCGTTACTTTCGCACTACTTTTTAAATATGAGCAGGGCTTGATTGTTTGTTTTAATATAAAGTTATATTTATAGCAAATGTAAAAGCCTTTCACACCAAAAAGTGTAATGAATAAACCTCAGGCTGAAGGACGAGTAAATCACGTCTGTACAGAAGAACACAGGAGAAGTTCAACACTCTTCAGCAATATAAAAACAATCAAGCACAATTGCTAATGTAAAGTCATTTTTGATTATGTTGAACTGGATCATCAAAGGTCAGCAGCAAACACATCGGTTAATAAAATGAGATTAGATATATTTGTGTTGTTTAACATATTTAATTATTGCAGGTTTGGGTCATATTCTGAGTTTGCATTTCACTGTTTTAATTCATTTTGATGAATACTGAATCTGTTTTTTGTGAGTGTGATGAATTAATACACATTCATATTTAGTCTAGATTAGATCTACAGTAAGATCATGTTCACACGGCGCACTGTTCAGATATTTTCTTGTAAATTGAAAAGTAATGCGTTACTTTACTAGTTACTTTAAAAAAGTAATATTATTACGTAACTCGCGTTACTTGTAATGCGTTACCCCCTAACACTGTATATATATATATAGTAATGGGGGAATGCGTAAATATATGACAAGAATACACATTTTAGGTGTCTAAATATCTGTATTCCAGAAAATACATTCAAACATACAGTTAAAAATGTAGCTGCTAAGTTAAAGTCATTTGAGCTAACATGGAACACATCCATCTTTAAAGAATTAGGTTGGCTAAACCGCAATCCTGTATTGAAAATATGCTGTGATTGTACTTCTATCTGGACTTGTTATTGGTCGTTCCAAAGTCCCCAAATACCCCCATGCAACTCCCTAATGCATATACACTCTTAACATGAAAGGCTCCAAGAGTTTTTAGCAGAAATGCCACAGAAAACCATTCTGTGTTCCCCAAAGAACCTTTCAGTGAACAGTTCTTAAAATAACTTTCATATAGTGTAAAGAACATTTAAATCATCTAAAGAAACTTTTCCGATGTAAATCATATTTTATGGAATGGAAAAGTTTTGTGGATGTTAAAGAGTATATATATATTTTTTAAGTGTAGACATATAGTTGGGTTTAGCACTCTAAATCCATATTTTATAGGAAAGAGTTGCAGTGTGTTCATTCCTAACAAAGGCTTATATTGATAAAAAATGTAGGCAGAGGTTAATAAACTAAGTAGTCAGCATAGATCGAACACTCTGGCAATGTAAATGAAGGTCGAGGTATCTGTGCATTGCAATTTTGTATTCTAGTTCTAGTATAATTATTTACTTTAAAACAAATATTCCTTATTCATAATTTTTTATTAAAACACATACAGTTTAAGGAAATGGCAAACCTTTAAATAAAATTATATGCAGAAACATGACTGAACCCACAATGTTCAGACATCCTGCCAGATTTACACCACACACTGTTTGTTTGTTCACCCTGGACGCGAATGATAAGAGCTTGGAACATGAGTTCACCGCAAAAATCACTAGTTAACCAGGCCATGTGCCCCCTCTCCTCTGAAGAAACTCCCACCCACACACAGACATGCATTACCACACTGCTCCTGTCAGAGAAATAAAAAGAGGATTATAAGAGGCATATTTCCTGAGCCCGGGCCAATGGGGAAATAAATAGTTCATTTGTTGAGTCAGAGCAGGCCCTAACCGTAGTGCGCTTTAAACAAAGGTGCCTGTTTACCAGCAGCAGGTAGAAGATGGATAGCTGGTTAAACATTGCTGGCATACCTGGCCGGTGCCATGGGCCGGTCAATGAGACCTACTGAGGGGACATTGTTTGGCTGAGTCTTATCTCTGGTGTACGCTTTGAGACCAAACCTGTGAGTGAGAGCGAAAGGAGCGTTTGAAGAGATACTGATTATAAAGTTTGAGACCATGTGTATAACCAAGCTGTTATCATTTAGCATTTCTCAAAAGAGTTTGGAAGGAGATTGTTGGAAATATACGGAAATAAGAAGTGGATTTAGTCGAGAAAGATGCAAAACATTTTAAATGTTCTTTAAGAGCATGACTATTTGTCATCTTTTACCTGTTTTACTTAAAAGACTATATATAAAAATACACATATATATATATATATATAATTACTAAAGAATCTAAGCAAACTTTCAAGATATATAGTTCCAATCTTTTGAAAATCTGCAGAAATAGTTTCACTATTGATGTAAACAGCCATTTCAAATTAAGATGCCATTTATTTATAATATATTCATAATACTGATTCACTTAAATGTAAAAACTTAGGAAATGCTATTTTAAATAAAAATCCATCATTGGATCAACTAATTCAGTTCTGGAAAATGTAAATAATTTTAACTGAATATGTGTATAACAGACATACGGGCTCTCATTTTATTTTATATTGTCTCACAGCAAAATACCTAAATAAACATATTGCTTATTGCACAGCTCCTGGTCTCTCATTTAATTCATGACCAAAATACTGTATCACTTTCACGTTTATTTCGGCAAGCCTCGCTTGGGTATACGCAAAAGCCCTTCAGCAGGGTGTGTTTTTATTCGTGTGTGTTCCCATAGCTGTATCCTCGGCATGTTCCGGTACTTGCTAATCACACAGATTTTGTGTGTTTCATCTTATATGAGTCAGTCGTTCTCAGCCGTTTCTCTGCAGTAGAGATCTGTGTCGTGTTTCAACACAGCGGTTCTCAGCACCCATAAATTACACAGTGGTGGCAACTTAAAGAAGTGCTGAAAAGCCATGAACAGAGCTTTACTTTACTATCAGTGAAGCGTAAGGCTGCTCCATCCCACACACGACCTGTTCACACACACTCACACAAATGTGCACGCGGTACATACTTGCACTCGCATGCTTACATATAAAAAAATTTACACTAATTAATCTTTTACCTCATTTTTTAAAGCCATAGATGTTATTAATATTCATTTTAGGTTTAATTAAAATCCAACATCCTTATGACCGAACTATGAAATATGTTATCTTTTTATGTGATCCTATTGCTTAAACCATATTATGCACGAATGCATTAATATTAGTATATGAGTCATGACAGGAATGAAATGAACTTATTCAGTTATCTAACTGCCCAATACATCCATAATTCCATATTATCTTTCTGATGTGTCTGGACTGCTAAAGTAGAGAATACAAAACACTGTGGTAAGAACACACACACACACACACACACACACACACGTCAAATTTACTTTAAACTGACTAAAGGCTATTGTGTTTGATGTTTAAATAAAAAACTCAAAGCCATAAAGTCAAACAAACGAGTATCACACGAGTGAACACAAAAGAACAGAATACATTCTGCAATATAAAACACATATGTGTTCATATTATGAATTCCAATACAATTGATTTGATTTGTAAAAGATGCGTCTGTTAACCTGAATGACTTCTGAGCTTCAATGAACAAGCTAAGGACAATAGTATTTAACATGAACAAAGGTTAATAAACCCTATGCAAATATACTGCTCATTTCTAGTTTATGTTAGTAAATGCATGAACTCATTTTAACACATAAGACCTCACCATAAAGTGTTACCGTTATGTGTGTATTACTTTTTACGGTGTGCAGTCACAACAAAGAAGCACATGAGCTCTGGAACAGCCATCGCATTGTCCTCTTCTTTCTTTTTTACTGATCAAATGAGTCGTGTGAATTGTTTTCTTTTGCTACCACTCATTTGTGAAACACATCAGAGAGTTACTGTATCATTAGTGCAAACTACATATCAGAACCTTTTTACTTGACAAGATAAGACATTGCCCTCGAATCACAATCTTGACCCCCTTTTTGCTAAGCCGTCCCCCTTAAACGAGAGCACATGCAGTGGTGAAGCCCGGGCCACGGAGATATGCACGCAAGATGTGGCATGAGCGTGTTTGTTTGAGGAATTGTGAAAAGCCATGCAAAAGTATCTAAACGACCATACAGTACAACATACAATGAGAATTAAACACATGGGGCAGCTGGACTCTTATCTGAACGAAACCCAGCAACAAAGGAGCCCTAAGACTAAGAGGCTTGATGCATGGGAAAGCTATGGGCCAGCTATTGTGACTGCCCTTCTGCTGAGCAAATAGTCCAAACTGTTCATTCCCCGTCTTCCATTCTCTCGCCGGCACATTGTTTGTGTCCTTGCATTTCATTCGGCAAGGAAGATTGCTCTCAGGCCCAGTGAGCAAACAGTCCAGAAAAGAGCCGGCTATCTTCTGCTGTTCCCAGGAGAACTAGCATTTTGATTTGGGCTCCAAGCTGTCAGAGGATTGGAGAGTTGATGTCAGGGTTCCTGAATTAATTGCTTTAAGCCGAGAAGGGGGCTGACTGCGTTTATCGCCAACTGTTCAGTAAGACGTTTCCTAGCAATTATGCCCTCGACTTCGGCCGTGAGCTCCTCAATTGGCAGCGATTATATTTTAGAGGCACGCCGCAAGACACGGTTAAGGATCCGGGCTAAATAAACTTAAACGGTCTGCATAGATGGTTAATGGTCTAGTCCTACATGGGAAAAAAGTCATTAAGACTGTATTGAAATTCAGATTCTGTTGGATAGCGCATTACACTGGGAGAAACATCAAATCGCACAGCTTGCTCAATTGGCATGTTCCTTATAAAGTCAAACTGTGATTTGATTTGTTGAAAGTGTCTATTTTTCCAAGTGGAACACTCTTCCAAGCCAAACAGCAATTCTTAAAATTCACAAAAGACATATAGCTGTTACTTCAAGTACAGTTTTGAATGCTGAAATTAATAGTAAACCCTATTGTGTTCTTGTCCATTACCATCAAAGGGCAGCTCAAATGCTAAATAATTCATCTTCCCTATTCCCATCTTTCCTTTTTTCTATAGCTTTCACGGAGAGAGCATTTGCATCGTAAAGGCAATATGAGTCTTAACCTGTCACATAAAAGGCACATGGATTTGTTTAGATTATGAACTGCCTCTCATATATGTCTCACTGCTCATATCCATCATCTGATCCTCCAACAATGCTTTGTTTGCATGTAAAAATGGCTCTGTGGATGATTTGCATTGGTATAGGTTTGCATTGGTTGAAGAACGGTCTATGGGAAGAGCGACCTCAATCATGAGTTGAGCCTTTTAAACTTACTTATACACAGTTATAGTAACGGTTGTTGCTAGTAATGTAGCCTATACAAACATGCATAGCCTATAGCTCTTTTCTCTGTTACTTTAGTTTTTTCCGCCCTAAAAGAGTGCAATAGCCGGATTACGGAAGTAAAAAATCCATGATAACATGATCATTTTAATGATAACTAAACCTTTAAAGACAGTTGTGAGCTCTGAGGTTGTTAATCAATTGTATAAGCTTGTGTTAAAGGCATTTTTAAACTTATTTTATATTTAACAGTGGAATTTGTTTTGAGAAAAGTCCTTAACTTGTTTAGAAAATGTCACCAATCAGAGAGCAGCAACGAGATAATCATGCCTAAAGAGCTGCTGATGATATAATCATGTTGGTCTCCCCATGCTTTACGTGTACAGTATACGTATACATATTTTGCAATAATTAAAATATATATATTTCTTTAGATATAATCAACAACTTAAAACTAATATTTGTATATATTATATATTTTTAATTCAAGAAAATCGCAGTGCTTCATGGGATTGCTTTTTCTTCATTAAGTAAGCAGTCTTGTACCTTTATCTTTTTGTCAGATTTTTATTTGCTTTAAATCAATCTTGGCAATGTTGTGCTTCATCTAATAGCTGGTTGGTTTGGTGGCTTATAGCATTTTATCAAAGACATTTCCCTGTGGGAAAAATGAGTGAAAAAAAAACATCCGGGACCAACACCACTGAAAAAGTGAATGGGCAATAATGCTCTCAATTTCACGTGTTTAAATGCTTCTTTTCAAGGTTCTTTAATTAATTCTTCAAGACTATTGATATGCTATTCATGGGAATCAGCAATTAACAATGACTTTTGTATTACAGGTATACACTTCAGATGGTTATTATAGCTTTTAATGTGGCTAAGGGGTCTCGTTAACCTTCTCACTAATTGATGCTATTGTCATCGCATCTGTAAATTGGAAAACAAAGACATGCTTGCAGATAATAAATCAGCCTCAACAATGAGGAAAGCTCTTGATCTGACAGGAAATTGAATTAAACTGCCTGCTGTGTGGCTGTCAGCGCGAGGAGAGGGGTTAAACACTGTGTGTCAGGGGAACACTACTGTGTAGCATCTGAGAGTAATCTGCTCTAACGTACCAGAGCCTCCTCCGGGCTTTTTAACAAGCAACACCCAGACATTAATCTCTTTGTGATAAATGCATTGATACTGGATTAATCTGAAGATTGGCTTTAGTTTGAGAAAGGGTTGATGAATTATTTACTTTAAGAGGTCTTGCTGTGGGCTCTCTGGGGACAGTGTTGGTAGAGATCCTGGATATGTATTTACTAGTAGGTTAAATTTGCCCGTGGCAAGAGATCTGACTTGATCAAATGAAAGAACATCAACTGATATTTGCTCTCCCATCTCGTTTGATCATGTCTGCTTTGGTTAAGTTGTTTACCAAACAAGTCATTTGAATGCTAAATGAATACGGTTCATATATAAAGGAGCTTCTTCATCAAGTTTCAAATTGCAACAGTTGTAATAAACATAAAGATGCATCACTAAAAACACGTAAATCCTGCAGCGAGATTATTTGTATGTCTGTCTTTATTCTCCATGAATGCTTGAGGAAAAGGATTCTCATGAATGTTGAATGAGTATGCCCATCACCGTCTAAACGACAAGCTCCTCAATGGTGAAGAAAATGCAGAAATCACCTTTGTGACATACTCCTCTCACGTACAATAAATTGGACAAGCTCTATCTTAGAATAACCTATCGCCTTTACCATTTCGGCTCTGGGAACACATGCAGGACACAGTCTGATTCGCTTTGTTATGCAGGGAATCACGCTGGGGCATCTGGGCTTGTTTGCCTTTGGTGAGAAATGGAGATTGGTTTGGAGGTCTGAATGAATTGCTGGCGTCTGTGTTTATTGCTTTCATTAAGATTTAATGAGTCAAGTGTCCTTCCCAATGACTTAGATTTTACCCACAGCATTTGACCACAGGAAATGTTGGGCAAGTCTGTGAACTATTGGCATCCGTGCCATGTAGACATGTGTGTTAATGTAAGTGCACAGGAAATGGCATAGCTGACATCGACATTGTCATTTCTTATTAATACCCTACTTATTTCAGGCGTAAAATGGAATCTGGCATTTTTCCAGGCAATTTTATCCCTAAAAGATGCTGATGTTTAAGCAATGAATCGGGCGAATGGGTTGTTGAATGGACATGTGGTTTGGCCTGTACGTCTCAGCAAGAATTTGACACCAAGCTGGTGGATGAGTGTGAACACAGGCCTGAACCATCACACTCGTACACCATTTCCACTGCATTCACCACGATTCTCCGACCACAACACCGCGACAGCATGTAAGCATTTAACATCAGCTCCTAGACAATCATACAGCCTTTTTAAGATAAAGTATAATAGACAATGTTCCTATTCATAGTGTCTGAAGGGATGGGCATGTACATTACATTAAAAGTAATGTGAGACCAAAAAATGAATAAATCTAGTGATGATTCATTTCAAAATGATGTTACCTACTCATCCCATTAATTACTATAGCAAATTACTCAAGAGATGCTCATGAGGGTTTTCTTTAGAAAACTAGTCAGTTCATATCATATTGAAACAGTAATTACAAACTTAACCCTGAATGGCTCCAACAACGTATTTATTTCATATTAAGAGTATATATAGCATGCATTGGCTCACATGAAATGCAAACATTAAAGATCAGAAAACATGCATTTCTCCAGCCAAAGAAATATACAATTTCATGGTGAATTAGATTAGATTTGATCTTTCTCTGTGTGGAATGTCTCTTAACAAAGGCACAACCGATCAGGTTATTGACTTAAAGAAACAAAGATGTATCTGTTCATACTTATGGTATTACTCACATAATATTATTTCATGTTAGTATATTATTGTATTAACAAAGATAGCTAAGAAGAAGTAGTGCAATTTATTGTGAATGTAATATATGCATACTCCACATTTTTTTATATAAATAAAATAAAAACAATACTCAAAGGTAAAATAAATTAATAAATGAAAATAAAAAATGTTGTGTGCTTTGGAAAAACGATAGTTTACCCCCAATACAACACCTGTTCAAGGTCATCTTTAGGAGATAAAGCGTGTGTTCTCCCGGTGTTTTTGTCTGACTTTGTTATATATGTAGACCAGTTCATAAATATGGAATTACTAGGATTTTTGTTTTAAGAATTAATGTTTTATTGCAATTTAACTAGGAAAAAGCTACAAAAATTATTTTAATTTACTGAACATTAATAGGCTCTTTAAAAATATCTGTGGAAATATGACATTGAACTCCCATTATTAATAACGGTGCTGTCGTCGTAGTTGTTGGTGTGTCTAGATGTTTTTATTCGTATTTTATCATAATCGGTTTGGGGAGGGGGTATTTTTTGCGCAAGTTCTGCATGTAATCGTATTGCGCAGCGTTTAGAAAGTCTCAAAGACCATTCCTATTCGGCATATTGCAGCGAAACTGCCTTTCTAACTTCAGGGCGTAGATTAGGCGTCTGTGTTGAGCATTAATATAGTGTGGGACAGCAGCAGGATTAAGAGTATTGGGTCTTAAATCGGGGTGGTGCGAACGGCAGGTTAAAGCGGAATTACAGCTTGTAAGATGGGTGTCCCGCAGATCTCCCTGGAGACCAGCTCCACTTGGGTGTTCCAGGACTGAGCAGAGAGCAAAATACATCAAAAACCCGATGTAGTTTAGATGCCACCACGCACAGTCCTGCAATTCGGTTCAGACTGTGTTTCCAATCCAAAATTAGCTCGTTGTGTGGTTTAGATTATGAGTCGAGTATGTGCATTCAATTCAATCAAAATAAATCAAAGTTTAATTCCCATGCATGTAAGTGCGTGCATTAACCATTTTAGCCTGCATTATGTTTGTATGTGACACAGCTACTTGTGAAAGTTCAGGCGATGCCCATGAATATCTCTCCTTGAGAAACTTTATACTCCTAATGAGAATGTTGAGGATCAGTTGTTTCATTTGCAGTATGATATGCAAATTGAACGACTCGGACGAAAAGCAATTAACAGGGTTAAGTGAGAAGGAAAAACACGCCACGGAAAAGCTGACCTCGTTGCTATAACAACAATAATAGTTTGATTTGTAGCTTTTGCTTTTATTCGTTTGAACTTACAAACTTAAAAAAAGCAGATATTAGACATATATATTTAGATCTTACTTTATATCGCATCCGTTCATTCTAGGCCTCCTGTCTCAGTCACAGGCTAAATATGGGTAATAGAATAATAACAACAATAACAATAATAATAATATATAATCATCGTTATTATTACTATTATTATTATTATTATTATCGTGGTCGTGCTTGATCCTTGATGTATTTTTCATTTTGTTTTACATTGTACAGAATCAGAACAGAAACAATCTGACTATCGACCTCTCCTTGTATTCATTTCTTCACGTTGTGAGGGTAAACCTGATCTCTCTGTAAATTGTCATGATAAGACTTATTTTGTCTGATGTCAAACATTAGGTCTACCGGGTTGCTTATAGCTGTTGTTATTCGTGTCTCTGAAGCGATGTTAACAGACCAGAAATTCTTGGTTCTCGAAAATAATTCCATTTGTAGAACGTTTCGCATTCGTTAAATGAGAGACTTGTACGAGCGTCTGCATGCATTGGTAATTTGGTTGCAAATTCGTTTATTTCTCGATAACAAATTTGTCCGATCAAAAAAAAGACATCACTACTATATGTACCTGAGAAGAACTCCATTCGATGGTTGCGGTTATTGGCACGGCGAAAGCATTGCATGTCTTCTCCAGTATCATTGGCATCAATCAGCTGGAATAGCCATCTGACAGTCGGCTGAAAGAAACCCTTAACATCAGCACTTGAGTTGCGTCTGTTCAAGCGTCGAGCCATATTGCCGTGAAATCGCATTGTTGCACGCAGAAACCTCCGTGAAATCCGTATTAAGCCAAACACGCAGCATGCATCACAGTGAGCTGGATTTAAAGATGAAAATGTTCGTACCTGGAGCCTGCAGAACGGTATCCGAGCGTCTCCAGCTGCCTTCTGCACAGGGCTGGAAGCCTCGCGGCATTTATTTGAGCTCAAACTCTGTCACTGTTGACTTTAGCAACAAAGCAAAGATTTCACTGCCCCGCTAGTTTAAAAAAATGATTATTTTACCAAGATATCGATCAGTGCGCTATAAAAATTCAGCCTGGCATTATGTGCAAAACGAGGGGCAGCGAAATTTAATTTCTGTGTAAATTTACCTAGAAGTGACGTGCTCTTATTCAAAGTTTACACTCGTGTGATTTGATTGCTCATGTACACATCATATATGTATTAATACCGCCTTTTCATTGTTTACCAGTTTGTGTTTATTCGCAGATCATGGGGGTTTGAAATACAATGAACCGAGAACTAAGAACACAGAGGTAACAAAACCAGGCCTTCTTTGCCATTCTTCAAGCTGAACGAGAATTCTCGTAGTGTACACATTCATGTGTGGGCCACAGATGACTTCTTGATCTGCACGTTCACCATTAAAACACTCTTTAATATAAATGTGCTTCAAACGCTTCTTCAAGCGATGTCATAAGAACCATCTCTTCCTTGCCTTTTTTATAATCTGAGGAACCTCAGCACAAATAACCTTTTGAGAAACAGAACGGTTCTTCAGATATTAAAGGTTCTTTATGGAACCAATTAGACAGAAAGGTTATTCTATGAAGCAGCTTTATTTTAAGAGTGCACGTGAAAGCCTGATGTGTGTCGGAACAGACTGTTAAACATGCCCCTCATAAACATGTCTATTTCTGCTTTTAGTTATTTTCCCTGTTATTCGCTTTATACATAATGTCGTATTTATATGTTGGAAAGAAACGAGAGACTTCGTAAAAATGACAAGATGTGGTTCAGAAATGGGAGTTTTTATCGATTTACTTTTTTACGTTTCATTTAAAGAAAATGCTAATCTAAAATGTTTCTTGCAAAACTGTTGAACTGTTTTAACGGAGATTGTATTTAATGGCATTTTTATTTTTACATCAAACGGGTCTCACGTCTAATTAATAGAAAAAAAGAGACTTTCTAAAGATGACAAAAGATATTGCTGAATTCAGAAATGGGCTCGGTTCTTTGCCTATATTTTGTTAGGATTCATTAAAAAAATATTTTGCCATCATATATTTATTGTTCATGTATATATATATGTAAATAATTGATGTCGTCTTTCTTAACAACGCTACACTTTATTGCCGTGATAATAGATTTCAAGTGAAATGCAGTAGGCCTGCATCTTTCAAGACATTCGAATATAAGCTTATACTGATTATTTGGGAAATGTATGAATCTTTTTAATAGTGTGTAATTATAAGCAATTTAGCTTATTTCATATATCAGGGAATAAACAATTTATTGGACTATTTTTCTGTTTTTATTGTTGATATTAATTCAGGTCATGGTTGAAAATTGCAAAGAAATCATTCAGTCAAAATAATTCAACTGTGGCAGATTAAATATAAATCTGTAGCCCTCGCAACTAACGAGTGATTGTATGTGTAAATACCTTGATAATTCGTTGAGCAAAAGTATTTTTATTATTATTATTATTATTATTATTGTTGTTGTTGACAACACAAAGAAGTGAAAATCAGAATTACGCCAAAAATCCAAATAACACTTTAATATAGATTCTGTTCTTGTCATCAACTACAAGAATACACATTTACAAGCCATAAATAAGTTTACACAAGTGATTGAAGATGTTCAACCCGTCCGCAGTCCTTCGGTGTGGATTTGGTCCATTTTTCAAAAGCCGCCTCGAAGAGTTCGTCACATTGTCAACAGATCTTTTACAAAAGAATTACTAACGAACATCTAAATTAACGGAGAACGTCAAAAATCAGAATACATACACGCAAACATTTTACAAATGTACAAATTGTCACAAGCTCTGTGAGAGTTTAGGAAGAGTTCAGGATGGGCCTGGAGTAGACACCTTGGTAGTAGGATGTTTCCGGCGAATCCAGGCCCGCTTTGCTCGCCATGGAGCCCATGGATAACGCGCCGCCCATCGGAGAGCCGTAACCGTAATGCATCACCTGCTCGTATGCCTTTAGGTCCATTTTGTGATGCTGTTGCTCCGAGGACATGAGGTTGTTGATGGAGAAGGGATGGTTGAAGGAATAGTGATGATCTGGCTTCAGGTGTCCTTCGTGCGACAAAACCGAGTGATGGTGGGCCAGGAGATGCTGCGCTTGAGAGTTCGGGGAGTCTGCGTGGCCCGGGCTCAGACCCTGAGCCGGCTTCATGTCAGACAGGGATCTTTTGTGCTCGTTGCTGGACGAGTTGGAATGAGGAGATTCGTTCCCGTTGCAGCTCTCAGAGCTGCTGTTTGAGCCGCCCTCCGAGGTTTTCCGACCCGGTTCCTTGCTCAGGTTCTTGTCGCACTTGAAGCGCTTTTGCCTCCTCAGATAGCAGCCGTTTTCGAACATGTTGCCGGAATCGGGGTGAAGGGTCCAAAACGAGCCTTTGCCCGGCTTATCCGGGGAGCGCGGCACTTTCAGGAAGCAGTCGTTGAAGGACAGCGAGTGGCGGATAGAGTTCTGCCAGCGCTGCTGGTTCTGTCGGTAAAAAGGGAAAAGGTCCATTATCCACTGATAGATCTCACTGAGGGTCAGCATCTTACTGGGCGACTGCTGGATGGCCATGGTTATTAGAGATATATACGAGTAGGGCGGCTTGGCGTGCGTGTAGCTCCTCCGGTAGGTCTTCGGGTCTCTTGATCTGTTTATATTCGACTGGCCATACATGGGGCTCATAGCGTTCATATTACTGTACGAGGTTAAGGCGTTCATGGAGGGCGCTTGCGCTGCCATGGGGCTCATGGTCGGGCTCAGGGCTGCGCTCATGCCCGTCATACCCGCGCCCATGCCGGCCATCGCTCCCGTGCCGGGAGACATGCCTGTCATTGAGGGACTCATGCCCGTGTTGACATAGGACATGTTCATGCTGTTAGCTGCTGCCATGTTTGCGCTCGAACTCATTCCGGACATGGTCATGTAAGTGTTCATGGAGTTCATTCCCAGTCCGGTGTTCATGTTGCTCACGGAGGTGTAACACTGCGAAAGAAATCAGACAATGCGTTTAAGTGCAATGCAACTCCAAGCAGTACATATTTAGAATCGTTGGCCTCGCTAAACTGAAAAGAGAAACATAAGAAAACAGCTTTTTTCTTTCTTTCTTTCTTTTTTTATTGTAGCATAGCCTAAAATAGTTTAATATAGAAATGTTTTATTAAATAGTTCGTTTTGTTGGCGTTAAGAAAAAGTGATCGAATTCATCTTGAGATGTGTCATAAAGTGAAAGCTTTCCAACATGCAGGAAACCCCAGATGTAGTCGATATTAAAGCCACTCAGAAATGTGAAACCAAGAACAGTATCTATTTGTTAAAAAGTCAAATGTCATGTTATTTTCGCTTTCGAACGCTCGATGTTTTTGTAGAAGAAAACCCATGTATTCGTCGGCATCCGTAATTGGAAATGAAAAGTTTGCATTGCTTGTCAAGCACAACTTTGTTAGGATAGCGCAGGGCGTCGAGATGATGGGGGAGGATTTGGAGGCGCCTCAAGTCAATATTTGATCTCAAAGTTAATATTATCTCAGTGCTAATATTGAGTTGTATAAAACCGGATCGGATTTCGACGAGGAAAAAAAATACATATATATTTATTTAGGTGAGTTACCCACCTCGGGCTCTCCGTAGTAAGTGCTCCAGTCAGCTGCGTGTTCGTGTCCTTCCATTTTCACAGCACCGAGCATTCTGGAAAAAAGCTTCGTCTAATTTTCAAAGCGCTTCCCCACACGAGAAAAGCCGGTAGTGTGTGTCCTTTGGCAGCCAAAGGTGGTTGTTGGGGACCACGGGATACACTCGTGTCGTCGTTGTGCTCTCCTCCTGTCAAGGGCTGGCGCATGTGTGTGTGTGTGTGTCTGAGATGACTGCAGTTGAAATGACGCCTGCTGCTGGCTCTTAACGCTGTGATATAGCTCTGTGCGCCCAGGCGAGCCTCCAATCCCTACTGCTTCACTCGGCCCCTATTTGAATAATCTTTTGGCCTTTAAATGCTTGGCATCTCTTTGGTGCACCCTTAGTGCGCCCTCTCTTGGTCCACAAATTGATCTACCACAGAAATAGGTTATGCTCCAATCCGATCTCATGAAAGTGCGTATAAATGCTAAATGTTAACACTGTAAAATAACGTACATTGTAAGTCTTTTTTATTTGTATTAATTAACATTATTTAATTATTTCATGTTTAACAGATCACTAGTCGAAACGTCACTATTTTCATGTATTTTTCGACTGAAACGTATATACTAGGCTACTGTTCTTTTAAGCATTATATAATGAGCAATTTAATATTTAAATGACACAAATAATTCATAATGGTTACAGTTAGGTTAGGTATCAGTTCATTATAGAATCACATTTAGCTAAATGTGCAGGCTGAATATTATCATTCCTTATTCTTTTAATAAAATTATATTTCTTAAAAGAGTTCAGCAAGGCATCAACTCTTTTTCGATTTGACACGTGCCTCATCAGTGTTGCAATGTTGTGTATTGTGTTGTGTATTTGTGTATACCAAGGGTACTATTTGCAAATATAATCACGGAGTGTGTTTGGACCTGTGTGTATCGTATAAACGGAGTAAGTTTGACGTGCTCACAGACACCGCTAAACGTTAACAAACAACGTTCAGCAAATTCGTAGCTATGTCTTATTGTGTTTGACATGTTGCGTGCCACTGAACATCGATGGTAGTTATGAAGACAAATCTTCTTTTACAACAGTCAACAAAACATTGAAACAGTAATGTAATTAAACACGCTAGAAATTGAGTCTTTATGCTGTAGCTTGTTTGAACTAGTTGAAGTGACTGAAAATAAGCATTCCTTCGGTTGAAATGAGAATTGTTCATCATTAGAATGTGAGCAAATGGATCTACTCCTTGTGTTTAACAAGTTCACATGTCCTTGATTTCAATTATTTAAAAAGTTAAAATCGAAAAATAAAAAGAGCACTATAATTTGTGGCTTTCTCTTGATCTATATCTCAGATAAAGAGATTGAAGTGTGTGTGTGTGTGTGTGTGTGTGTGTGTTCTAAATGTTAATTTAGGTAATGACAATTAATAGCACCATTGTGCCCACAACACTGATAGTAATGTTTATCAGTTTCCAAAAAAAAAACTTTGACTAACCAACAGTTTGAGACAAATAGATACATGAATATAATACACAGCATTCTCAAATAACTGCACCATATTGAGTATTTGACAACAGCGTAGATTTTCTGAATATTGAGTCACTACAACTTTGTCCAGTTGTCTAAATCTAAATTATGCCATTAATATGAACATGCAATGACAGGATTGTGTGTGTGTGTGTGTGTGTGTGTGCATGTTCATATGGTTTATGAGGACACAAATTTGTATAATGACATGGGAATGACACAGGTATTATCAGTATTAATGGTATCAGTGTCCCAATAATTAAAAACGCTTATAAATCATACAGAGTGAGTTTTTTTGAGGGAAAATATAAATGCACCGTCTCCTGTGAGGGCTAAGTTTAGGTGTAGGGTAGGTGTAGGCACATATACAGTTTATACAGTATAAAAACCATTACGCCTATGGAGAGTCCCGTAAACCATAAAAACCAAACATGTGTGTGTGTGTGTGTGTGTGTGTGTGTGTGTGTGTGTGTGTGTGTGTGTGTGTGTATGTGTGTGTGTGTGTGTGTGTGTGTGTGTGTGTGTGTGTGTGTGGCATGTTTATGTGGTTTATTAGGACACAAATTTGTATAATGACATGGGTATGACATAGGTATTACAAGGAGAAGGTGATTTATGAGGACATTTTCAGTGTCCCCATAATTTAAAACGCTTATAAATCATACAGAGTAAGTTTTTGGGGAAAATAGAAATGCAGTCTCCTGTGAGGGCTAAGTTTAGGTGTAGGGTAGGTGTAGGGCAATAGCACATACAGTTTGTACAGTATAAAACCATTACGCCTATGGAGAGTCCTGAAACCATAAACACCAACGTGTGTGTGTGTGTGTGTGTGTGTGTGTGTGTGTGTGTGTGTGTGTGTGTGTGTGTGTGTGTGTGTGTGTGTGCATGTTTATGTGGTTTATGAGGACACAAATTTGTATAATGACATGGGTATGACATATTACAAGGAGAAGGTGATTTATGAGGACATTTTCAGTGTCCCAATAATTAAAAGCAGCTTATAAATCATACAGAGAGAGTTTTTGAGGAAAATAGAAATGCCTCCTCCTGTGAGGGCTAAGTTTAGGTGTAGGGTAGGTGTAGGGCAATAGCACATACAGTTTGTACAGTATAAAAACCATTACGCCTATGGAGAGTCCCCGTAAACCATAAAAACCAACATGTGTGTGAGAGAGAGAATGTGTGTGTGTGTGTGTGTGTGTGTGTGTGTGTGTGTGTGTGTATGTGTTTTAATCTAATTTTACCAAGATATACTAAACTAGGTAACTATGGCTTACCTAATTTTGAAAAAATAAATAATGCAACTGATGCCTTTTAAATGACATGGCACAATGTCCTCCTGGATTATTTTGTTTGAAGTTAATTATTAATGGACAAGGTACAGACTGTGAACGCATTCTGTGTTGAAGGTCACTATTTTGTATTTGGTGGAAATGCAGAAGGACCATGTCTTTGAGTAAACACCGCATTGGAGCATGGTCCATACTTTGTGCCTGATCACCTCTGAACTTGTGTTGGTGTATGTCACATGTCTCTCAAGATATCAAGGTCTAATCCAAAGCTTTTAGATATTGAGGTGCACTTTCTTTCTCTAACGCTTCAGGGTTTTCTCTGCTTCTGTGCGCGGCCCAGAGCTCGATCATTCATCATGTGATTCAGTGCACTCTCTGTGTAGCAATACTGTCACTGTGGGTGGCGCCTTGATGATCCTCCTCAATCTCATACATTAGGACCTGTATTCTCAGTAAATATTGCCATGGAATCTTTAAACACTGACCGCCATTCTCCTTTTTGTCTCTAGGAATTCATGTTTGAGATCATAGAGAGGTCAGGGTATTTTAATCTACTAGAAGCAGATAGAGAGATGGATAGAGATGAGAGAGAGAGATGATAGATGGATGGATGGATGGATGGATAGAGAGAGAGAGAGAGAGAGAGAGGGAGAGATGGATGGAGAGAGAGAGAGAGAGAGAGAGAGGGAGAGGAGAGAGAGAGGGAGGGAGGGAGGAGAGAGAGGGAGGGAGGGATGGATGGATGGATGGATGGATGGATGGATGGATGGAGGATGGAGAGAGAGAGAGAGAGAGGGGGAGGGAGGGATGGATGGATGAATGGAGAGAGAGAGAGAGAGAGAGAGAGAGATAAAGAGAGGGGGGGGAGGGAGGGATGGATGGATGAATGGAGAGAGAGAGAGAGAGAGAGAGAGAGAGGGGAGGGAGGGATGGATGGATGAATGGAGAGAGATAGAGAGAGAGAGAGAGAGAGAGAGAGATAGAGAGAGAGATAGAGAGAGAGGGAGGAGGGATGGATGGATGAATGGAGAGAGAGAGAGAGAGAGAGAGAGAGAGATAGAGAGATAGAGAGAGGGAGGGGAGGGAGGGATGGATGGATGGATGAGAGAGAGAGAGAGAGAGAGAGAGAGAGAGATAGATAGATAGATAGATAGATAGATAGATAGATAGATAGATAGATAGATAGATAGATAGATAGATAGATAGATAGATAGATAGATAGATAGATAGATGATGCAGTTGCAGGGAATGTGTTACTTTGAGCTCCTCTTTCAAAGCTTTTAAACCACAAAAGAGGCATTTAAACAGAACTATGTTTGTTCTAATTTCTTCTTTTTTGGCATTTGCACTTTTACCCCTTGATTTATCTGATGGAACACAAAAGGGCCAGCAGGTTAAGCTTACGATTCATCTGTGTGAAACCGATAACTGGATCTCTTTCTTTCCAAATAAAAGATGCAAAAATGTTTGCCGCGCAGTGTCTGTGGCGACAGTAAACATTCCGGAGCGAGACAGGAGTTTGTTCTGGCTATTATATGGCACAGCTGTGACAACCCCTGTTGGCTGCAGGTTTGTGGCCAACCAAAGCATGTTTACCTGGAAATGAATCTCAAAAGTAGAGCGACAGGGAATGCACACAACGATGGTTGGATGCAGGGGGGGATGCAGCCCCACCATTGAAATGCCATTCAAAGCCAAAGGGGTGGTACGGAAGATATTGCACAGGGGCCTGGGCGCAAACAGTGGCGTAAATGGGCCAAAGGACTTCCTCAAATACGCACATTTTTATATTGAGAAGCATTCGCAGAGGACTGCCCCGTAGTGCGCTTCTGTTTGGTCTGTATCCAAGGCCCACTGCAATACGCTTCTGTTGTCATGCAAAAAAGAGCACGGCACAATCATGCATACCTCAAACAAGGTGCCAATCCACATCCAGCAAGCCCAGCGTACTGAAGGATCTGAATGTACGAAATCAAACATCTCTTCATTTCGCTTAAATGGCCAAACCGGGCAGAAGTTAAACGGGGTGACAGAGGGAACAAAACAAAGCCTTTCGAAGGCTTGAGATGGTAAATCTCTTAATTGATCAGATTAATGCATTATAATGCTTTGGCATGTCTGACAAACTATTACCCCTCTGAGGACAAAAAGGTTCGGATTAAATCCGTTCTTTTAATCCTTCCATTTTAATGTATGCCGCAGCAAAAAGGTAATATCACATAACCCTCCATTGCTATTCATCAGTGAGGGAACTGCAAAGTCAACACACGTTTTAATTACAAGCCAAAAGCAATTAAACGTGAGGACAAGCGTCAGTATGCTAATTAAATGGCAAGCTCCCGTGGGAAGAGAAGCTCTTAAATATCACTGCTATCAGTCCAGATTGAGCACTACGAGCTGCCATCGTTCACACTCACCTGACACATTTTCACCTCCGAGCTGCAGTAAAGCAAACACGGGCTTGACTCAAATCAATTCATTAGGGAAAGTTATTAAAGAGGTGACAGTGTGAAGTTAGTAAGAGATTAGAGTTCCCTGCGTTTCCTTGCCATCCTCTCTCCTTCCATTAGTAAGGTTAGAAACAGTAATAGAGGAAATGGAGTCCAGCAGCGCTACTTTATGGATGTTTCTAGAAAGCCCAGGAATCCACACACTGTCTCTTAATCAGTAGATTCTGTCATTTGTGAATCAGTGTCATTATCAGCATTTGTACCGGTCGAACTGACTGATGCAGGCCTTCAGCCTCTTAAGAAAACAGTCACGTTTGAGTTTTACATCAGTCAGAAGGCATTTGACTGGTCCCATTTTCCATTATTCCCGTGTCTGCCGGAGGCCAGTCTTATCTGTATTCCGGGCTGATAGGTGATAGTGAGTTTGGGATTAAAGTAGCTGGAATGAAGGCTGAGCCAAGACAACCATCACCAAGAGCTTTCCTCTGTTTCAGCTTCACGTATCCAAGTATTAACTTCTTTTGTGCATTCTCTATGCATATTAAATACAATAATTCTTGCATAATTTAAGCGTCTAAATTTAAATTGTATTTATTTAGGCCTCTAAATTATGTCTTTTGGAAAAACCTGTGACACAACCTACTGCATGCCTTCTGTCATCTGAATGATAGACAATGCTTTTTTACAAGTAAAAGGCCTTTTAATATAATTTTACAAATGTCAACATTCAGCTTGTGGCTCATGTCTTTTGCTTTGAAGTCTTTACTGATTTTTTTTTATAAAGTAAACCTAAGAATACACTTACTGGACTGAAGCAACTTATATTAGTGATATTTACCTGATTATCCATACATCATTTTGACAAATGTCAGTATCAAATATCATCATCAGGCTTTTGAGGAATATTTATTTTTGTATCTTTCAATCCTCATTGTATTGTATTGCATTATATGTTTTCTAAACTACAGATCATAAATCTAAGCATTTATATATAACTGTTCTAAGATATATTACTGGGAGATATAAAGTGAAAACACGTAATCTGTTATAACTATCTTCAATTTTGGTCACATAATTATCAGCATCTACACCAAACTGCTCATTTCTATCAGTTTGGCACTCTGAATAAAACAGATTAATCTGAGCTCCATATTCCCACTATATCATATTACATGGCTATTAAACACCTGATGTATCAAATGTGATACAAATCATAAAAGACAGATGCAAACTTTTTTTAGATTCTGTCTAAAGGTTGAATAAACGGCTCCATTCAAAAATGAATATCCCTGACTATTATTTCATATACCCTTTACAAAGTTAATCTTACTTATGAACGCTTAGATGTTGTGCCATAAGAATGCTGATAAACACCGATATCTGCTCGATCGCCTGCCTCAGTGTGAGTTTCCATCAGACTCGTGAGGGAATGTTATTAGAATTCTGCTCTGCAATTCCTTCCTGCCTCACCTGAAGATCCATCCATATGCAGATGGCTCATTTGTAATGTTTACTGAAAAACAGCATGGGAGAACCAGGGAAGCTCAATCTTTTTGTCATCCCAGCCGTTCATTCAAAGGTCCCCCAGACACCACCGCCCCAACATCAGTCCCCAATCTGTGTTTGCTTACCCATGAACAGCGGCAGAATCCAGGGAGGGGAGCCCGTAAATTCAAGCTCTGTTTTACAGGCCTGGATAGCTAACAAGCTAGCTCGCTAACAAGGAGACTCCAATAGCGAGCCCCTTAACAGATTAGCACATCATCAGCCTCCCGTGGCTAAGGACAAATATAGCCTTCCCTCCCATAAAATACAATGGGACCGCGGGTGATAAACAACACCCCAGCGGGGGTCCGATTCCCCCTCACTAAACTTCCTGACCTTCCCCTTCTCTCTGCCTCACAGCTGCCTGAGCTACCAAGTCCCGCTCCAGCCCTGTGGCCCAATTGGAGAGTTGTGTGTGTTTCAGGTGAGCAAATATTGCCACTTGCTTGAGAGTTCAAGTGGTTGCCCCTTTCAGAGCTTGCGTATTGCAGTCACTCACTTGAAGGAAGTAGGTGTGAAGCTACGGGAATTCCTCTCGGCACAGCTGGAGTCATCCAATCAGTCCAGCCTTGCATTGGCCCTTAGATTTCAGCCTTTTTGTGGACTCTGTCGGCCTCATTTAACTCTGGCGCATTGACCACTAGAACAGGAAAGGGAAAGTGTCATTCCTTTGACATGTACAATCTTTGGATGGCCGATTCTGTAGCTCACAGTAACGGTGGGTACGCTAATGTCAATTAAAAAACCTTCACGCTCACTGCTCTTTGGTGGTGAAACTAACTCCCAACATTCATGTGAATCCATTGCAGTTAATAACTCGAATGACAGTCCTGGGAGCACTTGGTAAACTATTTAGCAATTTAGCACAAAAAATGCTATAAATAAACTAATAAATTAATGAAGAAATACATTTGAACTTACACTTTACATATGCGCTGTACTATGGTGCTTGCAAAACTTTGATATTGTTTCATGCACCATGTCTTTAGCCTGTGGACATTATATGAAAATAAACCCATTTTAATACTCTCACTTCTTAATTTAAACATGTCCACCAACAATGTCCAACAGTGCACATTAATCACAGAATATTTTTTCTGAAATGATGTAATATATAACTAAAGAATTGCCATAAGCTATGTAGAAATGTACATCAAATATATTTAAACACCAGAAATGTTTATTCACTAAGGGAAAATGTGCAAAATTTGTACTTTTAGGGGTACTTTAGTTTGTCAATGAGACACTCAATAGGACATCTCTCTACCCATCTACCTCTATATGGATCAAAGTAGCACCATGTTACTTACAAATGTGCACTTTTTAGGATAAGATATGGTGCAAAGTTGTTATTGTGTCCCACTGGACAACCTGTTGTACCCCTCAATAAACAATATCTATACACACAAGGTACTTATGCTATAGCAATAGTCAATGAATGCATGGTAGAATATCTACAAGACAAGAATATATATGACATATACCGTATATAGTATATACCCTATTTAAAGGAACACTGATGTCAATAGAATTTTCTACTTTATATTCCTTTATATCATGTTGGCATCTTGAGTTCATGAAGAACATGTAACATCCATAGAGCCTTTCCATATGAAGGTTATACTTTAAAAAGGGTTCTTAGGATTATTCAAATGTTCTGTATAACATGTTTCACTAAAACATTCTTTGGGGAATCAAAAATAGCTCTTCCATGGCATTGGTGTGAAAACACTTTTTTGGAATCACACTTTAGTTTGAGGACTAATTCTTACTATCAACTATGACTTTTGCCTCAATAAACACCAAATAAACAGAATCGGTCCCTATACTAAAGTGTTACCTAATATTTGACTCCATGGGGTTTCAGGAGTATTAAGATCATACCAAACAGAATTATAATGTATGTGCACATCAGATGCATCTACAGACATCCACAGCTCCATAAATGTCGACTTGTCAACTAAAGCACCAGCATGTCACATGAGAAAAGCCAACAGAGAACGGCAGTGCTCAGACTCGTATGGGACAATGCATTCCAACAAGACTTTACGTCAAAGGCACACTGCTGGAGAGGGCTATACCTCTGCTCAATCAAAGCTCCAGATAGGCTACTCTAGTGGGGGTGTCCATGAAAAAGACCCTCCTCTACTGCAATCAGCTCTCTCACACCTCGAATGAATCCGCTGCCTGATCCTGTTTACTCTTTGTGTGTTTGCTTGTTTGTTTGCTATAATGCCTGTCGATGCCTTGCATTGTGAAGACAGACAGCAGCTAGACGACGCTCCACATGGACCACCCTTGGAGCTGGCTGAGGAATGCTGATGCTAGCCCGAATTATACTTAGATGGTGGTTTAATATGCATTTGTGTTTGATCTGCAGAAGAGTTTTGAGAGTTGATCTGCAGGTGATGTAGATCAGCAGATCATATTTATAGTATACACAGAACAGTGAAGGCGTACAGCCGCAAAGCTGCCATACTTCACTGACAAATGAATTGTATTGATTGCTTGAGGACAGATTGTGTCTTATGAGGACAGATTTGGTCCATTGTGATATGTCATAAATGTGAAGTTTTTAACAGAATACAATGTCACATTGTTTCCTGAGAGGAAATTAATGAATTAAGAAAGAATTAATGAATTAAGCAATCAATGAATAATTAAGCGGTTTAGCAATAATGAAATCACTGTAAAATAGTAATTATATGACAAAAAATATCCATGTAAGAAGTAAAACTGTGTAATAGACAAGGTTTTAACATGGGGTGAGTTGTTACTTCATCCATTTAGCCAATGAGAAACTAGTTACCGGGGTGAAAGAACTGTCATACATGACCACCTCCTGACATGATCTAGATGTAAACGACTTATATAACTAAGTAAATAATATCAGAGTATTTTAACACACTTTAAAAAAGCTATTTCACGGGGCCAATACTATTTCCACAACATAAATGCATGGTTGCAAAATAAAAAAATATGTCAATGTTTTAAACCTTTTAAGTTCTGTAATCGTTATGTAATAGTTCTGTAAGAGTTCTATAATAATAATAAAGCTGTAAGAGTTCTATAATAATAATAAAGCTGTAAGAGTTCTATAATAATAATAAAGCTGTAAGAGTTCTATAATAATAATAATAAAGCTGTAAGAGTTCTATAATAATAATAAAGCTGTAAGAGTTCTATAATAATAATAAAGCTGTAAGAGTTCTATAATAATAATAAAGCTGTAAGAGTTCTATAATAATAATAAAGCTGTAAGAGTTCTATAATAATAATAAAGCTGTAAGAGTTCTATAATAATAATAAAGCTGTAAGAGTTCTATAATAATAATAAAGCTAAGAGTTCTATAATAATAATAAAGCTGTAAGAGTTCTATAATAATAATAAAGCTGTAAGAGTTCTATAATAATAATAAAGCTGTAAGAGTTCTATAATAATAATAAAGCTGTAAGAGTTCTATAATAATAATAAAGCTGTAAGAGTTCTATAATAATAATAAAGCTGTAGAGTTCTATAATAATAATAAAGCTGTAAGAGTTCTATAATAATAATAAAGCTGTAAGAGTTCTATAATAATAATAAAGCTGTAAGAGTTCTATAATAATAATAAAGCTGTAGTTCTATAATAATAATAAAGCTGTAAGAGTTCTATAATAATAATAAAGCTGTAAGAGTTCTATAATAATAATAAAGCTGTAAGAGTTCTATAATAATAATAAAGCTGTAAGAGTTCTATAATAATAATAAAGCTGTAAGAGTTCTATAATAATAATAAAGCTGTAAGAGTTCTATAATAATAATAAAGCTGTAAGAGTTCTATAATAATAATAAAGCTGTAAGAGTTCTATAATAATAATAATAAAGCTGTAAGAGTTCTATAATAATAATAAAGCTGTAAGAGTTCTATAATAATAATAAAGCTGTAAGAGTTCTATAATAATAATAAAGTAAGAGTTCTATAATAATAATAAAGCTGTAAGAGTTCTATAATAATAATAAAGCTGTAAGAGTTCTATAATAATAATAAAGCTGTAAGAGTTCTATAATAATAATAAAGCTGTAAGAGTTCTATAATAATAATAAAGCTGTAAGAGTTCTATAATAATAATAAAGCTGTAAGAGTTCTATAATAATAATAAAGCTAAGAGTTCTATAATAATAATAAAGCTGTAAGAGTTCTATAATAATAATAAAGCTGTAAGAGTTCTATAATAATAATAAAGCTGTAAGAGTTCTATAATAATAATAAAGCTGTAAGAGTTCTATAATAATAATAAAGCTGTAAGAGTTCTATAATAATAATAAAGCTGTAAGAGTTCTATAATAATAATAAAGCTGTAAGAGTTCTATAATAATAATAAAGCTGTAAGAGTTCTATAATAATAAATAAAGCTGTAAGAGTTCTATAATAATAATAAAGCTGTAAGAGTTCTATAATAATAATAAAGCTGTAAGAGTTCTATAATAATAATAAAGCTGTAAGAGTTCTATAATAATAATAAAGCTGTAAGAGTTCTATAATAATAATAAAGCTGTAAGAGTTCTATAATAATAATAAAGCTGTAAGAGTTCTATAATAATAATAAAGCTGTAAGAGTTCTATAATAATAATAAAGCTGTAAGAGTTCTATAATAATAATAATAAAGCTGTAAGAGTTCTATAATAATAATAAAGCTGTAAGAGTTCTATAATAATAATAAAGCTGTAAGAGTTCTATAATAATAATAAAGCTGTAAGAGTTCTATAATAATAATAAAGCTGTAAGAGTTCTATAATAATAATAAAGCTGTAGAGTTCTATAATAATAATAAAGCTGTAAGAGTTCTATAATAATAATAAAGCTAAGAGTTCTATAATAATAATAAAGCTGTAAGAGTTCTATAATAATAATAAAGCTGTAAGAGTTCTATAATAATAATAAAGCTGTAAGAGTTCTAATAATAATAAAGCTGTAAGAGTTCTATAATAATAATAAAGCTGTAAGAGTTCTATAATAATAATAAAGCTGTAAGAGTTCTATAATAATAATAAAGCTGTAAGAGTTCTATAATAATAATAAAGCTGTAAGAGTTCTATAATAATAATAAAGCTGTAAGAGTTCTATAATAATAATAAAGCTGTAAGAGTTCTATAATAATAATAAAGCTGTAAGAGTTCTATAATAATAATAATAAAGCTGTAAGAGTTCTATAATAATAATAAAGCTGTAAGAGTTCTATAATAATAATAAAGCTGTAAGAGTTCTATAATAATAATAAAGCTGTAAGAGTTCTATAATAATAATAAAGCTGTAAGAGTTCTATAATAATAATAAAGCTGTAAGAGTTCTATAATAATAATAAAGCTGTAAGAGTTCTATAATAATAATAAAGCTGTAAGAGTTCTATAATAATAATAAAGCTGTAAGAGTTCTATAATAATAATAAAGCTGTAAGAGTTCTATAATAATAATAAAGCTGTAAGAGTTCTATAATAATAAAGCTGAAAGAGTTCTATAATAATAATAAAGCTGTAAGAGTTCTATAATAATAATAAAGCTGTAAGAGTTCTATAATAATAATAAAGCTGTAAGAGTTCTATAATAATAATAAAGCTGTAAGAGTTCTATAATAATAATAAAGCTGAAAGAGTTCTATAATAATAATAAAGCTGTAAGAGTTCTATAATAATAATAAAGATGTAAGAGTTCTATAATAATAATAAAGCTGTAAGAGTTCTATAATAATAATAAAGCTGTAAGAGTTCTATAATAATAATAATAAAACTGTAAGAGTTCTATAATAATAATAAAGCTGTAAGAGTTCTATAATAATAATAAAGCTGTAAGAGTTCTATAATAATAATAAAGCTGTAAGAGTTCTATAATAATAATAAAGCTGTAAGAGTTCTATAATAATAATAAAGCTGTAAGAGTTCTATAATAATAATAAAGCTGTAAGAGTTCTATAATAATAATAAAGCTGTAAGAGTTCTATAATAATAATAAAGCTGTAAGAGTTCTATAATAATAATAAAGCTGTAAGAGTTCTATAATAATAATAAAGCTGTAAGAGTTCTATAATAATAATAAAGCTGTAAGAGTTCTATAATAATAATAAAGCTGTAAGAGTTCTATAATAATAATAAAGCTGTAAGAGTTCTATAATAATAAAGCTGAAAGAGTTCTATAATAATTATAAAGCTGTAAGAGTTCTATAATAATAATAAAGCTGTAAGAGTTCTATAATAATAATAAAGCTGTAAGAGTTCTATAATAATAATAAAGCTGTAAGAGTTCTATAATAATAATAAAGCTGTAAGAGTTCTATAATAATAATAAAGATGTAAGAGTTCTATAATAATAATAAAGATGTAAGAGTTCTATAATAATAATAAAGCTGTAAGAGTTCTATAATAATAATAAAGCTGTAAGAGTTCTATAATAATAATAAAGATGTAAGAGTTCTATAATAATAATAAAGCTGTAAGAGTTCTATAATAATAATAAAGCTGTAAGAGTTCTATAATAATAATAAAGCTGTAAGAGTTCTATAACAATAATAAAGCTGAAAGAGTTCTATAACAATTATAAAGCTGTAAGAGTTCTATAATAATAATAAAGCTGTACGAGTTCTATAATAATAATAAAGCTGTACGAGTTCTATAATAATAATAAAGATGTAAGAGTTCTATAATAATAATAAAGCTGAAAGAGTTCTATAATAATAATAAAGCTGAAAGAGTTCTATAATAATAATAAAGCTGTAAGAGTTCTATAATAATTATAAAGCTGAAAGAGTTCTATAACAATAATAAAGCTGTAAGAGTTCTATAATAATAATAAAGCTGAAAGAGTTCTATAACAATAATAAAGCTGTAAGAGTTCTATAACAATAATAAAGCTGTAAGAGTTCTATAACAATAATAAAGCTGTAAGAGTTCTATAATAATAATAAAGCTGTAAGAGTTCTATAATAATAATAAAGCTGTAAGAGTTCTATAATAATAATAAAGCTGTAAGAGTTCTATAATAATAATAAAGCTGTAAGAGTTCTATAATAATAATAAAGCTGTAAGAGTTCTATAATAATAATAAAGCTGTAAGAGTTCTATAATAATTATAAAGCTGTAAGAGTTCTATAATAATAATAAAGCTGTAAGAGTTCTATAATAATAATAAAGCTGTAAGAGTTCTAATAATAATAATAAAGCTGTAAGAGTTCTATAATAATAATAATAAAGCTGTAAGAGTTCTATAATAATAATAAAGCTGTAAAGAGTTCATAATAATAATAATAAAGCTGTAAGAGTTCTATATAATAATAATAAAGCTGTAAGAGTTCTATAATAATAATAAAGCTGTAAGAGTTCTATAATAATAATAATAAAACTGTAAGAGTTCTATAATAATAATAAAGCTGTAAGAGTTCTATAATAATAATAAAGCTGTAAGAGTTCTATAATAATAATAAAGCTGTAAGAGTTCTATAATAATAATAAAGCTGTAAGAGTTCTATAATAATAATAAAGCTGTAAGAGTTCTATAAAGGTTCAAGGTTCAAGGTTCAAGGTTCTTTATTATTTGTCACATACACAATCATACAGGGTATAATCAGTGTGAAATGTAGGTCGGGACAGGTCCGCTCAATGGACAGTGCAAAAAAATAAAATAATAATTATAAAATAGAAAATAAAATAACATAAGCAATAAAACAATGAAACATAACACAAGAGAATATATATATAAATATAGGTGAGAATGAAAAAACAAATAATAAGATAAAGTGTAAAATAAAGTGTAGGATGTGCAATGAGATAAAATGTGCAATACAGTATACTGTGGATAATAAATATTAATGAAAAACACGGATGTGCAAGAGAATGTGCAAATAGGTTGTACCGGTATGTACACATAGCAGCAGTGTGGATAATGGAGAATAATGGGTGTGTTTACAGTTTAATAAATTGAGTCCTGTGGTGTTGATGTTATGAGACTGAGTTTAGGAGCCTGATGGCCTGAGGAAGAAACTCCTCAGTCTTTCAGTCTTTGCCATCATGCTCCTGAAGATGGCAGTAAACAGAAATGATGGTTAAACGGTGATTTGAGTCCTTGGTGATTTTAGCAGCTCTGCTTTTGCAGCGTTTGAGGTAGATGTCCTGCAGAGAGGAGAGCAGACCCTGAGATGCTCAGCTAAGCGACGAGTAGAGCTTTGCAGTCCTGGTTTGTGGCATTATTATACCACACTGAGATGCACTGAGTCAGTACACTTTCTATGGCCCCTGAATAGAAAGTTTTCAGGATAGCTGAGATTTCCTCAGCTGTCGCAGATGGTACAGTCTGGCTTTCTTAACCTGTGTTTGAATGTGTAGTCCAAGTTAGGTCCTCTGAGATGTTTACACCGAGGTGTACTTGAAGCTACACACCCTCTCCACAGGGTCCCACTGATCATAAGAGGGGTGTAGAGCCGCTGCTGTCTCTTCCTGAAGTCTACAATCAGCTCTTTGGTTTTGCTCACGTTCAGAGAGAGGCAGTTGTCCTGGCACCATGATGTGAGTCTCTCCACCTCATCCAAGTATCGGCCTCATCGTTGTAATAATAATAATAATAATAATAATAATAAAGATGTAAGAGTTCTATAATAATAATAAAGCTGTAAGAGTTCTATAATAATAATAAATCTGTAAGAGTTCTATAATAATAATAAAGCTGAAAGAGTTCTATAATAATAATAAAGCTGTAAGAGTTCTATAATAATAATAAAGCTGTAAGAGTTCTATAATAATAATAAAGCTGTAAGAGTTCTATAATAATAATAAAGCTGTAAGAGTTCTATAATAATTATAAAGCTGAAAGAGTTCTATAATAATAATAAAGCTGTAAGAGTTCTATAATAATAATAAAGCTGAAAGAGTTCTATAATAATAATAAAGATGTAAGAGTTCTATAATAATTATAAAGCTGTAAGAGTTCTATAATAATAATAAAGCTGAAAGAGTTCTATAATAATAATAAAGATGTAAGAGTTCTAATAATAATAAAGCTGTAAGAGTTCTATAATAATAATAAAGCTGTAAGAGTTCTATAATAATAATAAAGCTGTAAGAGTTCTATAATAATAATAAAGATGTAAGAGTTCTATAATAATAATAAAGATGTAAGAGTTCTATAATAATAATAAAGATGTAAGAGTTCTATAATAATAATAAAGCTGAAAGAGTTCTATAATAATAATAAAGCTGTAAGAGTTCTATAATAATAATAAAGCTGTAAGAGTTCTATAATAATAATAAAGATGTAAGAGTTCTATAATAATAATAAAGCTGTAAGAGTTCTATAATAATAATAAAGCTGAAAGAGTTCTATAATAATAATAAAGATGTAAGAGTTCTATAATAATAATAAAGCTGTAAGAGTTCTATAATAATTATAAAGCTGTAAGAGTTCTATAATAATAATAACGCTGTAAGAGTTCTATAATAATAATAAAGATGTAAGAGTTCTATAATAATAATAAAGCTGTAAGAGTTCTATAATAATAATAAAGCTGTAAGAGTTCTATAATAATAATAAAGCTGTAAGAGTTCTATAATAATAATAAAGATGTAAGAGTTCTATAATAATAATAATAAAGCTGTAAGAGTTCTATAATAATAATAATAAAGCTGAAAGAGTTCTATAATAATAATAAAGCTGTAAGAGTTCTATAATAATTATAAAGCTGAAAGAGTTCTATAATAATAATAAAGCTGAAAGAGTTCTATAATAATAATAAAGCTGTAAGAGTTCTATAATAATAATAAAGCTGTAAGAGTTCTATAATAATAATAAAGCTGAAAGAGTTCTATAATAATAATAAAGTAGTAGTATGTTTTTGTTAACTGAATATTCGGCAGTGGAGGTCTAGTTCCAGCATGTGCTGCACAGAATTGTTAAGGTGAATAAATGTTGAAAGGAAGCATTATTTGAAGTGCTTTTTTAGTAAAGGTAAAGACCCTCTTATGTTCGATGCCGTTATGTTTGACATTGAAGAGAGGTTTTGTTTGGATGTTTTCGTGGTTATCATTGTGCTGAAGAGTAGGCCGGTGCTTGTGGTTGAGTTGTGTTTGGCTGTGTGAGCAAGGATTGTGCTAATGTTAACAATGAGTAATGTCTTGTTCGTAACTTGTACATGCTAAATATGTTAGCATGCATTTCATTAGTTGTTAATTATTAGTTAGGTGTATATAGGTTTAATTGGTTCTAGGACCACCACTCAATTTGAAATTATCTGGATTTTTCTTTTAATAATCAATGATATTATATATAATGATATATAATGATGATAAATACCAAGTTCTGTCATGAAACTCTAAACGGTGCAGACTAATGGATCCTTAAAGGGTTACTCCACCCCGGAATGAAAATGTTGTCATTAATCACTCACCACATGTCGTTCCAAACCCGTAAAAGCTTTGTTCGTCTTCTAAACACAATTTAAGATATTTTGGATGCAAACCGGGAGGCTTGTGACTGTCCCATTGACTGCTTAGTAAATAACACTGTCAAGGCCAAGGAAAGAAAAACATCATCTGCTATCAGTGATTCAATCTGAATTTAATGAAGCTGTGTTTGTTTTCTTTGCACAGAAAAGGTATTAAATGAAGTTCCTGTACTTACAGTGCAGCAATAATCTACAACTACACAGCAATAACAACAGCAGCAGCGTAGAGCTATTCTGTCAAGACCAAATACATGAACATGATCATATCCATTACCATGCTCAAATCTCATGCTAGAAATAACATCATACACCCTCTCTCTCACACAGTCTAATGTTTTTAGAAAAGAAAATGTTCCTATACCATTTTGAATTTCAAATTTAAATAGGAGTGTTTTGTAGTAAGATTGAGGGATAGAATATTTCATTATATTGTTATATTATATTTCACATGATATTATATTTCAAACAAGTAAATGTGATTATCATAACATAATCAAAAACTGCATGTGCATGTTTTGTTGGTGTTAGTCCAGCGAGGACGTTTGTAGCACTCTTTGAACTTGCACAGTTTAGTTTTTCTAATCTACTACAGTTTGTAACACAAAAAATGGAAATATTATTAAACATTTTTAGAGGCAAAGCTCAAAACTTAGAAATGTTGAGTTAGAAATGTTAAAGCTTAATGTGTTACAATGATTCTGTAGGATTTTTCAGCTAAATCTGACGAGTTGAAGATTTTTATATGATTTGTTTTGCAATCTCTCCATGAATTCCTCATTTAAGGTTTATTTATGTGAAGTGCATCATGTGAAATTACATATTCAGATATTTGTTAAATGTTACATTTTATTTTAAGTCAATGTTTGAGTGTTAAAATACAAATAAGTACCGGATATGTTAAATAACTAAATGGACTACTTGGCAGTTGTTTTTTGTTAGGGTTTGGATTAGGGTTGGTTCCTTGCAGTTATGCATGACTTACTGTTATTAATAAAGTATGTACTTGTGTAACTGCCTCACCTTAAATGAAAGTGTTACCATTTTAAATGATAAAGATTTGCATCACTACCCCTAATGTACATTTGTATTCAAATCCTGGTACATTTAAACTCCAACAATGCATTTATTTTGTATTATTTTTCTCCATCTGACATGTAAATATATTTTAAACAGTGTTCATGTTCCTAAGAATAGCAAGTTCTCATTTAGCTGATGTCTTTGAGCAAATGTATGAAGCAACCTGAGATCAAGACAATAGTAAAACTCATGAATCACTCCATAGTGTGTTTATATATATATTAATCTAAACGGTTATGTGAAAGAAAAAGCATTTTATTTGACTTCTAATATTTGTATTACATTCACCAAAGCATTTACAGAAGTCACACTGGGAAGAGGTAGAGAGAGGAGTTAGAGAATGGTAATATGACACAGTCCAGATTCGAACCTATGAGAACAATATGTGTGGCGACATGAACATTTGAAGGGCATATACTACAACGAAGCACTGACCACACGAGGTTTGCTCAGAATTATATGAGCAGAATGCCCTCTAGTGGACTAGAAATGAAATCAAGTCTGTCCGACCCTTCCAAGAAGAATAGATGATGCCTGCAGAGAAAAAAGAAGTTCATTTGTATTCCACTGAGATTCTTTTCACTATAGCAGTCTATTTTTGAATGATTTGTTTTTTCCAAACACATATACCTATAGCTATAGCCTATATGGTGCACCACGTCACTTTGAAATGATAAAAACAGAAAGGTTCTAGAAAGTATTTTTGAAGAAATCAGGGACAAATGATTGCAAATATTATTCATAAAATCATTATATAATGTATAGGCCTGTGTATTAGGCTACAGTAGTTCTCAACAGTTTCATAAGAATCATTGTAGCTTATGCATTCACGTCATGTCATTAACCGAGATAATTAACATCGATCTAACACACTATGCAAATGTATTATCGTGTTTTCTCATGGTATCTATAACAAATGTGTCTATGAGGATCATAAGAAGTGCAGTCAGAGGAGAATGAAAGACCACAGGGCTTCCCCTTCTGGAGCAGCATCTGGACTTTATTACCCATATTTACACAATATGTGCATTTAAGCCTGTTTTGATCTCTACGTTTCCCCCAATCTTTCCAGCATTTAATGGACTGCCAAGCCTTACATCTAGAACGAGGCTGAATCTGCAGCTCTAAATCTTGCCTCGAATTGTACTACTCACTGTTTTAATGGGAGGTAGCAAAATCTGACTGGGTCGGACAAATCGACAGAACACCGATCCTCCCTATACGCAGAATACACAAGCTGTGTAGGGCCCCCGAAACACCATTGGGCCCCATGCTCTCAAAGATCATTTCATTGTAGTTTCGTTTTGGAATTTGGCCAGCAGCAATAAAAACATGAATGATAATTTATTGTAATATGGCGTTGTCGCCCTTTCTATGTGAAAAACAGTCAAATCATCTAATGTGAATTTCAAGTCTCTTGCTCGAGACTAAATAAAACATGTTGAAAGTATAGCGAGCCGCAGAAGAGTTTCTCGAGTGCTTTCCGCAAGTGCCATTAGAGATGAAGTAAACATGGACAAATGCGTTTAATTCATTCGTTCGTAGCCAAGCACCCCCACCCGTTTTCTGAATAATGTATCAAGTTGGAGTGAGTTTAAGCTCACCAAAGGAGAAGACAAATAAGATCAGATGGGGGAACAAGATCATTTTTCTTACCCCATTGGCAGATTTATTGATTTATTTTGCTGGATTTTCAGATAACAAAACTTAATATATTGTCATTTTGCTTTTTAAGTAAATGTGTTTTAAGTAAATGTGTTCATTTTGACACAAGACAAAATACTGAGAAGAAAATCACATTTTACAGTAGAAATGCTTCTGGATAGAATAAGCAGCTACTTGACCTTCACCCTCATGTCTTTCTACACCTTTTCTGTTTTCCTCTACAAAAGAAGAGATGTTGTTGAATGTTTGTGACCAGTTTGGTGACCCCTGACTTCCTTTATATGGAGAAAAACACTCAAAATATCTGGTTTTATGTTCCACAGATGGAAAATGTAGCACCAACACTTGTGTTGCTATTTTACTGTTAGCTTTGTTAGGCCTAAGTATTTACCAATAAAATAAAGTCATTCTCTTCTAGTTTTATTTTAGCTCACGTTATTTGGAGAAAGATTGTCTTGTTTCCAATCTCAGACTCGTAGGTGCCTTATCTAAACCAGTTTATGATAAAACCAAATGTATGCTGTTTGCAAGATCTGGTCGTGAAATAAAATGACAGAGTAATTTTATCTGCCCAGTTTTCCTGTCTCCTGGAGATGAACACTTATGTGCGGAGAAGGCAGATAAAGAAGCTCATTCAGAGGTCCCTTCATCTCAGGGGAAGGAGATGAGACTCGCTCTTAAGAGACAGACCTGCTGTCTCCAGAACCCAGTATAGTTCTGACTGTTTGAATTAAACACCCTTTTTAATGTTTGATATGTGTCTTATTCACCAAGGCTGCATTTGATCAAAACTACAGTAAAACAGCAATGTTGTCAAACATTATTTCAATTTAAAACAGATGGGTTTTTTGAAGGTACAGTATTTTAAAATGTATAGTTTATTCCTTATCAAAGCTGAATTTTCAGCATCATTTCTCCAGTCTTCAGTGTCACGTGATCTTTCAGAAATCATTCTAATTCGCTGATTTGCTGCTCAAGAAACATTTATGATTATCATAAATGGTAAAAACAAAAACTGCTGCATATTTTTTTTGTGGAAACTTTTTTTCAGATTATTTTATGTATAGCAAGGTCAAAAAGTTATTTTGTAACATTGTCTTTACTGTTATTTTTAATTAATGTAATATTAATTTCTTTATTGAAAAAAATAATGACTGTCCTGAATTTTTTTAACAGCACACACAGTTCTTTGGGGTGGTTGAGGTGCTATATAGCACTGCCATACAAATAACCTGTTAAGCCCCTGTAGCTTGTATTTAAGACAGCTTTTGTCATTGTAGTAAATTCCCATTCATAGCAAACCTATGCGAGTGAAGAAACATATCTTAATCTGAGGAGAATACGGTTCCTGGTTCCTCAGTTCTGTATAGCACCTTTTAAAGAGCTCTTTTATATGGCACTTAAAGTGTTTTTTTAGTGTTGAATGTTTATATTTTCTCACAGTAACTTCTTACACTTTTATTCCTTCACATGATTTTAAGGATTTGACTTACGACACAAATTATCCAAATGTGTTCACCTCTGAGAAACAAGAAGATATACAGCTCATTTAAATATGAAAGTCAATTTAGCCAGTCCTCTTCCGTGAGTGTTGTGAGGAAGGCCACAGCGCCTGATCTCAGCGGTCACATAATTGCATGCAGCTGCTGTTGATTGGAGCTGATTTGTGGTGCCACTGATATACTGTGGCTCACTGCTCCGAACACACACACACACACACACACACACACACACACACACAGAATAACAACAACAGGCTCCTTGACAAACCATTATGCTCAAACCAGCCAGTAAAACCTGCCATATGAAACTCCATTTTTAATGGGATAGGTTTAGACAAAGTATATATAAAAATGTTGACATTTAAATTATTAGTTTTATTATCAAAACATAATGCAATGCAATACAGTGATGATTGACTGTAAACAAAATAAACCAGTAAGTTTGTGTATAGGGTGTGAAACCTCCTGATATTCTGGTGCAGACATGCCCAGGGCCTTTATAATAATACAAAAATATCTTTAGTCAGATCTCTCCTCCACCCTCAGCAAAACCCAAAAATGGAAAAATCACCCCAAACACATGGAGTGGATAGCTTTTATTGAACCGGTACTAAAACATACAGAACACTGACACTTGCCAATCCAGCGGCAACATAGTGATCAAGACGTGATGATTTAGAGGAGTCCTTTTCTCCCATATTTCATTGTGCACGGTACACTTCTCATTTCATAGACAATCAAAAGAAACTACGTAAACATGGCTTCTCCTCATATTTGTTCATTTTCCCTAGGTTTTGTGTGTGTGTGTGTGTGTGTGTGTGTGTGTGTATGTGTGTAGAGGGATGTTGGTACAATGTGCCAATTTATCCAGCTTACTTTTAATATTGTAGGTGGTTTTTACAACAACAAAAGTCCATTACCAAAAATATTTTTCAGATTTTCCAGTTCTCGGATTCATAGAAAGGTTCTTTCTTCGGTACGATACATACCATATACAAAACAAGGAAAGGAACAAAAAGGATATAACACTGTTCATGTTTTTATAATAAAAGTTGTTAGCAGTTATTTTCAATACATTACTTTTTTGTATTAAAAGAGCTTTGCTAATAAGCCATAAAGCTTTCAAACAGTAGGCTTTTGAGCAACACATCTTTCTGCACTGCTTGGCTGGAATTCGATTTGAAGACTGTAGTATGAGGAATAAATAAGAAGAATGGCTCGAGGACAACAGCTCTAAAACGCCGTAAGAACATGAGTCACGATAGACAGATGTCTTTGGTCCGCTGAAGTTAATATCTCCCGTTCCGTCTGGCAGATTCAATTCAGTTCAATCATACTGTAGCTGTCCTTTCACCCGACGACACAAGCGTGAATCGTCACATAATACATTTCATTTTACCAGCTGCAGTGGTTGTATTGTTTAGTGCAAAAAAAACGATCCTTTTGAAATCATTCAGTCTGCTGTGTAACCTATATTTTAAGACAAAATGAATTCAAAAATCATAGAATAGGAATAAAAAAGCACGCATTCCAGTTTGATGCTTTCAAAACGAAATGCTATTAACGACTGCATTGTTCTCCCCAATGGGTTTTGTTTTACTTCATTCACATCTATTACTAACCTTTCTAACATTGGAATCACACGCCTCGATGAGAAACAAACATAACAGCACCGTTAAAAGAAGAGTCATTAAGACTTCTGAATGCACTCCCAGCGAATATTTCCACGCTCTGAAACAGCCTTCATCTTCATTAGCAGTTTCCATGACTCTTGTTGACATCCAGAGAGCGGTCGACCTCGCTGGCCTCGTAACAGTTTGCTCCCCTCAAAGTCTGCTTCAGATTGCTGATGTGCTTCAATCTCCACAGCAACAGACCATTAACAGGTTGCTGCTTTCATCTGACCTTGTTTCAGTTCGGCTCACATGGCCACTAGGGGTCCTCGTCCATGTCATCGAGGTTTGGAGCCATGATGAAGTGCTTAGGATGCACCAGACTGTGCTCGTAAGCGTACTTTTCCCAGCGTGCATCGTCGCTCTCATGAGTAATGTAGCGTTCGCCTCGGCGTGTCTCAAACTCTCTCAGATCGAGCCACGTCTGGTAGTCCTGGGACAGTGCAGACATGGATAAGTTGAGTATAAAGCTCCAAAACATTCAGAGAAGCCGTTTTACAGCTTTTTTGGTTCCTTACCTGTAGCCATGGATGACTGAGGGTTTTATCCACACTGTAACGTTTCCTCATCTTGACTTGGAGAAGGTTGTTGATCAGATCTGTAGCTGTAGAGTTAAATTGGAGATTGTGGACATAGATAGACTAGTTAATACATGATCAGGATGTTACAATATTACAGATCTGGGCCACATTTCCAAAAAAAGCAATCTGTACCCTTACATAAAAAAAATCTAATAATAATAATAATAATTCATTACATTTATATAGCGCTTTTCTGCGTTTTCTAAGCATTCAAAGCGCTCTACATGGTCAGGGGGTATCTCCTCATCCACCATCCATCTAGTGTACTTTATATCTCTGATAGGTACATCAAATGTTCGTTCTCATAATTCTTAGTAAATGAGAAAACAGGCAGGGCCTAAAAATAACTTTTGTAAATGGCCAGTGACCTGATAAAATTTAACTTTTTTTTTACCGGCCATGAAACTCTTTTTGCAAAAACAGGCAGTTGTTATTACTACAATGACTAATGATATTTACAATGTTTTAATTAGTCCTTTACTTTACTTGCAAGAAAAAAACAAGCAAACTTTTTTTTGTCCTAAAAACGTTGAGATTCTTGTTCTTTGCATGTTTTGGGCAAACGGAGCAGTCCATCGTGTTACGGCTGTTTCACACATACTCTGTTTGCAGTGCGTATGTGGTGTATATTTCCCCCACACTTATGTTAATGGATTAGAGCAAGTACATTCAATTAGCTTCATTTGAGGATTATTGAACAGAAAATCTGAAGGCAGCCAAGGGGGTGGGGGGGGCGTACCGATCTCTTTCTGGGGGACCTATAAAATTAGAAATAAAATTGAAATTTAAAATCTATAAAAGGTTAGAGTTCTGTCTGTCAATCGATTTAAAAAAGTAATCACATTTCTCTGTAATTAATCATAATTAATCGCCTATTTATATTGTCATAATTTCACATTGAACCTCCAAATTAATGTAGAAATAACATAAAGATAGATGCCATTTCAAAAACGTATTTAAAATATACTTTTTACAAAGTAGCCTATTATTAATGAAGCATTAATACCAATACTGCTACTGGTGTCTCTATGAAACGCATTTACCCTCAGTTTCACCTATTAATTATATCCATTCAACATTACAGTATAATTGAACGCCATTATTTTTAACATTTAATAGGCTCTAAAATATGAAGTGATTTTTAAATCTTCACATAAACTATAAATTGTATATGGATAAACTATACAGATGAATCTTTATTCAGCTACAAAAGTTAATCAACGACTAGAGCAGTCGAGTGATTTCTCTTTTTCATTTGTTCTTTGAGTTTCATCAATGACAGACTTCAGCGGGTTCAGCTCTGTTCTTTAAACCTGGAAGATCTGACACATAGCCTATCCTATTTTCTCCAAACTCTTTACGGTCATTTAAGACTACGTTTACGAGGTAACTCGCCAAAAGCGCGTGCGATTGTCTTCCGTTGAAGTGCTATTGGTGAGCTGTCTGAAGCGGCTCAGCGTATGTGTTCAGCCGAACCTTTCAAACTTCACTGCACCGTTTCTGGAGTCACCGCATTCTCGGGTTCTAATGAATTATGAATGCAAAAGTTCCTCTTCCGAAATGAAGCAGTAATATCTTCTCAGGTAAAAGTTATTAAAGTTATTAGAACCGTGTCTAGGGACAAGCTGGCTATCACACTGCTCTGACCTTATCAGCCCGTTTGTATTGAGTCACTCTTGTCGCTTATGAACAGCTAATCACGATGCTCTTGTCTTCGGAAAATATTATTTTATTCACTTAGGTCAGATACAGCGAATCTCTTTATAAACGGGCTGTTGTTCTCACTACATTGCATTGATATATTTGATAATATTTGGCCTATTGGCCAGATGAAATAATAATCAGAAATATATATATATATATAAATAAAAAATGCTTATTTATGGTAGTGCTTCAGAATACAGTACATTTCAAACTTGAACTTCCTTGTTCAAGTTTATAGTAACTAGACAGCTTTGGGGTTAAATAGCTTATAAACTGTTTAGAAAAATTGTTCATTTGTGGAATTCAATCTGGGGCCATATTTACAAAATATCTTAAGGCTAAAAAGGTAACTCCTAACTTGTCGATTTAGGAGAAACTATTAAATATAATAAGCATGTCAGTCTTAATTTTAGGACTCCTACATTTGTGCTCAGAGTATTTTCTGAGCGTTTTAGCTCTTTAACCTGTGAACAGTTGGTTAGAGGACTCTAACTAGAGGACTAAATCACTAAAACCAAGGGCTAGAAGTATATAACTAATAGTATACCTATAAGTTCACTTGTAGTACGGTTCACAGTATACTTCACAGCAACACAAAATAAAAACTTGAAGCCAGTTTAGTCCCAAGAAGCATTGAAATACTGGAGTATAGTATTAGTCCGATTGGTCTTAAGCTGAAAGTTCAACAACAGTCTTCAGTGTAACATTTCTTATTTTTATCCATACTGAAAACAATTGTTCTGCTTTATAAACCGTGATAGATCAGGATTATTTGATGAACAGAAACTTCAAAAGAACAGAATGTAGTCTTTACTGTCACTTAATAAATTAATGAATCCTTGCTGAATAAAAGTATTAATTACTGACCCCTCGTATTTTGAATGGTAATACAGTAATACAAAATTAAATTAAGTAAAGAGATGTCATGTAAGTTTCTTTACACAATGTTCAACAATAAACTAAACTAGTGTAATGATGAATTTGAGTATAATTGCTCCAACAGAAATAAACCGAACTATAAAACTAAACATGTAATGATGTGACAGAGAAATGACATTTATAGTCTTGTAGAGGAGTGTGACAGACTGAAATTGGGATAGGCTGATATAATCTCTCAGGTCCTGGGCGGAAAGAACTATTCTAAACAGACGTGGGGGTGGACAGTCTGCTCGCTGTCTGACAGACATCTAGACATCCCCCTCTTTCTTCTAAAGCACAAGACAGACATTACGCTCGACGGTTCAGATGAATACAAATGAAAACACCTTATCCGTCATGCACTAGTACTGCCTATTTCTTCCCAAAATGTACAAAACCAGTTTATATTTTGGTTTATTCTCAGCAACTGCAACTACTCTGTAACAAAAAACATGGTGGTGCTGAGAAAACAGGTTCATTGTTTAGAAAGCAGCTTTGCATCAGTAAAGCGTGACTGTTTACCTTCTGCTGAGATCTCTTTCCAGGGTGTTGATGGGTACATGAACGCTGCGTTCTGGATTTGGTCATTAATGTCCTCGTCCTCATTAAAGGGGAAGGTGCCACTCAAACTGACATAGATAATGACTCCCACTGACCACATGTCCAGGGAACGGTTGTAGCCTTTACTGCGCAGCACCTCTGGGGCCAGATACGCTGGTGTGCCCACCACTGAGCGCCGGAAAGATTTTTCCCCGATGATCCGAGCAAACCCAAAGTCACACAATTTGACCTGAAACAAGAGAGTGACCTCATTGAGCAAGTGGTCTAGTTTACTCATGCTTTGTCACAGGAGCTCTCAAACTTTTTTGTCAGCTGAACCCGTCTAAATATTTACTTTAATATTCCAATAATTTATCAACACATTTGCAGTTCTATGAAGTCGTTTAATGGTTACAAATAAAAATCTAAATTATTTAACTGTTCTCTTGTGTTACATTTTAAATGTTTTTAATTTATTATAATTTTTATGATTTAATAATTATTAGTTTTTCATCAACTCAAACCCCTAGTTTGGGAAACCCGGTGTTTATGATATGGTGATTTTTTAAGGATAACGTCTTTTATTCACAGTTGTTTACCTGAGGAAACCGCTCCGCAGATGCCAACAGCACATTTTCCGGCTTCAGGTCACAGTGAACAATGTTCTTGAAATGGAGATGTCGCAAAGCCACAAGGATCTAGGACAGTAAAGCAGTCACTTAATTGCATGCAGGTATCAGCTGGATGGTCTTTCTAGAGCTTTATCTGGCCATCAATGTAATACAGGTGCATCTCAACAAATTATAATATGGTGACATGCCAATCAGCTAATCAACTCAAAACACCTGCAAAGGTTTCCTGAGTCTTCAAAATGGTCTCTCAGTTTGGTTCACTAGGCTACACAATCACGGGGAAGACTGCTGATCTGACAGTTGTCCAGAAGACAATCATTGACACCCTTCACAAGGAGGGTAAGCCACAAACATTCATTGCCAAAGAAGCTGTTCACAGAGTGCTGTATCCAAGCATGTTAACAGAAAGTTGAGTGGAAGAAAAAGATGCACAACCAACCGAGAGAACCGCAGCTTATGAGGATTGTCAAGCAAAATCAATTCAAGAATTTGGATGAACTTCACAAGGAATGGACTGAGGCTGGGGTCAAGGCATCAAGAGCACCACACACAGACGTGTAAGGAATGTGGCTACAGTTGTCATCAGAGGCGTCTTACCTGGGCTAAGAGAAGAAGAACTGGACTGCTGCCTAGTGGTCCAAAGTCCTCTTTTCAGATGAGAGCAAGTTTTGTATTTCATTTGGAAACCAAGGTCCTAGAGTCTGGAGGAAGGGTGGAGAAGCTCATAGCACAAGTTTCTTGAAGTCCAGTGTTAAGTTTCCACAGTCTGTGATGATTTGGGGTGCAATGTCATCTGCTGGTGTTGGTCCATTGTGTTTTTTGAAAACCAACGTCACTGCACCCGTTTACCAAGAAATTTTGGAGCACTTCATGCTTCCTTCTGCTGACCAGCTTTTTAAAGATGCCGATTTCATTTTCCAGCAGGATTTGGCACCTGCCCACACTACCAAAAGCACCAAAAGTTGGTTAAATGACCACGGTGTTGGTGTGCTTGACTGGCCAGCAAACTCACCAGACCTGAACCCCATGGAGAATCTAGATGAGAGACACCAGACCTGAACATAGAGAATCTATGGGGTATTGTCAAGAGACCAACAAATGCAGATGAGCTGAAGGCCACTGTCAAAGAAACCTGGGCTTTTATACCCCCTCAGCAGTGCCACAAACTGATCACCTCCATGCCACGCCGAATTGAGGCAGTGATTAAAACAAAAGGAGCCCCTACCAAGTATTGAGTACATATACAGTAAATGAACATACTTTCCAGAAGGCCAACAATTCACTAAAAATTTTTTTATTGGTCTTATGAAATATTATAATTTGTTGAGAAGCCAAAATCATCACAATTAAAAGAACCAAAGACTTGAACTACTTCAGTCTGTGTGCCATGAATTTATTTAATACACAAGTTTCATAATTTCAGTTGAATTACTGAAATAAATGAACTTTTCCACGACATTCTAATTTATTGAGATGCATCTGTATGTGTGATGAAGTAAAACTGCATAGTTGTGCATCTCCATCAACATTTAAACCACTATGAAGTTTTTGTTGTAACATTCGTATTGTTAGATAAGTTTAGGTATGTGGATTACGGGATCTAAAACATGGTCATGCAAAATAAGGCATTAATATGTTTTATAAGTACTAATATATTACTAATATTATGCACGCTAGTTAAGAGTGAGAATTGGTCCTTAAAATAAAGTTCTACTGAAACATGTTACATTTTACTTGATGGTTGCACCACATGACATTATGGGCCATATTTACTAAAAAGGGCATATTAGCGTTAGAGAGCAATTCCATAAAAGCAAAGATGGGAGGGGAAAATTCTGTGGGTGATTTACTGACAATGTACACACTAAAGAACACCGATGCAGCACTTTATTTCTAGAATGACATGTACAATTTACCATGAGCAGCGCAAATTACCACCTGCTTTAAGACTTGCTTTTTTTTAGGATGTTAAACAAATCTCAGTAAAGCGCGTTGTGTGAAACATTTAAACACACTTCTCCAACAAATTTACCAATCAAAAGGGAAACTCCAACAAATGCATATTCAATAAGATGAGTCGCAAAAATAACCGCGTCCACGCCTTTTCAGCGCTAATTTCCCACTGCGTGTCTTTAGTAAATCCCGACGATAGTTTTTTAACGCCAAATGAGTGATTGCACTGGTGCAAGCTGATAGTGAATCTGGCCTTAATAGTCATTATATTGAAACTTTACAAGAAAAGTTTACATTTTTGTAATTTTTGTGGTAAGTGTTTTCAAAAACAAAACGTGAATACAAAAATACTTTATAAAAATATATTTTTATGTAGTTTACTTTACAGTAAATGCATGTAGTTATGTATGTTTCCTCATTGTTAATCAATGTAATATTGATATTTTAAACAGAGGTCTGTTTTTTTTGACCGAACACAATAACCTTGGAGAATCCAAGCACATTTTTACCTGTCTGTGTAATGCATGGGACAGATAAGTGTGTGTGTACAATCTAGAAAACGGGAAACAATCTTTATCAATCAGACACTAAACAAGAGGTATATATTTTTCATGCATTTGAACTCACACATTGAACATACAGTAAACATGCTTTTTTCTGAGAAGATGTCATCACCATGTGTTTATACTAAGTTTATTATACTAATGTCAAAGTTTCAGTTATTGGATCTGTTAAAGTTTCAGTTTCTGTTCATATTTCTCTTTTTTAGTGTCCAAAATGTAGGTGCATTCCAAGTAGGGCTTCAAAAATTAATGGGTGAAATTGAGAACAAATCGATATTGAAAATACATTTGTATTATTATTAATCGAGTTGTTGCTCTGCATTTAGAACCACTTTCGTTGACAACTCTTTACATTTTTTCTCCTGTTTTGGAACTGTATATAGATTTATTTATTTAGCTGAAAACCTTCATATTTTAAATAAATTGTGCAGTATGTAGCACACATTCAGAAGAGTTCTATTATGGGGAAATTTTAATTTGTCAGTTCTAGAAAAAACTACTGATCAGCACACAGTGTAGGACTGTGCCAAATTTGGAGAATGCACTTTAAAAGTCTTAAAGGATTTTGAGTTCTCATTGCACCCTTTTAGTTGTATTGGCTTGTTTGTTAAATCTAAATCTCAGGTTTTGGTTTTCCTACCAATTAATAGAAACCGTGTAAATAAATCCCTGCCTTTTTAAACCTGTAAGCAGTGGCTTCAAATCATGGCCTTGTTCTGAGAGCAGCTATGTGGTCAGGTGACCTGTGAATGACAGCGGCTGTGCCATTACTGTCTGGTAAAAGAAGCTGTATATCAGGTCAATATGCCACATAAGATTGTAGAGTAATATCAGTAACATATGTATGTAAGGCATGCTGTGCGAATAAAAGGTTAAAATAAAAGTTAATAGGTAAAACAGGCAAGAGGAAACGCAAAAAACACATGCCTAAGAATCATAAAAACACCAAAAACAAAACTCATGTCCATCAGGACTTCATCAAATCTCATATCACATCGCTGTTCAAAGGTTTGGGGTAAGTAACAATGTTTTTAGTACCAACTTTTTCTTTCTTTTTTTTTTAAAGAGAATAATACTTTAATTCAGTAAGAACATTAAATTGATGTAATCAAAAGTGACAATCAAAAACGTAAAAATACATAAAATATTTTTTAAAGACCCTAAAAAAACAAGTTTTCTGCAAAATTGATAATAATCAGAAATATTTCTTTAGCAATGCATTTACATATCAGAATGATTTCTGGAGGATCATGTGACACTGAAGATGAAAATCAGTTTTTCATCACAGGAATACATTTAATTTTAAAATATATTCACATAGAAGACAGTTTACATTTACATTTATTCATTTAGCAGACGCTTTTATTCAAAGCGACTTACAGTGCATTCAGGCTATACATTTGTATTGTCAGTAAGTGTGTTCCCTGGGATTCGAACCCACAACCTTTGCGCTACTAACGCAATGCTCTAACCATTGAGCCACAGGAACACACTCTTTCAGTTATTTTTGAATTGTAATACTATTTCATAATATTGCTGTTTTTACAGTATTGTTGAGCAAATAAATGCAACACTGGTGAGGTTAAGAGACTTCTTGCAAGAACATTAAAAAACCTTACTGACCCCACATTTTGAACAGTGGTGTATAAATGCTTGGTTTGCTAGGATGTGAGACCAACACCACTGACATCGGGACATTATCATTGGGCTACATGTCAGGCACAAACATGGATGCAATCACAATCACTAAACATTGCCATTTCTTTTCATTGAACACAGAAGCATCTTAGCCACATCACAACAGCTCTGAGGCTTCAGATCCATGACTAATAGATGAGCTCTCGTGGCCCCCCAGGGCCCAACTGCTCAACCCACAGACTCGCCACTCTAATTTAGCTCTAGATGAGATCCAGACTCATCGAAACAAATGAATCAGAGTACAGGAGATGAACATGAAAACAAAGATATTTGCAAACCTGTGTGACGAGAAACTTGGTGATGCGCTCTGGAAGTTTGCTCTTCTCACTGGACAAGATCGTCTCCAGCATGTCACCGTGGAGTTTCTCCATGACAACAAAGACTCTCTCTGGAGTCTCAAACATACACTCCAGGTTTACAATGCCAGGATGGTGCAATTTCTGTAAGAAAGGAACAGCAGTCACATGTTAAACATATTAAAGGGACCACTTATCTCAAGCATAATGAATGAAAGAAGTCACTGTTCTAGTGCTATCTACAGCCACAATTTCTCAATAATCACATTACAAAGACTGATCACCTGTAAAATGGCAACCTCATTTCTCAGCTGGCTCTCCTGTTTGGTGGGGAATCTCATCTTGTCTATTACTTTGATGGCCACATCTCTGCCTGTTTTTCTATGTTTCCCTTAAACAGATTTAAAAGAAATATACATAAATAACAATCACTTAAGACTCTCAAGTCTCAGTTCTCAAACTGGGGTACAAAATGCTGAATTTAATCCTACCCAAACTTAAAGTAACTTTAAAACCGAGCATGTGTTTCTTACAAGCAAAATACAGTTTCTAGTATAAAAACAGAAAAATGGAGTGCCGTAAACAGTCCAATAATATCAAATGACCTCATATTTTCCGGCTAGAATGGACTGCATCTACAAGCAGCATGCGTTTAACAGGATGCCCGCTAAATATGCTGCTTTAGCAAATCGCTGTTGTTCATTGTATCTTTAAAGTAGATTTGTAGCACTTAATAGCATGATGAACAAATAGCCTATTGATGGACTGTACATTGAGATCGATTTAAGAAACCCTTGTTGATACAGAAACACCCTGGGCGAGTTATTGTTTCATGTTCAAAATACGAGCAAGAATGCAATTTTCCCTGAATATCAAAACGACTGCAAATTTGACAATGATTACAGTTAAACAAAAAAGGTAATATTAAGTGAACATTTTACATTTTAACTGTAGCCTATATTTTAAAAACAATATTGTCAAAGTTGTTTGAAATAATAACAGTTCCAATGACATCCGCAACAGAACTGGTGTGTGTCTCCAATCAACAGCGGTGTCTCGTTAGTGAAGGAATCTGCAGCTTTGAACGACTCGGAGAGTCAGTGATTAATAATCCACTCATAACTACAGCTTTTTGCTTCGAATGAATGAATGAACAAACGAATGAAGTGACGACTCGCTCATTAAGACGGTGACTTACCGCCACCTACTGGCCATTTTAGTAAATCTACAAGTATCACTTCTTTTTGCCATCATTTATTTATTGTATTAATAATACACTTAATGGAATGGTAAGAATATGACATAAAACATGACATACAATTAATAAGGCTAGAAGAACATTGCCTAAAGGTAAAAAATTCACCTGTTAATCAATTTAAGGTGGCAAATATTGTCTCTTAATGGCAAAGGTGTGACTGCGGTCTAAGAATGTTAAATGCCCCAGGGGTACGCCACTGGAAAAAGTTTGAGAACCACTGACTTAAGAGATATCCAGAGATTGTATTAAGGTAGTATAGTTAATTATCATTGGTATATTCACAAAGCCACTGAATTATTTGAATGGAGTGTACCTCCATAAACGATGCCAAACTGTCCAGAACCCAACACTTCATCAGCAAAGATCTGATAGATTGAGCTGATGTCCTAAAGATGGAGCAAAAATAAATATTAAAATCAAATATAATTGCAACAGTACATTCAATCCAAATACAACGTCTCAGTCTACAGTTAAATTAATAACCCCACATTTTGATTTCCTCTCTCAGTTCTTTACTCTTGCGGTGTGGCTTGACCGTGGACATGACCGAACAAGCAGAAGTGTGAATAAAGAGTGTGTAGTTGTGAAATATTACCGGTAAACACAGTCAGTCAGACACTCACCACATTTTCCTGGATTTGACTGTTAGATACTGAAATGCTGATGGACAGTTCCTCTGCAATACACACGAACACACAAAACAATACACACACATTTGGATTAACTTTGGCATTTCATTTGGGTAATGTTCAAATGTCAAATCTGAATGTAGGAAAATATGAAGCAGACAAATGTTTTTTTTTTGCGTCACATCCAAAACTTGCAACACATAATGAGTTATCATGGTCATTTAGCAATTTGATTGCTAAAACATATTTCCCACAGTCCTATTCATGTTCAATCATATCTGAAATATATAATCAATGGTAAAGTACTCTGAAGGGACACTTTGTGTATTTCAGTTTATTTTCTGGGTTAGTTTTGCCTACAAACGAACGCTTAATTAAGTACGTCACTCATCTCTGGGCTGAAATCTCCCCTGAATACCGAATCAAAAGTGTGTTTGTTTCATAACTAAACAGCTTTCATTAATCCAGACCTGTCAAACCTCTTTAATCTTCTGTCTCTCAACACAATTAAATAGAGGTGCATCAGGATATTAAATACTTAAGCTCGGCCATTTACTCAGCAGAATAGAGCTGCAAATCTGCCTGAAAGTCACTATTCACGACTGTCTCAGTTTGTACCATTGCTTCATCAATGACTGCTTGTTTGGACATTTTAAATTCCAGTGATTTATCACACACATGCTGATCCATACATCCAAACATGCTTCGGGACCATGCTGTTGACTGATGTTGCATCTGCAGTTTGTGCAGTATTTTGAATATTGTGTGTTGCTATTTTTTAGAAGTGCTTTTATGTTTATTCTATGTAAAGTGCAGGGGACTGGCTAAAATCATTGCAGAGTAAAATTATTATTATTATTTTCAGTAGCCATAACTTGGCAAATTTAATATCATGTGTCTTTTTAATTATTTAAAGTGCACTTTTTTATAATCTTTTTGGATAATTGTACATTTTTAATAGCATTTAGCGCTAAATGTAACTATTACACTACTGTTCTACATTTTGAGGTTGGTAAGATAACAATATTTGATTTATTTGATCAAAAATACAGTAAAAATTGTAATATTGTGTATTATTATTACAGCTTAAATTAATTGCTTTCTATTTGAATATATTTTAAAATGTAATTTAGTCCTCTAATGCAATGCTGAATGACAGCATTCATTTAAAATAGTCATTTTACGCTCACATTCGATCAATTTAATACATCCTTGCTGAATAAAAGTATTTATGTCTTTCAAAAACATACTGACCCCAACTTTTGGCACAACATGGCGTGAACAAGTAATGCTTCATACAATATCGTTCATGTCGCATCTTATTGTTGTGTCAGACATATTTGCATTACACTGGCTCGTCACCAGTAGTGTTATATAGCATATTTTATGTTTACCTGCGAATACAATTATCTTGCCTGCTGTTAACAGGGTGCTCCAGTGTTTAACTAAACACCTGAATGATCGGGCTAGTGTTGATTCCTCAGGAAAGAATAGTCTTGTCAGTTCAAACAAAGTGTTTTTAGCCATTCATGCACAAGACAGCGTGAAAGACATTTCAATGCGGTACTTGCACACTGTGATAGATTGTTTCTGTGCACAAAACCTCCTTTTTATCCTTAAATAAAACAATTGACAAGATTAATGTAAGATTAAAAAAGGATGTTTTGTGTTAATTTTTTATTAAGGTGTCAATCAGTTTAGTAAATAATGTAAAGTTGACTGACTGCTTCCTCTTTAAAACACCGTCTTTTGTGTTCAACAGAAGAAAGCATCTCACACTTGAGAGCGAGTAAATAATGACAGAATTACATTTTTGGGTGATCTCTTTAAGCCTTAAAGAGACAGTTTGTCTAAAATAGAAATTATGCTCAAACTTCATGTGTCATGAAGTGCCAGGTGTTAAAAATCTATAAGTCTGGTATTTTCATATGGCTTGAAACAATCACTGTAAACAAAATTGTAAACACAAATTAATTAGAACTAGAAAATACTAGGGCACTACTTCAACATTTCATGTTTAATTCAGTGTGTTACTTGCAGTTTTTTTGTAATTATCTGTGAAATTTAATAGCAATTCCTGAGTGAAAAAGTTTCAAAAAAGTTACACTAGTCATATGGACTACCGTTTTTTGTGGTATCATTTTTTGTATAGTTTACCAATTGCATGTAAAACAGCAGTATGTGCTTTCTTTAAATATCTCCTTTTCTGTTTCATGTATTCACTTCACATGTTTTAAAAGACTTCGCTACTTACTGTGATCTTTACTCTGTCCCGCAGCGGTGCCCATGCTGGGCTGTGGTGTTACTGGAACGGGCATCAGGGCCTGGCGGATGGCCCTCTCCCAGCCCTGGGCCACCTCCAGCCCCACGCCACCGGCAGCCAGCGCAGGGTTGTGGATGTGGAGGTGGGGGCCGCCGGTGTTCTCCCCTACGTAGTACACCATGGTCGCGGTGATAACCTCGAAGCAGTGCGGATTGCCCCCCAGGGCTAAACTACTGAAGTCACGTGCAACCTCCACCTGCAAGATCTCTGACAGGGGAATCTCCTGTGGGTCAGACAATGAGTCAGAAATTTAGAAGTTGACTCAGTGACACCTAGATAAGATCGTTTAACGAATTAAACAACCTCGCATTTGCTCTTTGAGTCATTCAATTAATCCACGTGGTGTTGAATTAAGACTTCCAGTCCAGTTCAAAATTCGCCTCACAGAGTTTACAAAGTTCATCAATCTATGGTGTCAAAGTGACCAGGATCTCCCTGATGAGAAGTAAAGGGCGGTTACTTTCCAAGTCCATGTGGTTCCTCCAAGTTCAAAAAGATACTCTCAAATGTTCCTTATCAAACATATAAAATAGCACTGTCTGCGAACGCAGCCCAAGCTTGCAGTCTAGGGATAATCTTCAATCTTCACTGACGACGCAGAGCCTAATGTGCTAAGTCTGATTATGACAGTCTCTTAAAAGTCCACCTTCTGCCCAGCCCCCAAACTTGCTCTCAGATGAGACAGGAAAAACAGTAGTTGTGGCCAATCAGCGCAAATGCTGTGCCTGCGGTCTCCTCTGAATATGAGATGAAGTGCTTGTGGTTTGGTGGGGGAATCATGTGACCCAACCCTATGAAGAGCTCCATGATTACAGGGCAGCGCTCGTGTGCATACGTGTATGAGTGTGTAGGCAAGTCTTACTCTAGCCACTGATACATTATGTAGGAGGTGGTCACACTTAAGTGGGTGGGCTATGGTTATCCTGAGAAAGGCCTGGAACCCCCTTACCCAAAAAACAAAAGTACAGGGCTTCTATCTTCAAAAGAGAACACTATGATTTCCAAATGTGCAAATCTGACCCATTCTGTTAAGTTATAGATGAAAATCAAATGCACGATCATGTCTTACACTATACTTTAAGTATAAAGAATTGGTTGCCTTGGGAATCATATACTTTACTCACTGTGCAGAGAAGTGTTTTTCTTATTGACTACCTTGATTGAGAAAAATTGAGAACTTTACAATAAAGCTAAGGACAGTAATGGAGATGATTTTTACTAAAGGGGTCATATAACGCCCATTTTCCACAAGTTGATATTATTCTTAAGGGTCTTAATGAAAAGTTTGTAACATCGTTTGGTTAAAATTTTTCATTTATAGTGTAAAAAACACCTTTTTTAGCCTGTCAAAAACAGCTCTTTTCAGAGCAAGCTACATTGTGTCTTTCTCCTTTAAATGTTAATGAGCTCTCCTGACTCCGCCCCTCTCTTCCAAGCACTCACTGAGGGACTGTTTACTTTAGCCGCATTCATCGTGAAACTTGATAATTAGCACATTATTAGGAAAGGCGTTTGCAAAGATTCATTTAAAAAACCGTATACTCAATTTTTCTGTAGGTGAAGCTGCATCAAGAATGATTCGCACGAACATAGACACATTTAGGTAGATCGAGGGTGCATTCCCTTCAAAACCAAACGTAATCCTTTTGAGCCGCTCAGATGACTACTGCTATGTTCATTATTACATCCAACAACAAAACTCCTCAATCACTTAGGAGTCATTTTTGTCTACATCTGCTCCGGCGGTGAAACAAGTGATGACAGATCACTCAGGACGGGTCTGAGGTAAGTCACCAGTGCAGTCTGTGTTGAAACGCTGCTGTCAATCAACAATCATGGGAGGGGCTTGTGTGACGTCACACAGACAGACGGCTAGATTTGAAAAAGGGGTAAAAAATGTTGATAAAAAAAAAACACTGGGTGAATTTGTATCATTATAAGGGGGTTGTGTACACACACTGCCAACACACATTTCAGTTCAAACAACTTGTAAAAGTGCATGTAGCATTATATGAACCTGTTAACAAACTGTTATTCTTTAGAATGATGTAGTGCTTTAGTAATAGTGAATCTAACAAATAAGCTTGCCTGCAATGTAGATTCTTGTCAAAATTTCAAAGTAGTAGTATCTGTTTTAGATTTTCAGATCCGAGCTGAGCGCCAAGCTGATAATAAAGTGGTGTAAAACGGTCTTAAACACACCCTGAAGTCTCACCCAGGGTGGGGAGGTTTCCTGACTTTAGTTTCACAGCTGGGAACACTGGAGCTGCTACAGAAACACACAAGTTCTGAGCATTAAAAATAATTAGATTATCTACTGATTTTATTATGACAATGTGACCTTCACATCTCCAGATGTGATCATGTGTGAACGTTACTAAAGATATAACCATGGCTCATTTCCCAGTGGGAGTCAAAATACATACACTACCATTCAAAAGTTTGAGGTCAGTATGATTTATTTTTCTCTACTGCCCACCAAAGCGGTGTATATTTGATCAAAAATACAGTAAAAACAGTAATATTTTGAAATATATTACAACGTTTTCTGTTTGAAAATATGGTAACACTTTATTTTGATAGTCCACTTTAGACATTCTACTAACAGTAAGTAACTTTGCAACTACATGTCAACTAGCAGTCATTAGAGTATTAGTAGACTGTCTGTTTAATATCTTCTAACACTTTATTTTGACGGGTCCACAACATACAATATACTGACTATCATGGGCATAGGCCTGCTTTTGACATTGGCGGGAACATAACCCCCAAATCCACTTTATATTTGTTCCAAATTAGTGTTAATGTTCATAATGACTTTAGGCTGGAAGATTGTGCATCTTTCTGTCTGTATCTAATAATAGCCATTGGTCATGCTTTCTCTTTCCATTTGGTCTGTTTTGTCAAACACCGAACTTCAAACTCATCGATGCACCTTTGTTAATTCCTGAAGTGAACTTTTATATTTACTGTTTTAGACTGCTGTCTTGAATTGGGTGCAATACCTGAGAGTTGTTCTCAATGCGGTGCTGCGCTTCTCGTCCGGTGTGCGACTACATTCCTCCCATGTAGCCTATTAAATGCACGTCCTTGAAAGCGCGCAGTTTTCTAATGTATTTACATTAACTTCTTAGGTATATGTCAATGGTATGACCTTTCAGATGTGTCTGAAGTTACAAAAACACATATTTAATTGTTTGATCTAATTTATTGCTAGGGAGTTTAGTAGCCGCTGGATATTGGTAGGGACAAGAGCATGTGAGCGAATCGGAGCGGTTCAATATTGTGCTTTGTGTGTGTTCGCTCCGCTCAGTCGCTCACGTCAAAAGCAAACGCTCCGCTAATGATCCGCTCACGCTCACCGGTAAACCGAATCCCGCTCAGATCACACGCTCACATTAAATGTCTCCAGTAACGTTAGGCCTATTTATTTTTTCCTGTTTATAGTGAAATTATGGAATAAATGTCTCAATTAAAGCAGTAGTCCGATAGAAATGGTTATGTTTCAGGGTGAAATTGTTAATTTAAATTAGGGATGTTCAGTAACCGTTAACCGACCGATAATAATTTTGACCGATTAATACAATCAGGTAAACGGTTTAAAGTAACTTATTTATTTATTTTTTGTAATTTTAATTAAATTACTAAATTTTATTTAGTAATTTATCAAAATATTTTAAAAGGTTTGCTGCATGGTTAAAATAAGCTATATGAGTATAAAAAAAACAAGTTTTTTAGAGAGAGCGAGAGAGAGAAAAAACCAAGTCGCCTATAAGTTGCATTTTATTATTTCATTCAGAAATAGGCCGACGCGAATTACAAACATTATAATAAACACTGTAAACATAGCTAGGCTATTTTAGTTCCCCTCACTCCACAACAAATCCTTACAATTAACAGTAGGCTAGAAAATAACAAGAATTAAAAATAAGAAGCTATAACGACAAACCAAAACTAATTTAGGCTAAAACAAAACTGAAACCAATGTTGGGTCTCTCCTTCAAAACAAAATCAAATGTTCCCGTATTCGAGGTATTTAAATGCCAAAATATAATTTACCTTTTATTTATTTACCCTTACAATATCCACATAAAACAAAATGTTTTGCATAACTTCATGGTGCTAAACAGCACAGATTTTACTACATATTTAAACAGAGCAGTGTGTTTTTTCCATATGTTTGTCCGGTTGTTTTTATAATGATAATGAACAGGCTACATTGTAGAGTGCTTAAATGAGCGCATGCGGCGCTGGAGCAATCACTGGATTTATTCTCCTTCCAACAGTGGAAGCAACTCCTCTTGGTCATGAAGATAATCGGAATTGTAAAAGGTTTGCTTTTATTTGTGTACATTCAATAAAAAAAGAATCTTTGCTTTTTTCTAAAATAAGACAAAAACAATAGAATGCAGCTTTCTGCCGTCTGCTTTAATTTCACGCAGCACAATAATGAACAAACTCTGCATACTCTAAAAAACACTGGGTTAAAAACAACCCAATTTGGGCTGGTAAAAGAGTACATTTGGGGTTAATTTTACCCAGTAAATTTGATTGTTTATTTAACCCATCATAAATGGATGATTTAACTAAGCTAATGGCTTTATTCGTTTCTATTATAATATTCACTTTTTTCTTTTTTTATGCATGAAATAATGTTTACAGATGAACTTAAATCCTCTAAACTTCTGTAAAATACTCCAGAACCACTGGTTTACGTGATAACTTCCTTTATTTCTCATTTGCTTGTTTTTATAAGCTATAGGCCTACACATTGCCTATTTAATCTCGTTTAACAAACATTAGAAGTAAAGATTAAAGATTAAACAGATGTAATTCACGAGTAAATCGACACCACTCTGTAATTCTGTTCCCACCGTAACGGCGCTGGCTCTCACGCCGAGCTGGAGTCGTGTTCGGCGGGAACTGATCACGGATCAGACCGCCGCCCTGTGTTTCACTCATGGACGAAATGTACTGCGATTGCCTTCACAGTCTGCCCAACAACAAACAGTAAACAGCTCTGAGGACATGTTTTAACATCAAAAGTATTTGTGTTCTGTATCTTTATAAATATAATCGTTTATTTTATGCAAAGCATCAGACTCTTTATCAAGCAATAAGACCGATGCGAGCGACGTTCGTTTAGTGATTCACACCCCGCGCCTGTATGTTGCTCTGCATACATTTGAACGATATACTGCACAGAAACAATTTTATCAATAAAATAAAATGTACACAAACTACCCAAACACTGAACAAATAACCCCAAAAATGACCCAAAAGGCTCAACCCAGCATTTAGGTTAAAAAAATAACCCAGGATTTTTTTACTGCTTGTTGCACAGTATTTCTTTCATTTTCCTAAATTATTATTTAAGTGAAAATATATTTCTAGTATATGCCTATTTATTCGTTATAATATATAGCGCCTAGCTTTATTATGTTGTTCTCTGCTTGCAGAAGCGCTGCAGGTGCGTGATGTAATATGATATGATCATGTGAATCCTCGTTCTGTTGTTTGCTGCTTTTTGCGCATGTAAAATTAATAATCCCCGAAAAACAGATGCTAGTATTTTTAACGGGTCACAGACACTTATTCTTTTTAATTTAATTCAGTTCTAATTTCAAATATTCTTGTTGGTTAACGGTTAGGAAAAATAACCGAAATTAACATCCCTAATTTAAATGTATAAAATTTAAAATCTTAATTTAAAAACGTGTCTTGTTTTTGAAGCCACTTTGAAAACTTTCGTAAATAATAATAGTAATTAAAACAATGCTTCATATTCAAAACACAAGATGAAATGCAGATATAGAAATTCACAAAATACTTATCAGGCCCATGAAAGCACACACAAGATGAAATGCACTTGACAAATAATTATTTTGTGGCGTAAATAAAAGAAACACTTTCTAAAATTAAAAGACCTAAACTGCGGGGAAATGCGGTCCATTAAAACACCTGTCAATCTTCACAGGATTTTAGAATTTGCTTTTAGAAACATTAGCTTAGACAAACTATTGCTTAGCATATTCCACAGATTCTGAACTAGAAAATTACTGAAGCGCATTCTGGGCTGAGCTACGCTCACGCACTCCTCACATGATCTGGTAGGGACATATTCCTTTGCCCCAATTCTACGCTCCTGATGACTATAGGAAACTTTGAAAGTATGTCAACTTATTCTACTAACCCTAAACCTACCTTAACAGTCCACTCTGAGAATTAGATGACATGTAGTTGCAAAGTTACTTATAGTTAGTAGAATGTCTAAAGTGGACTATCAAAATAAAGTGTAACCAAAAATATTTTCTAAATCTAATTCATTCCTTGGATGCAAAGCTGAATTTTCAGTTTCATTACACAGTGTCACAGAAAGTTTGGACATAATTTATATTATGTGTCTAACTGTATAAGCATTTCAATTTAAATAATTTGATACAATGTACTTATGATGTATTGTGTATATACATGTATTAATTGCTTAATTTAATTTGTGAATGGTAGTGCACATATTTTAAGCTGTCCACTTATCTTAAAACAAAAAATGTAAATGTACATTAACACACACACACACACACACACACACACACACACACACACACACACGGTTGTGCTAAAAATTATTCCTGTGAAAATAAGTCTGCATTGTTTATCCATTTTATCTTTCATTCAAAAATAGCAAAAATCTAACCTTTAACTAAAGTAAAACAAGTGAAATTGGTGGGGGTGGGGGCACATTATGAAACAATAATTTTTCTCTAATAAACAATGAGCACAATTATTAATCTTATAAGTAAAATATCTTTACCTTTAATACCCTTAATAATTGATCATAAAAACTAAGAATATTTATTTAACATATTGTTGAACTTCAAATATTAGAATGTGTCTGTAAGAAAAGAGCTAAAGCATTGAACATTTCCATTTCCACCATCAGGGCAATAGTTAAGAATTTCCAATCAACTGAAAATGTTACAAAACTGCCTGGAAGAGGACGTTTGTCTTAAAGCAAGGCGAGGAGGATAGTTTGAGTGGCCAGAGACTCTTAATGGATCATAGCTGAGCCTTTGTGTCAGAAAGCCTCAATAAATAAATGAATACATAAATCAAACAGCACCTACATCACGCTCTCATCAAAACCTTCTCATACAAAAACAAACTCCAAAATGGTCATTTGCTAGACACGACTGGAACTTCAAATGGGACTGGCTTCTATGGTCAGATAAAAAAAAGAGCTTCCCCATGTGTACAATGAAATATACTGCTGTATCTTTAATGTTGTGGGTCTATATTTCAGCAGGAGGTCCTGGACATCTGGTTCAGATAGATGGCATCATGGATTCGATCAAATACCAGATAAAAAAAATATAAAAATAGGACAATGATCCACAAATGAACATCAAAATCAAACCAAGCTTCAGCTATGGCAATCCCAGTCCTCTGACCTGAACCCTATAGACAATGAGTGAGGTGAACTGAAGAGAAGAAGCACATGGAGCTGGGAATCTGAAGATCTGGAGTGATTCTGGATGAAGGAATGGTCTCTGATCTCGTGTCATGTGTTCTCTGATCTGAACCCTGTAGAAGATGAGTGAGTGAACTGAACTGAAGAGAAGAAGCACATGGAGCTGGGAATCTAAAGGGTCTGGAGTGATTCTGGATGAAGGAATGGTCTCTGATCTCTTGTCAGGTGTTCTCTAACCTCATCAGGCATTAGAGGAAAAAACTCAGAGCCGTTAAACTAGAAAATGGAGGTTTCAAAATGTATAGAATAAAAGGGTATGATACATGTTGTATCATATTTACCATATATATATATATATCGATTTCTGTGTGAAAACTGTTAAAAGCAAATCCTAAGTCAATTAAGTAAATCTTACTTAAATGTGAACACGCATGCTTGAATATCTGAAAAAAATTAAGTCATTAAAATGATCTCCCACCAAACTTTCTGTACAACTATGAGCAAACCTGTATAGTAATACAGTTGGATTAACCATATAAGCAAAAACCAGTGTATTTGATACACTTCCTGCCTCTCACTGAATGGCTTTTAGCTCAGAGCTGAAGCAGAGGGGGTATTCTGTGGTACTTGCCAGACACCTCAGCGGTGAATGTGAGAGGGGAAAATACTACTGCCTTTAGCTGTGTGAAATGAGCAATTCATTATAATGTTTTGACATTACAAAGATCAAAGGTGGACTGCTGCATAATCAGTTTCGGTAGAAGTATATGAGCAATATTATGATTTCTGGGGTTATTCTAAAGGTTGTTCTCGATAACATTCAAATATACACATGAATGTCAATTTGTTTCATCAACAGAGAATATTATTTAAACATAAACCTCAACAATTGTTTTAGTAAATATAAGTAGAATACTTATAATACCTACTTTGTAATATTTGGCTCCTGAGTCGTTCTGAAACAGAGTCAGACTCTTGCTGTCCAGTCTCCAGTAGTGTCTCTTTCTCTGAGGGCAAAACAGGGTTGACTCATTTCAAAACTCAGGAAAGTTGTGAGAAAACACATTGATATAAAGGGCATTTAATAATGCAAATTAATTATGATGCCATCAAGATGTATAAGAAGTCTTAGTGTAAGGTTTATGCTACTTATTATATGAAACTCCATTTTGCCTTCCAGAAATATAAGATCATGCCGGTTTGAACCAACATAAGGATAAATAAATGATGATTTTTGATTGAACTACTAGGCAAAATTTCACACAAATCGTATTATATAATTTAATAAATCATAGCCATTATGTATCACACTACACCACAAAAAAGCGTTTTAATGGAAAAGTTACCATATACTATCATGAAAGTAGCAGTTGTAGTTAGTAATTCATCATTGTAATGCAGTTATGCTGTTAGCAGATGCTTTCTTATCAAAATGCATGAATCTCGAAAATAAACAAACGTGTGAATATGAAATAAAATCTCACAAGATTGTCTCGACTGGTGTAGTGCACCATCCATCCTTCTTTGACCATAGTGGAGCTCCTCCTCTTGGTGTGTTTGATGGATTGGACCACACGCATCAGGGGGATATTGGTGCTGGTAGAGGGGCTTAAAGAAGATAAGAGAAACGGCAGTGATCGATAGTGCCCATGTGGATCAATGATCAAGAAAACCCCTGAATTTAAAGTTTGAACTCACCCAAAAATGTAAATTATGTCATCTTTTACTCACCCTCAAGTTACTCCAAACATGTATGACTTTTGAACCAAACCAAACCAAAGTTGTTGGTCCCCACTGACTTCCACAGTATGAAGAAATACTATGTTAGTCAAACCAGAAACTGTTTGTTTAGACACATTCTTCTAAATATCTTCTTTTGTCTTTTGCTGAAGACAGAAACTTATATAGGTTTGCAAAAACTGGAGTGTAAGTAAATGACAGAATAACATTGTTTGGGTTGACTATCCCTTTTTTTCTAAAAAACTATTTTATTTTACATGCTTTTATCCAAATGGAGACAATATAAACAATCGAAACAACAAAAGTGCAACAATACACAGATGCTGTGACAAGTCTCAATTAGTCTAACACAGTCCACATAGCAAGGAGTTTTTATAACAAATAAAATAACAGAGTACATAGAATAGAAATAGAAGGCAAAGCTAGTGTTAAGAGGGTCAATTTATTATATTTATAATAAACAAAAAATAAAAGTATATAGGAAAGAAAAACGATCGTGTTAGAGGGTCAAGTTAAATACATAAATAGAAGACAAGCAGATAGAATTGAAATAGAAGTTTTTTAATAAATGAAAGAAAAGTAGATAGAATACAAATAGAATAGAGAGTGCTAGTGTTAGAGGGTCAAGTATTTTTATAGTAAATAAGTAGATAAAATAGAAATAGAATATAGAGTCCAAGTGTTAGAGGGTTGTTTTTTAATACATAAATAGAAAAAATAGATAGAACAGAAATATCATAGAAATGGTTAGTGTTAAATGGTTAGAGGGTCAAACTTTTTTAATAAATAAAAATAAAAGTAGATAGAATAAAAATAGAATAGAGTGCTAGTGTTAGAAGGTCAAGTTTTTTAAATAAAAAGAAAAGAAGCACTCAGAATATAAATAAAATAGAGTTCAAGTTTTAGAGGGTCAAGCTTCCTTTAATAAATAAAAATAAAAGTAGATAGAATAGAAATAGAATAGAGAGCGTTAGCATGTCGAGTTTTTTTAATAAATAAAAAGTAAACAAGTTGATAGAATAGAAATAGAATAGAAAAGGCTAGTGTTAGAGGGTCAAGTTTTTTAATAAATACAAATAAAACAAGTAGGTAAAATAGAGATATAATAGAGAGTGTTAGTGTTAGAGGGTCAATTGTAGATTAAATGTGTTTTTAGCCATTTCAGCTGCTGGGATAGAGTTGGGCAGGTCACTCCACCAGCAGGGAACAGTTAAGGTAAAAGTGATTTTGTGGCTCTTTGGGATGAACAATAATGCACCATTCACTTGCAGAATGCAAGATTCTGGAGGGCACATACGTCTGAAGTAGTGAATTTAGGTAAAGGAGTGCAGAGCCAGTGGTGGTTTTATAGGCATCTTATAATTATCCAGAGCATATACCTGATGGTCTTCACAGGCTCTTCATCTTTCTCACGGTCCATGAAGGGGGAGTCCATAAAGAAGATCTTGTCTTCTGGAGTGGTAGGTTCCTCTGAATCGTCCAGACCACGACTGCTATCACTGTTCACATCACTGCTGTCTACTTCCATCGTGGTATCAGAGTCAGGACCTGGGCTGGCCGGCTCTGAGAGAAACATACAGTACACTTACGTAATGATGTTTCTATTAGTCTGTTTTTCATTTTAGTTGGATGTGGCTGAAAACCATGACCATACCTCCATTGAAGACTCCAAGACAGTCTCTTGGTACTTTTGAAGCACATCGCTTGTGGCAATTGAATTTACAGTCTGGTGAAAAAAAACACCTCATGATCACTTTTTTTCTACATTTGTCTAGAATTCCATTCTGTATTGGAAAGCATAAAGGAAGACAGTGATACTCGCCTTTGCACTGCATGCCCTGGCGGAAAAGCCCTTTGAGCAGCCGTTTGCAGTACTGACAGATGGTGGGGCGGGTGTAGGTGTGAATAACAAGGGTGTGAGGGACCTTCACCCGTCCCAGCACTATCTTCTCCATCCAGATTGGCCGGCCGCTCCATGATGGTATCCGCTTACCCGGCTCCTGATGGGGGCGCTGTTGCAGCGGAGAACAAAAACTGACTACTGTAATTCACATACTGTGTACAGCATGCATACCGCAGACCACAGAGACAGTATGAGCAGCAGGACAAGTACGATATTGTTTTAAATGAATACTTTTAGAATCCATTTAACAAACAACTAACAAGTCACTAAAGATTTGTAAAGTTACAACATTTTCCATTTCAAATAAATGCTGTTAAAAATATAATTGTTTTTACAAAAAACATTAAGCAGCTCAACTGATTTCAACACGGATAATAATACAAAAATATTTATTTAGCAGCAAATCAACATATCTGACTCTGCACCACAAAACCAGTCTTAAGACTCTGGGGTATATTTGTAGAAATAGCCCAAAATGAATTGTATATGGGTCAAAATTATTGATTTTTCTTTTATGCCAAAAATCATTGGGATATTAAGTAAATATCATGTTCCATGAAGATATTTTGTAAATTTCCTACTGTAAATATACAATATTTAGATTTATTTGCACCCTCAGATTCCAGATCTTCAGATAGTTGTATCTCAGCCAAATATTGTCCTATTATAACAATAACATACATCAATGGAAAGCTTATTTATTCAGCTTTATTTGAATAATTGACTCTTATGACTGGTTTTGTGGTCTAGGGTCACATATTAGAATGAAGGATCATGTGACACTGAAGACTTAGGTAATGATGCTGAAAATTCAGCTTTTCATCACAGGAATAAATTACATTTTACAATATATTCAAATAGAAAAGTAATTTTAACGTGTAATTATATTTCCCATGTTCACTTAAATGAACATAAGAGACTTCTGTCAATAAAAAAAACTGACCCTAAACCACTAAACGTTAGTGCTTTGATAGTAGAAGTACATGCAACAGTACAGCAGCCATCTATATCCATCTATATGAATGTAACACAGAGGAAATTATCTTTAATGATTCAGTTTTTAAAAGCACACATTGCTTTACTGAATTCTGAAATGACAACTCAGATTAATTATTGTAAATAGAGAACTGAGAATTGCATTGTTTCTCAATAATATTTCGAAACTGGCCACTTAGTTAAAATAAACCTCGACCTCGACATTTATTGATCTGACCTTTTCATAGGGGTCAAAAACAAAATAACGTTCTTTCCTTTCTTATGTTATATTGAGCTTATGTGAAGAACATTTCATTAGGCCTGAAAGGCTGTCAGATGTAAAGAGCTGAGTTTGTGATATTTCACAACATTTTAAACACAACTGCATGGTTTGGGGGGCAGCAAACACAATGTCAGGCCTCGAGAGGAGTTTATTTGAAATAAAATAAGCATAACATACAAGCAAAAGTAGAGTGTCCAATAGGGATATTGTGAGACAACTAAAAGGACACAGTGTACTTGCCATGTTTGGGTTTGGGCTGATATGAGGGGATGCAATGCATATCCTTCAAGCCATTTTGTTAAATATAAACTATAAATTAATAACAAGTGAAGTGTTTGGATATTTATGTCCCACTCAAAGAGTATGCAATGTTATGTTTTATACTAGACTAAATGTGACTGTACCATAAAACCAGTCATCAGGGTCATTTTTTAGATCTGAAAGGTAAATAAATAAGCTTTCTATGGATGTATGGTTTGTTATGATAGGACAATATTTGGCTGAGATACAACTATTTGAAAATCTGGAATCTGAAGGTGAACAAAAAAAATCTAAATATTGAGAAAATCGCCTTTAAAGTCGTCCAAATTAAGTTCTTGCATATTAATAATCAGAAATTAAGTTTTGATATATTTACGGTAGGAAATTTACAAAATATCTTTATGGAACATGATCTTAACTTAACATCCTAATGATTTTTGGCATAAAAGAAAAATGTATAATTTTGATCCATACAATGAATTGTTGGTTACTGCTACAAGGTCACATATTATCTCAGATCTAACTAAACCATTTCGGTTGATATTCTTAAATAAATCATTTTGGATCAAATTTGGTAAATTCTTTAAAAAAGCTTGTCTCCAGGTGATTAATCCGTCAATGTATGAAATCAGATTACACAGGTAAACTAGCAGAATAATCACAGGTGTAGTTATACTATTAGGACACTAGAAATTGTCAAAATATTTTTTGGTATTATTTAAAAACAAACAGACACATATCTACTGTCATATTTAAAACATAAATAATGCAAATATTGAATATAATCATTCCTTACCTCTTCCAGGCTCACGACAGCATGCTCTGCTGGAGCAGGACGAGGAACAGACAGCGACGGGCCGGGCAGAGACACATTAGAAAGACGTCTTTTCCTTACACCGCTACAGTTGTTAGGGATCTTAAAGGCACATCGCTTGTGATAGTTCAGGCCACATCCTAAAAATACAGTGTTCAGATAAAAAAAGCCTTGGATTTGGTTGAAAGCAAGATCAGAATATTATTAGAGATAAGGTAAACGGTCCAGAAGATCAAATCAAGCATAAGGTTTAAGGACCACATAAGATGACAGACAAACACAAGGCTAATTTCATCAAAGTTTTCCTCCTAAACTCCAGCAGAGGGCTCCCTCTTCTCTTTTCAGACTCGCAGACATATGGGCACTTAAGCATGTTTAGATACCTACTTAGAAACCAAACGAATCTCCTGAGGACTGGGTGGGGATTTTAGAATTTAAATATCTGGATTTCTTCTTTTTCTTTTCTAAATCACATGCACGACAGTTAAAAGCGTAAAGTGCTTTAGCATGCCTCTACATATGAACAGCTTGCATCCATCAGTGTGGCTTCTTACAACTGGAGCCCATAATCTTTATGCAGCTTTTGAATGTCACATCCAGCGCTTGGTCCCATTCAAACAGCCCCTGATTTCAACTTCACAGCCGAACCGATGGCAGCACTGACTCTGAATCCATCGCCTCCAGTCAGACTACATCTCAGATCTTTAAAGCAGTCTCAGACTCACTAAGAGCCACAACAATACCGTGATTCGGATTCATTTACAAACTGCTCTTTTTTGCCGTTGTTATTTTAGTCAGTCAATACTTCGTTACGTAATTTTTATTTACTTTACTTTTGTCTATTTTACCAAAATGGCAAATACACTACTACATTTTTGAATAATTAAGTTTTTTATAAATGTTTTTAATACTCTTTTCTACTCACCAAGACTGCATTTATTTGATTCAAAATACCGTAAAAAAACAGTAATACTGTGAAATATTATAACAATTAAAAAAATGTTTTATTTCTGTGATCAAAGTAGAATTTTCAGCATCATTACTCCAGTCTTCAGTGTCACATGATTCAGATGTCAATGATGATTTGCTGCTAAAAAACATTCTTATAATTATCAACGCTGAAAAAAATGCTTAATGCTTAATATTTTTGTGGAAACCATGATACATTATCATTCAAACGTTTGGAGTTAGCAAGATAAAAAAGGATGCATTAAATTGATCAAAAGTGACTGCAAAGACATGTATAATGTTCGATTTCATTTTAACCTTTCAATTCATCATAAAATCCTGAAAAAACGAATCAAGTTTCATGATTTCCACAAACATTAAGCAGGAAAAACTGCTTTCAACACTGATAATAAGGACCATACTGTACTTAAGTCAAATTTATTTGATCAAACAAAGTGAAAACAGTAGTAATGTATAATGTTATTATAATATTTTCATTTTATTATATTTTCTAAATTAATTTAATTCTATGATTGGAGAAATCATTCTGATATGATTTAGTGCTTAATTCCTATTGGTACTCAGTTAAAAAAACTAAATTATTCCAAACTTTTGACTGGTAGTCTTTTACTTAAGACTTTAAATGATTACATTTGTTTATTATTTATATTATGTATGTATATTTTCTAATGATTATGTAACCAATGGTCCTGATATATACTATAATGTTATTTATTATGTATATATACACACTAGTACTGTTATTTATTTATTTTGCCAAAGCAAGTGAATTAACAAAATAAGACATTATAGTATGTTATCAATATTAATAACAATACAAACTTTTTAACGGGGCAATCAGAATTGTGAGACATTGTTGAGATTGTGAAGATTCTCATGCACAGTGGACAGAAAAACAGAAAAGTGTACTGTTTGAGAGAAAGCGGTAGACTCACTTGATTGAGATATTAGTTTTTCTGAAAAATTGTCCTAACACCATCATACCTACAACAATACTAAATTCCTCATATGCTAAAGTGACCAATGGGGAAGAAGTGAGCAACTGTTTCTTTAAAATACAATCCATGTTCTTATACGGCTGCTACCTTCACATTTGAGGCCCTGTCGCACGAGTCCCCACAGCATCTCTCCGCAGTAGTCACAGAAGGTGGGCGCTTTGTAGGAGTGGACGTAAAGCGCATGGGGTCGGATCTGGAAGTCTTCCACTGTAGCTTGAGCTGTAATCAAAACGCAACTTAAAGGACAACTCAGGCGAAGAATGGATGATGCAACAAAACACTGAGCAAAATAATACAAATGAGAACATAACGAAACAAAAGAACAAGACACATATAAAACATTAGTCAGCATTAGCAGCATATAATTAGTCTAGCAGTCATAATGTTTCATAACATTCCAAAGAACAATGAAACTACTTGTTTTATACATTTTTTGACAACTGGTCCAGGCTTGTTTTAGTCAGCGGTCTACAGACCAATGAGAGATGAGCAGATTGATCTCCAGAAAGCAAAAGCATAGATGAAACTACACAAGGCTGTCCTTTAGTCTGATGATAAACTGATGTGACTCAGACTGGAATCAGTCCATTTGGATGATTCAAGAGGATGAATCAGAGACTGAAATACCTGAACATCACGTCATGTGTGTGATGAGAAAGTCAACTTGTAAGGCTGTGAAACAACATGCCACTTCAGCTGTTTCTGCAGTTCCTGTTTAATAGTTTGTGGTTTTACCTTAATACACGACTGGTAGACTTGAGCAGCGCACACCCATATTACTGTTCTGAGCCTTTTTACTGGGAAATATTGCTGTGCCACAGTAGAATATTACTGAAAAATCCTTGTCTGACAATGAAGATTACCGTACAACTGATTACTGATAACATTTCAGCAATTATGTTGTGTTTGTTCACCATTTAGAGAACTAATTATGCCAGAATCACTCTTGATCTAATCTGACAAACAGATGAACAAAAAGGTCTGAATTTGTTTGCGTATTTTAGTTCAGATTTATTTAGACATTTCATTCCTTGTGATATCTTTTCATTCTTTTAATGATCTCTCACCTAAACAGTAATGATTACTTTGTAAGACAGAAAACAAAAATAAATTTACAAAAAAATGGAACGTAAAAAGGAAGCAAAACCTACAAATGTCTTTTATCATTTGTCAGCAACAAAGCAGCTTGACTCTGCACTGCAAAGCTATATAATATCTATATATATAACCTTTGTGATGGTGGCCTGTGCTCCAGTACTGGGGAAAGGCTAGAAAAGTCTGGCACATGGTTAGTCTGATTCACACATACACCACTAACATTTTCTTGTCAGTTAGTGAGTGAGAAAGCATCTGCCAAGTAGTGCACTGCTAAAATGAAAGTATAAGGTCTGGAAACATTTGGTGCATGGCAAACAATGTGCAATCTCCCATTTCTGAAAGAAAAAAAGAAAAAAGAAACTGTGTTCTAGATTTATGTCACTGTGTCACAGGTGGATGGCTTTTCTTAAAATTATGAGCAACTAAAATGCAAAACTGTTCCATTTTCGAAACCTATAAATGCACACCCAGTTTTCACTGAAGTTATTTAATTAGAGTTCCTACATGTTTTCCTCATTTTGTAGCATAAGTGCAAAACCTTCAAGGTCAGCGTGACACCCAACCAATGCACAAACTATGTGACATCAATATAATATAGCACCAAATTAACTTTGTTGTAAACATTCCCAGGATTTTGACGGAATGGGAGGGAAGTGATCGGACATCAGGTCAAAAGTACACAAGTGTACTTCAGAGTTACAATATTGGTTATGGCATACTACATTTTGATTTATTTATTTATTGCGGCTTGTAATTTTAAGAATCTGAATTTAAAAGAACAGTTGTCAATTCAAGACTTGGAATACAGTTTCAGGTTTTTACATTAATGTATCTAAAAACTTCAAATCTCAAATCTGGGATATAATTTGACTGAAGAATTTCATATTTGTCAAGTCTGTGAAAAGAAGTCTAAACGCATCTTTACGCTGCAAACACACAGAAGTGGTAAAACAAACAAACAAAGCTGTATTCACAAAAACCTTCATTAGCAGGAAATCGTGAACTGCATGCTTGAAAGTTGATTGTTCATTCTTGAGCAGTCAATAGAACATGAGACATGCTCCCACACAACTACACATTTTAAAATCGACCAGTCGGTGGGTTGCCTGGAAGACTAGTTGTCAAAGCCGTCCTAAGGAAGTCCTGTATATTTTTGGTCTCAACTGATCCTGAACAGATACATTTCTTACATCAGATTTGTTCTTGTGCTGAATTTATGTGTTTGGTAAACTCAAACTTTCTGTGACTTTGAATAGAAAATCTGATATTTTACCAAGTTATAAATATTTTCCAAATATTTGATTTTAAAAGAATGGTAATTTCCCCAGGTTTCTTTCAGGTAACTTAAATAATATGCTTATTTTTGGTAACATCTGATCAGTGGTGGGCCGTCAGGGCAGCAGGGCCTTCTCAGCTGGCCTTATAAAAAATACAATTGTGTGAAAAATTTTTATTGATTATTTAGGTACCATTTTCATTTGTGTAATGTCCACAAATTGCCTTTGATTAGCTTAGTTGAGGTTGAACTGGAATATCCTACATAAAAGTGTCTATGGCCAGCACTACAGAAAGTGCTACCCTTTTGATGAAAGACGTCACATCTGATGTTACGAGTGGGAGAGTAACAATTAATCGATATATTGATACGATGCATCGATGCCACACGTAAAATATTGATATCGGTAGTATAAAAAAAGCACCTTTATTTTGGCACTGTGCACATTTTCACATAATGTCCGTCTATGCATTACCACCAACGCGTGCATTCTCGTTCAATCTCACGTATCAAGACTCGATATCAAGACTGCCCGAAGGCACAAGGCAAGCATAAAAGACGCTCGGGATTGTTGGAGTAACAGTCGAGCGCTGTGTGAGTTTTCCACACACACATCTGAAGCGCATGCACACAGAAAGCCGCGTCAACTCTGCGTTCTGCGTGAATACTGAATTGAGCTCTCCTCCGCTTTTTTGAGCATGGATGAATAAATACAGACAAAACTACATCAAAATGCACGTTTTGGCTAATATCCTTGTAAACAGTCAGATAAGCATAGCATATGTCTTAACGTAAAGAGTGGAGAAAGAAAAGGCATGTGTATCAGTTTATTAAATCTGTGCTTTTGTTCTTAAAGTGAAAGAAAACTAATAATAAATATAATACTGTCAAAGAAAAATACAAGTGCTCACTGCTCCTGACTAAATAACCTTTGTAACATCAACAAGTATTCATTTACAGGCTATTTAATTTATACAGTGAAGACTATGCAGTTATTTTACATTTGATTATTACATTTCTTTAGCGTACCTGAAAATGTATTTTAGACTGAGCTGAAAAACCTGAAAAGCTCTGTTTATTTAACTTGTGTCTTTCTTCTATTGTATTTATTTTCTGCCATTGCTTGTAATTTGGTTATCTGTAGAAAAGATGTTTAGCACTGAGCCCATAGCAGCATTTTTAGATTTATGTTCATGTTATATATTTTGGTTGCATTTGTGAGTTAATAAAAATGTAGATGGTTGTTTAAAATATTTATATAATATAATATCTATATAATCGATCGATATACTCCTGTATCGAATCGAATCATAATCTTATCGTATAATTTTTTGAGGCATCAGCAAATATCGTATCGCTGGGTATACGAATCGATATCGTATCGAATCGTGACGAACCATCCGATTTACACCTTTAGTTACGAGCATTAGTGACAGAATCATCAGCCAATCAAATTTAGACGTTCAATGGCAGCACGCCCTCATGGGTCTAGCTATGTGCCCAGTGCTACCCCAGCGTTAGACCGCCCCTTTAGTCAGGGATTTCCAAGGAACGAAAGTCAAATTCAATTAAAATAATATGACTGCTGCAGTCATCGGCGCCTACACCAGATCTCGTTGCCGATCTACTAAAAATGCCTTTTTCAAGGCGTTCTTTTGCAGACAAGAGAATAACTGAGAAAAAAGACCTAGACCCAAACTGATTTCGCAAACAAAGGCCAGCAAAGTTTGTATGCGCCATTTCAAAGACTGCAACTATGAGTGCTATCACGAGTGGCTAACAGCTAGCATCTTAATTTATTTTGTTGACCGCGTTTACTTTTTAATACGAGTAAAGGGACACGGAATTACAGACCCATGGACTTTATTTACAAGTGACAGGTGAGTGCTTTATTATTTGATGAGTATTGTATAATGCACAATGTTATGGAGGTGTACGTGGTGCGTTGATAATACTGTGGTGTGTCTTTTATGTCTGGTTCTCAAACCCTTTTAAGGGTAAAATGGGTTTCTTACTATTTGTAACACTTACTTTCAGTGCTGCAACAGATTAGTACCTGAAATGAAAAAAATAAGAAAAAAAGAAATGAAAAAACACAACAAACGTTGAAGATATAGGAAATTCTCCTTGATTGATTAAAAAGATGAGTCTCCAATTAAGCTAAATTTGTTGAAACTTTGCACATGACCTAAAAAAATTTGTTATTTAAATCTAATTCCTTTATTTATTTGGCGAGTAGCCATGTTATAAGCTGAATGTACAGTCAGCGGGTCATTATTGCAGACAGGGGAAATATGACCTTGACACAAATCATATTATAGCCTATAATCTATAGTTATGTTTCATATAACATAACAGTGTTGCATAACATGTGATGAACAAATACTCATCACAAGTCAAGATGTGTTAAAGAATAGCTACAATTGCATTCTCCAACAAATCTAATGTCATCCATCACTTATGACAATGGCAAATATATTTTATTACGCTGCACTGTTCAAATTGGCAGAAGAATGCAGATGTTCCAGAGGCGTTAATGTCAAATATCTTGGAAATATTTTTATTTTCATGTCAATCTGCTTCTTTGAACAATGACGGTTCTTCAATTAACTAATTGTCTCCATTAGACGGCTGCATTCTCAAATGTGGTTTGTTTTGACCACGAGCTTGAGAAGAAAAAAAAAGTATTCTCTGATGTTAGGATACAAACTAAAGGAACAAAGAACCTCAAACTTGATCAAATCAAACCGGGTAGGGAGAAAGAAAAAAAGTGCATTCCTTTTTGAACATCAAAGAGACGAAGTAGAACATTTGAGCTTGCAGTGAATCACATGGCAGAGCGCTGGAACACAGACTCATAATGAGCCATTCATGAAGACACTACATACATTATAACACATGAGGAACCCAGCACCTCAAAACTCATCTATTAGTCTTCAGGCAAAAAATCCAAACATACTTAATCAAATCTAAACTCATACTCTTTTAAAAAGACCTCCTCGAAAACATTCAGTTTCAGGAGTTCCTCAAATAAAGTGCGATCTGTTCCACTGCTGAACTTGAAAACGAACCAAAATACACAGATAACAGTTTGAAACTTCACTTGAATACACAGCACAAGGACAGTACAACAATGTCCAATGCAGCGGATCCCAACAACACACTATCTCAGACAAATGCTCTGTGATCGGCGTCCTGCTGTTCCCTGAACCAGAGCTGCTCTCCACAACCCCTGCTTCTCAGCAGAAGCACAACCATCACCTACTGCAACAAAAACAAGCTTTTGCCTTTGAGCTGAGCGCCAACAAAAAGATGCAGAGGGTTTTATAAGCACAGCCAATGGATACAAGGAAGAGAAAGACAAGACAATATTGAGGGTCAGTGTATGAAAGCACATTCGTTTGTTTTGTCTAAACCAGAAGTTATCAACTAACAGACAGTGGTCCAGATTTGGACTCAAGACCGGCTCCATCCAAACCTAAAATCAGTTCAAAATATAAAAAAGTTTTCCCATACGTTTCAATCAGGTACAGAAGTGGCATAAAAGTACACAAGATTCAGTGAATCAGACCCATGTATCTGCCACTTGTTCAGTCTTGTGCACAGCCGACAACAAACCAAACACACTGACGATAGCATCATAAAGACCACTTTAGAGCAACTTCTGTTTGTTCATGCGCCAATTACAAAGACTCAAGAGATTTTTTGGGCTATAATCTAATACTGGATATGTGTTGTAAAAAAAGTCAGCTTATTTTTTTTTTATCATTTGTGATTCTACTGAATAAAGTAATGGAGAGAATATTTTGACTATTACCGATGTATAATAATAATAATATTTTTATTTATTTATTATGACTATCATAAGTATAGAGCTCTACACTGTAACAATGAGGGTGATTGTTTAACAGTAAAATACTGTAAAACTGCAACAGTAAAACCTGTTAATTGGTTAACAGTAAGTTTCTATATATGTGAACAACTGTATATCCATTTTATATAATTTCAATTTTAAAATACAGTTTTTGGAAATAAAAAAAAAACAAGTCGTTATACAATTTACAGTGAAAAAAATGTAAATTGACATTCCCAGAATTCCCTGCATGACACTTCACATTTGATGTTTTATCATTGAAATACCTGTTTTACTCAGTGCTTTCCTCCTCAGCTTGTGGAAAAGCGGTTTGTGATAAACTGATTCATCATGTGACTTTCTCATCCCCATCTATTTTTGATTAAATACATTTTTAAACAAGTTTAAGTTAAATTTATAAAACAAATTCTACCATAATTTTACATTAAAAATATTTTTTTAAAGAGTCCCCATTGTGAATACTTTGAAATGTTTTTAACATTGTTAACAAGTCAGTCTGGTGGTGTTAATGAGCCAGTTGCATAAAAGGTTTAGACTACTCTTAGCTCTCAATGTCAAATGCAGAAATGTTAATTCATGCGTTTATGACCTCAAGGTTAGATTATTGTAATGCTTTATTGGGTGGTTGTTCTGCACGCTTAAACTACAGATGGTTCAAAATGCAGCAGCTAGAGTTCTTACTAGAACCAGAAAGTGTGACCGCATTAGCCCGGTTCTGTCAACACTGCACTGGCTCCCTATTAAACATTGTATAGATTTTAAAATCTTGTTAATTACTTATAAAGCCCTGAATGGTTTAGCTCCTCAGTACTTGAGCGAGCTCTTATCGCATTATAGTCCTCCACGTCCACTGCGTTCTCTGGCCATTTGATAATACCTAGAATACCTAAATCAACTGCGGGAGGCAGATTCATTTTCTATTTAGCGCCCAAACTCTGGAACAATCTATCTAACAATGTTCGGGAGGCGGACACACTCTGCCAGTTTAAATATAGATTAAAGACCCATCTCTTTAACCTGGCGTACACTTAACACACTAATACGCTTCTAATATTCAAATCCGTTAAAGGATTGTTAGGATCATCTCCTAGAGACCACCTCTACAGCCCTGACCGTCAGCGGAGTCTAGGACACATAGATGAGCCCCAGAGACAGATCTCCAGCGAAGACCTCGTCACCTAGACAGCCATCGGGAAAAGACCACTGGAACCAGTGGAGCCCTTACACTGACTTTGCTGCAGTTGGAACAAACTACTGATTCGTCTGGCCGGAGAGGAACTGCCCCCCCGACTGAGCATGGTTTCTCCCAAGGTTATTTTTCCAGCGATATCACTGACTTGATTGCACAGATACTATTTAAACTGAACGATGACATCACTGAATTCAATAATGAAATGCCTTTAACTCCAAAATTTTCTTATTTTTATATTATGCAGTTGCTTTGACACAATTTGTATTGTTAAAAGCGCTATATAAATAAAGGTGACTTGACTTACAAGTTAGTCATCTAATCTTTTTCTTTAAAACTGGTCATATTTTTTTTTATTCGTTTTCATAAAAATGTAGATGGGTCTAAATTGAATCCAAGAAATTGCCTCAGACTAGTTCTTAAGACGCAGTCTTAACGTAGAGGCTATGTTTATGCAACTGGCCAGATATGTTTAAAGACAAACTAAATTAATCAGTTAACACCACTGGTCCATATTTTCTCTTTAAATCTGCAGTGTACAAAGACATTAAAAATGTTTTCTACAGTCACAAACATGTAACCAATCTCATCAACCTAAGGATGCTGACTTTATAAGGTAGATGTCTGAGATGGTAAGCTAAAACATGGTTTGTGTAAGATTAGTACACATTATTAGCTAATGATACTAATTAACGCTACATTATCGACATTGTAGAGAATAAAGCATAAAATACATAACCATTCTGATAAATGCATTTTTTACAAATGCTAAATGCATATTAAATTCATACAATATGATCATATTACTCCAATTTTACAGTCTCTGCACTGGCTACCTATTAAGTTTCGTATCGGTTACAAAATATTATTACTTGCCTATAAGGCCCTAAATGATTTAGCTCCTGCGTACCTAACTAGTCTTCTATCACGCTACAATCCAACCCGCTCCCTAAGGAACAAAACTCTGGACTCTTGGTAGTACCTAGGATAGCAAAGTCCACTAAAGGAGGTAGAACTTTTTCATATTTGGCTCCCAAACTCTGGAATATCCTTCCTGATAACGTTCGGGGTTCAGACACACTCTCTCTGTTTAAATCTAGATTAAAGACACATCTCTTTAGCCAAGCATTCATATAATGCATCTCACAATCTTGTACTGCAGGTATATCTGATCAAACGCACATTATTATGCTTTAGCTTGGGTTGAACAAATAATTTTTGCTTGGATGGAACAACAGCTACGTTAATTATGTCTCTATTTGTTTCTCTGTTTCTGGATTAACATCCTGTGGTAACAAGGAATTACACAAGATTCAGTCTGGATCCAACCCTTAAATGATCGGAGATGACCGAACACCTGAGAAGAGATGATGCCAACCCCTCAGAGGACCTCAGAGGAAGTCAACCATCAGACAGAATACAGAATTAACCACATTTTGTCATAAGTTAATTATATTAAGATTCTTCAATTTATAAATCTATTGCAGAAATGTAATTTCCTGTAAAGCTGCTTTGCAACGATTCTATCGTAAAAAGCGCTATACAAATAATCTTGAATTGAATATTAAAGGTGTGTGTGTGTGTGTGTGTGTGTGTGTGTGAATAAGACTTATCAAAGAACAAAATTAATACCCATGACTCCTGGTGATATATTGAGATCTTATGAAGCATAGCGATCGGTGCGTACAGAAAAGTGAACAATATTTACATCATTATTACCTGTAATCTATAGCCTCAGGTAAACAGGGAAATGTAATTGTGTTCCATGAACTGCTTCTTTCGGAACAGATTGTTTCAATTAACTGGTATAATTTACTGGATTATTTACACAATCATGCAATGACGTACCTGTAAAGAATACAATGTATACAAAATTTTATTTTTAAAGCAAGAGTGTGAAACGTGGAAGTTTTCCATGTCTAAATCATATAAAGTGAATAAACTAGTCTTCCTCAGCTCACCTTTTTTCATAAATCATGAGAAACCATACATTTTATTTCACCCCTTCATTCAAGTGTTCGGTTCACAAATGCGCAGATCAGCAGCTCATCAGTTCTTCGGTCAAACTCCGAACTGTTTCCTCAGTTCAGTGACTGTTGGAGGAACTGGAGCGTTGCATGAGTTGGTAAAAACCAGCATCACAGTCGCCAGTATTTTGGCTCATTTCGAGTCGGAGTGAATGTCAGGCGTCCGAAAGTGAGTTTTGATGAAGTAATTTGTTGATTTGTGCTGCTCGAGCTGAGAACTGTTTCAGACGATTCAGTCAGATTTGATGAACTGGTTGAATCTAGTTCAACAAAACGAACCGGTTCAAAATAACGATTTGCTTGTAAACCGAACATAACTCCCGACTGTTTGCTTGAGGCTCTAGATTACAGGTAATAATGTTGCAAATAATGTTCAGCTTCTTCCTCAAACCGATCCTTTTGCTTCGTACGACCTCAATATATCGCCAGGAGCTACGAGTATAAATTGTGTGTTACTTGATATGTTTTTTTAATTATCAAAGACGGACTTGCATTTTATGAATCACCGAAGACAATGATTTTCAGCTTAAAATCTTTACTGTTCCACTCAGGGAAAAAAGTCACCTACATCTTGGCCCAAGGGGAGTAAATTAACAGCAAATTTTCATTTTCGGAGGAACTATCCCTTTAACCAGTTTCACACAATGTGTTCAGAACATAGGTTCAATGACCTCAGGAAAACTTTCATGAATAAGGATCTGAGTTGTGGGAGAGCGCTTGGGACTTTAGATGGAACAATCCAGAATACTGGCTTGGAATCAGTCATGCATATTGTGTTGATTTCCAGTGCCGGACACTTGAATGTGTGTGTTTGCAACTGAGTGAGGAGGATGTGAAGAGCAGGTGTGCTGTACAGCTCCCATGTGAACACACCACCGACAGGAAGATCAGTCTGCATAGAGAAGGCCTACACAGGATGTACAAACCGTTCTGCACAGGAACAAAGATGAGCTCAAACCCTAAGTTACAGCAGAACTGGATAGTCCAGGATGCAACATATTTATTGCATAAATGTATCTGACAAAAGCTGGGTTTCCATCACCCTGTTTTGATGCACATTTTGAAATATCGCATGAGAAACGAGTGAAACGCCAAATTTCGAATACAAATTCCTTAATTAGCAAAAGCATTTTACGCTCGCTTGAGGTGGTTTTTGACTTGTGAGAAAAAGGGTTAATACGAATAATGGGAGATGGAAACGCATTTTGCGAATAACTTCCTCCAAGCGCATGAAAAAAAGTCTTAACTTGAACAAGGATAACTTGACTATAGCAGTGGACTGATCTTGTTCCACAGCATCTGAAATGTTATGGTCGTTCTGAAATGCCTGAGCAAAGTCTGTCATCAAAGTATTTCTGAATAATCGTCTTACACGACTGTGTTCCCAAACAGCAGCATTCACCCCCAAAAGCAATGACAGCATTTATTGTGTTTCGTCTGCTCGCTCTGAGGCGCAATTATTTTTTCATATATGAAAATGATTATATTCAGTAGCATATCCTAGTTTTCTAAAGGCTATTTAGTGCCAGTTTACCAGGAAGTGACAATTTTGTTCTCCTTGACTCGTTGGGTGGAAACGGTGCTCGTTCGCAAATATTTTATGTGATATTCCAATTTTGCTAGAAGTTAGATAGTTAAATTCGCAACTTTGGATGGAAACCCAGCTAAAGTCACTTGTTCTTGTCAATTAAACAGAACCCTTAAGCCATAAATCTTTCAATACATTGAGCTGTGTTAACAGGCATTTGAAGGGAAACCACCTAAAGTTCAGAATGACTAGATTAACATGGGACCCTCCATCTAGTACACATGTGCCACAACCAAATACAATCGAATTACAGAGTTAAACTGATCTGTTTCATCTTGCAGAGATGCTAGCAATATACAGCCATCAGTGTAAGCAGCTGCAAAGCTATAAATGATTGCATAATTTAAAGAACATAAACTACAGTCAAGATGACCTGAAGCTCCTGTTTTGTAGCTGCATGGTTTTCATTTGTTATCACTAAACGGAAATTTAAAATGGTATTTGTATTCACATTACCCTTTACAATGTAAAAAAATGACTAAATGCCACCATTCCGCTGCTTCTGATAAAACATCTGGTTAGTTAATATCTACCCAATTCTGTCCATATACACTAGTTTGGTGTTGGTAAGACTTTTTTACATCTTTTTAAAATAAATTATTTGATCAAAAATATTGTGAAATATATAAAAACAGTATATTTAAATATATTATACAACAATTTATTCCTGTGCTGCAAAGCTGCATTTTCAGCATCATTACTCCAGTCTTCGGTGTCACATGATCCTTTAGAAATCATTCAATATGAGAAAAGTCAACTCACCGGACAGGACGACCTCAATCAGATCTCCCTCATGGATATCCTCTGCCGATGTTAGCCGCTGGAGGATGTTGTCCGAGTTCAGATCATGGCGGAAGAGCAAGATCTTATCATACAAGCCAAAGAATCCACATTCTGGGAACTGAGGAGGAGACGATGGGATTTGTTATTAATAATGAATCAAACATCAAAAGAGTTTCTTCTCTTGATCAGCAACTTTGCATAAATACAAATCAATTTATTATTTCATATTTAGAATGTCATATTCATTAATGACTTGAGATTTATCACGTATAATACAATTATTCTATAAAGACCGTTATTCTATAATTAATGTGTAGTTGAAAAAAATTCATTATTTTACAATAATGATCATTTGACTATTATCCTGTTTATTTTAAAGCTACTCAAAAGTTAAAGCTTCTATTTAGAAGGAGAAAAAAGTTTAAAGCTGTTGAAAACCAACAATATTATACATTATTTATACAACAGTATCATTGTGGAAAAGTTAGTTACATGTCTTCCTCTATTTTAAGTTCTCTCTTTAAGACAGACAGACAGATAAACTCTTAAAAATAAAGGTGCTTCATACGGATGCCATAGAAGAACCATTTTTGGTTCCACAAAGAACCATTCAGTCAAAGGTTCTTTAAAGAACCATCTCTTCCTTACCTTTTTATAATCTGAAGACCTTCTTTCACCAAAAAGAACATTTTGTGAAACAGAAAGGTTCTTCAGATATTAAAGGTTCTTTATGGAACCATTTAGACAAAAAGGTTATCCTATGGCATTGTGAAGCACCTTTATTTTTACGAGTGTAGATGGAGAGTCCTACAAATGAGAGAGTATAAAATGCTAAAAGTATGGACAGCACTGAATTATTGCTTACACAATAGTACACACTGACACACATGACCATTCAGAATCAAGTCTTCCGGATATCCATATAATAATGCGTGATGAATCCTAATTCCTGTGCTCGAGCCAAAGACAGTACGACAAGAGAAAGACACAGAAAGACAGACATCCAGGCACTGTTTTTCAGCCTCTGAGGAGATTACTAAAGCTGGGAGGCATGCGGAGCCGAGCAGAGTCTGGAATATTAGCCCTGCAAAGGGAAGGTCTGAAAAACATCTGTTGAAATCAAGCCCACAGTGATGAGTCACACTACTGTTCTCCACTTCCTCCAGCACAGTTCTTCTCCACGTGGAAGAAATGCCAAACACCAAAAGAAAATGACTTGCAAGATAGAGGGCTCATTACCTTTGCTTATATGTCATTTCTTCTTCGCATTTTTAACATGCCTAAATATATCCATAAACAGAGCCAAATATTTGCACACAATGTCTCTTTAATCAGTGTAAAAAAAAGCAGTGTCTCTTTAATCAAATACAGTGTAAAAATTCAAGGTTGTCAATTAAACACTATTTCTATTTTGGAACTTCAGAGAAGAGTAATTCAGTTATTACTTTGTCATTATTATAGCAATTTACTATCAATTTCTGAGTGAAGTTTGTTTCAAGCTAAATTCTTTTTTTCTACAAAGTACAACTCCATTATGGTCAGGAATTCAGGCAATTTGTATGTCAGTTGGAACTAGTTAAGTTAGTAAACTAAGTTAAGAGAAAAACATAAACATTCCAAAATGAAATAGTGCCACAGTCAGAGGTGAGAAGTCCTGTCAGGATATGATCACAGCCAATTCTGAGGTATTTCCTCTTATCAAGAATCACCAAACACCCTCCCATTCAGAAGATTTCACCGACATGTCTCTGGTGTACTCTGGGATCTACATCGGGGGTTTGTCAAATTAAAGGGTCATTGGGAGTATATAGAGAAATAATTGCTGAATATGTCAAGTTGAGTCAATTCATATTTATTTGTATAATGCGACACAATACACATTGCTTCAAAGCTGCTTTACAGGAAATCACAATGTTGATGTTAATAATACAATAACCGCAGATTATAGCTGGATAATAATTGAACTTTTTGCAACAAACAAAGCAATCAAGCAGATGAGAGGTGCTATAGCACTGTATCGTTAACTGATAAAGTACGACACACTTATAGAATATATCCAACTTTATATGAAGAGCTGGGCAATAATATAGTGACATTCTGCAATAAATAAATACATTTCAACAAAATGCAATTTTATATATATTACAATAAGTATCTTCTATACATTTTCAGTTTTTTTCTACCAAAGCGTTCTTTGGAGTTGGCTTGCTTGTGATGAAATATTTCTAAAGCCTTTCACACCAGGCCAAGTGGAAGCATTGGATATCAGAAATGAGGGGATGAAAGATGATGGAGAGGAAGAGAGGGGGTATAGGAATGGATGGGTGAGGATCAAAGCTGCCCCTTGCTGAAAGGTCTGGATGCGGTACGTCTCACTACCAACGAAACAATCCATCTGACACAGCTGTTTCCCGGCTGGGTCCTGACACACAAAGCACCCAAAACAATACTGCCCATAATGCCAGGGCCAATCAAATTCACGGCCAATGTTTCTGGCATTGCCCCAATGTCACCTGTGTGCAGAAATCCCTGTCTGACTCCAGACCAGGATCTCACAATCAACACAATGACTGTCATCAAAAACAGAAAAAATGCACTGAAATCATGAAGGAAAGGAAAAAAAATATTTATCAGTACAATTGTATTTAAAGTAGGTCTGTCGATTTAACATGTTACAATTGGTAATTTGGGTTAAAAAAATGATGTGTTAAAATAATTAATGCATTTAGCACACCCACCCCTCACAGATCTGTATGGGATGAAATTAGTCTCAAATGTATTAACAAATGCATTCACAATTATCCATGAACTTGATAAATGTGGCAAATGTATCTTACTATCCACAACCAAATTCCCGTCAACTGTGAAATTCAGAATTACATGAACATGCAGCGGTTTGTACAAATAGGATCATGTTTGTGAAAACAGATGCTTTATTTAGCATTATCATAATTTGTGCATGCGACAAGGAAGATGTGCATTTGTGGATCAAGTGGCACAAGTGCATTTGTTGGCGTCTTTCCCGAGTCAATCCCATTTGATTCATTTGGATTTTGAGACTTTCTTTGTGCAGTTTTCAGCATTTCACAACCCACACACAAACAACTACCAATGAATAAGCCCCAGTGCAATTCATTAATGTGTGTATATCTACCCATCATTTTGAAAAACTCACAAATGCTGTCAGGTCCATATATATTTGGACACACAATTTGTATTATTTTATCAGAGATCAGGTTTCATTTATCACGTGAGGAGAGTGAGTCTAGTTGACTCAACATGATAGCGGATTATTCAGTATCGAAACTAAATTAAAAAGCTGTTTGAAAATATTTTGGATTTTTAATTGGATAATTTCTTAGCCAAGATCTGTGTGAGAGTAATTAATTATTTACATTTTTAATCACTTAACAGCCCTAATTTAAAGTTCAAGAAAACTCAGTTTAAAGGGTTGAAAGAAAGAAAGAAAGAAAGAAAGAAAGAAAGAAAGAAAGAAAGAAAGAAAGAAAGAAAGAAAGAAAGAAAGAAAGCAGGATGATGAGTCAATAAGTAATCATGTTAAATACCCGTGATCTCAATATGGACCAAAATAATTGTGATTATAATTTTTTCTATAATCAAGAAACTAAAATAAAGGTGGAATAAGATGCAATAAGACTGAATTTTAAGCCAAACCGGTTTCAAGCATTCAAGTTTGAGCAGCCCGTCTCATTTTGCACAATGGTTCCTGGAAAACGGTCTCAATCGCAAAATCCTTACACTGCACTGGAACGTTCACTCCCTTGAAAAACTCCAAAGCACCGCAAAAACTAGGGATAATCAAAGCTTACTATGCTTCCTTACTGTAAATATAAAATAAATATAATGACACACACAATAGAACATTTGAAAAGTGAGCCAGGGTACATTCCAGTGATCAAATTCGTGTACACGATATACAGATTCACGAGCTTGGGAGCTAGTTTTTACACAACATCGGGTAAAATAATTATAATAATACAAATAAAAATAACTGATTGACCTAAACATAAGCCAGGTGGATTAAGTGGAAATATTTGGCCATTTGAAAGTATTATATTGATTATATCAAACAGCCACCCTGGTATCTAGACATTGTAATCTGCATCAATCACTAAAACAAACCATATAGGCTGCACACATTGCATAATACATATCATTTCCAGCAAAGTTCTTCTCACTCCTTAAATTATATTAAAATAACTAATCTGCAAAATGCAGCTGAAATCCGTAAAATGGCTTGGTCATGTTAAAACCATCATAATTCCATGCTGCTAGGCTTGCTTTATCCCTTAATGTACAGGAAACATAAAAAGCCTTCGTCTTTCTGTTGAATTATATAAGCTCATTTGACACAGCTGGACATTGGATCTAATCTGCATCCCATTTCATTCATAACAGATAAAAGAGCATCCCTTGGCTGTTTGAATGACCCCACTCTGGCTGGAGTTAGCATACAGACATCAACAGCAGATCAAATGTTAACTCTCTGCTGGAGACTAGCAACGACAATGTTCAATTCCTATTGCATATGTATGATGAGAATCGGAATATTGTATCAGCATTTTCATTTATCACAGCTTCAAATCCATAAAATGAGTTATGCCTGAGTCTTATTTAAACCTCTCATATCGAGTGTCTGGTGTTCCCTTCATGGTATTATCATGTGTGATATCATCATGCTATGATCCAAAGAGCTGAGGCCTTCTGAAAAAAAGGTTGTGGATGCCTGTGAGTCTGGTAAGGGATTTAAAAATAATCTCCAAATTATTTGAAATACATAATTCCACTGTAGATTTCAAATGACTGCCAACTTGTATAGGTCTGGCCATCCCAGCAAATTCAGCCTAAGAGCAGGTTGTCTGGTACAAAAAGTCTTCAAGGACCCAAAAAATGTAATCAAAGGATCTGCTAGTAAGTCTTGCAAATGCATGCATCTACAATGAGAAAGACCATGCAAAAGCCTGACCTGCATAGGAGGCATGACAAGAAAAAGCATGTGCTGTCTAAACTGAAGATCAGAGAATTACTGAATTACTCACCTCATGGCATTCAAAACATTTAAGACCTTCGTACGTCTTCAGAACACAAATTCTGGGTGATTTTTGGGTGAACTATCCCTTTTATTAAACCCTCGTCTAGCGATCCCAATGCTCCAAATAGTAATTAAACATCTAAAATCATCTTTATTTGTACATTTTCTTTATTGTACAAACAATACAGATTTGTAAAGGCTGATAACACTATTTTTGCTATGTTTTTATGTGCACCACTCCCTGCATGAGATGAACAAACCCAGGGGCAATGGGGGCTTGGTGGCCATGATGACCCTAAAGGTGCTGTTGTCGCCTGATCTGCTGCAGAGGGTGAACTTCTTTGTTAAGAACTGAAATGTGTATTTATTTATTTTTCGCACTCATTATTTGTTTATTTATGAATTTGTATTATTTCCAGAAGTCCAGAAATGTATTGTTTTCTGGCACTGTGCCAGATTATTTGTTTATTTATGTATTTCTTTTGTTTCCAGAAGTCCAGAAATGTTATGTTTTCAGGCACTGTGTAAGACAGGTTCATCTCAGTGGTCAGTTTTTGAAACAGACATCACAATGTCTTGAATAAATACAAATACTGTGAACAAACACTTTTTTGCCTCTTCTGTTACACGTAGGTCTACATCAAGATATATCGTAAATCAAATTGTCTGGCAATGAATAGAGTAGGCTATTTCAGAATCACTGTATCATGATACCATCGATATGATGGACAAAATTGTATTGTAGTTGCAGTACACCAGAGTCCTATGCAATTATTCATGCCTCACTAAATGCTGCAAAGTGTCCTCCTTTTTAGTGTTATGGAAATGGCCACCTTAGTCACGTTTCAGTCACTATTTCATATTCATCCAATTGTCTGACAGCAGAAACAGAAACATATACCAATGAAAACAGTTTTAATGCAAATTTACAGGTGCATCAATAAATTAGAATGTCGTGGAAAAGTTCATTTATTTCAGTAATTCAACTCAAATTGTGAAACTTGTTTATTAAATAAATCCAATGCACACAGACTGAAGTAGTTTAAGTCTTTGGTTCTTTTAATTGTGATGATTTTGGCTCACGTTTAACAAAAAACCCACCAATTCACTATCTCAACTAATTAGAATATGGTGAAATGCCAATCAGCTAATCAACTCAAAACACCTGCAAAGGTTTCCTGAGCCTTCAAAATGGTCTCTCAGTTTGGTTCACTAGGCTACACAATCATGGGGAAGACTGCTGATCTGACAGTTGTCCAGAAGACAATCATTGACACCCTTCACAAGGAGGTTAAGCCACAAACATTCATTGCCAAAGAAGCTGTTCACAGAGTGCTGTATCCAAGCATGTTAACAGAGAGTTGAGTGGAAGGAAAAAGTGTGGAAGAAAAAGATGCACAACCAACCATCCGCAGCCTTATGAGGATTGTAAAGCAAAATCGATTCAAGAATTTGGATGAACTTCACAAGGAATGGACTGAGGCTGGTGTCAAGGCATCAAGAGCACCACACACAGACGTGTCGAGGAATTTGGCTACAGTTGTTGTCAGAGGTGTCTTACCTGGACTAAGAGAAGAAGAACTGGACTGTTGCCCAGTGATCCAAAGTCCTCTTTTCAGACGAGAGCAAGTTTTGTATTTCATTTGGAAACCAAGGTCCTAGAGTCTGGAGGAAGGGTGGAGAAGCTCATAGCCCAAGTTGCTTGAAGTCCAGTGTTAAGTTTCCACAGTCTGTGATGATTTGGGGTGCAATGTCATCTGCTGGTGTTGGTCTATTGTGTTTTTTGAAAACCAACGTCACTGCACCCGTTTACCAAGACATTTTGGAGCACTTCATGCTTCCTTCTGCTGACCAGCTTTTTAAAGATGCTGATTTCATTTTCCAGCAGGATTTGACACCTGCCCACACTGCCAAAAATTGGTTAAATGACCACGGTGTTGGTGTGCTTGACTGGCCAGCAAACTCACCAGACCTGTCAAAGAAGCCTGGGCTTCATACCACCTCAGCAGTGCCACAAACTGATCATGTCCATGCCACGCCGAATTGAGGCAGTAATTAAAACAAAAGGAGCCGCTACCAAGTATTGAGTACATATACAGTAAATTAACATACTTTTCAGAAGGCCAATAATTCACTCATTTTATTTTATTTTTTTGGTCTTATGAAGTACTCTAATATGTTGAGATAGTGAATTGGTGGGTTTTTGTTAAATGTGAGGCAAAATCATCACAAATAGAACCAAAAGATTTAAACTACTTCTGTCTGTGTGCATTGCATTTATTTAATACATGAGTTTCACAATTTGAGTTGAATTACTGAAATAAATTAACTTTTCCATGACATTCTAATTTATTGAGATGCACCTGTAGCTGCATCAAAATACAGTATGTGGCACAGAAAGTCAAACAAATGTAATAATAAATTAAATAATTTTTTTCATGTGTCTAATACACATGAACAAATTATTTGAAAACATCTAGGACCTTTGAAACATGTCTACTCTTCATGTTCTATGTTAACTATGGGTTCACTAATAATAAACATATTGCATAAAGCAGGGGTCTTCAATGTTTTTCAGGGTAAGGACCCCTTAGGTGACAGAGATATGGAGCAGGGACCCCCAATACAAAATGTGTCTAGCAGAGCTATATAAAGCATACAGCCTTCGATATTGATAGAAACTAATCACATTATGATTAAGAATAAATTATATTATGTTATACTGTATGTATATTATTTTAAGACAGCAGGTCAGAACTATGCACATTAATATTGTTGCACATGCATGTATATTACATTTGATTGTTAAGAATTTAGATTTATAAATAAAAATCAGATGGGCATTTACATTTAGATAAAAATTAGATGGGAATTTACATTATGAACTTCAGCTATAAGTAGGGCTGTCACGATAACTACTTTTTGTTGTGCGATATATTGCACCAAAATTAATTGCGATAAACGATATTATTGTCATTTTAAGACAATTTTATTTCACTGATTATATAATTACAGTATGACAATATAATAGCATAATAATGCAAGTGCACTCTTTCAAAGAACAAAGAACATTTTATTCTTAAGAATAAAAAAGTTTGCAGCATATTTTTAAAAGCTGGTTTTTCGACCGTGTTTAATGGCTGCATCTCTTTGGCTATATAGCGAGTTACGCTATCTGTGAGTGTGCGTAACAGATAACTGTAACAGATTACTGTCTGGAAGACCCCTCTCCAGCTCCAGCTGCGGTTGTTGTTCCCAGATTGAAAAACTGGGTGGGATGGTTATGTTTTAAGTGAGATTTTAGGTTAGTTGTGTTGCCTCTTTTCGTTGCCACTGTTTTTAAACAAAGTCGACATACCGGCTCATTCACGTTAATTGGCTCTCCTCTCTCATTCGGCTTAAAGCCAAAATGTTCCCACACCGGAGCTGAAGATTGCGGCTACTGGCTGTAGTTGTCACGAAACACTTTATAACGCAGTGGGTTCTCGCCTTCTCTTCACCTGTCGCTGTCCGCTCTGTGCGCGTGTGTGTGGGGGAGACGCTGCCTAAGCCCCGCCTCCGCCACAGAGAGCAGACGAGATGACAGAGGTAGCGCGATCGACTAAAATGTTGGTGATATTCATTTTTATGTAAAAATTAATATAATCATTATTTGTAATTATAAAAAAAATGATCAGTCGCAATATATCGTGGCACCAAAAATGATCGCGCTCATATCCATATATCGTGCGATAAGTCGATATATCGACTATCGCGACAGGCCTAGCTATAAGTTTATACAAAAATTCACATTTAAATTTTAGGCTATACTGTCAAATGGACAAATAAATGTTTACTTCAACTTTAGCTTCAAGGTACCTAAAACTTTTTTTATTTTTTATTACTGTAGGGATGGGGCAGCAGCTCCATGACAAGAGTGAGATATTTAAGATTATTTACAAGGCATTACTTTTACAAATAATTCGAATGGAATTTAAAAAGTACGTTGATACGAATATTGTTTTTAGCAATCTTATTAGTCTGCATTTAGATGCGTATCTATTTTGACATATCTTTTTGTCCTGTGCTAGTATCATGTCTATTGCAGCTTCAGAATGAATCACTCATTTAGATGTCACTTCCAAAACTCTGCAGCGTGTAATTGACCGCCAGTCCTCTTAGCAGCATGAAAAACTATTATTTTATTCAACGGATTAGAGCTAGGCCTAAATATAGCCTCAGGAGTGCGAAAAGCCGATCACTTTACAATCACTAAAAAGCTGTCACTCATCTCAGTTTGGGCGCTCAGAAGGTTCCATTAAAATCAATAAAATTGTCTACACTGCACAATGAATCTCTTACTTACATTGTGCCATTCTTTGTTAATGAGAGAGGATTCAACAGAGTGAGCAATGAGCATAACTCATCACCGAACAGAAACTCCAGCATTTTGAGCGGTGAGTGATGAGTTTGCTAAATCACCAATAGGCTAATATGTGTGAGTTGGAATGAGCAAATCCTCAAATTACTGAGCTACAGCCGTTTAAGGCGTTCAGCAGCTGATTTTGAGAAAAATCGAGTTGAAGTTTTCTGAAGATGCCAAAGCAAAAATCACAAAGAAACGTTGCATATTTTCCTCATTGTTTTGTTAATATTAATTACTATATTATTAATCACAATATAGCTATTTTATTTACTTTATCTTTGATATTAAAAGTAAGAACAAATATGCCAATAAACAGTAGTTGAATCAAGAACAGCGAGTGATTCCGTCTTTTCTTTTAATGTTTGATTGACATTGAGACTAGGGCTGCACGATTAATCGAAAAAAAATCACGATCTCGATTCATACATAAATGCGATCTAATTTCTAAATGACGGCGATTTACTCGTGTACTGCTACATTCACGCTGCTATTGGTCACACTCATACAATAACAAAACACGATTAATTCACCAATCAATCATACATCTCGATCCCTTCTCTCCTCTCCCTCATTGGCCATGTCACTCACGTGACGGTAACAAGGCGGCAGACCTAAACGGAGTCATTTTACGTGGTGGATTTGTAACGGTAAGAGAGAGGAAAAAAATGAACCCCAGTGTGGAAAATCCTGGTGGCGACGGTGAGAGTGAGGATGTATCAATATTGGTACAGAAAAAAGGAGCACATTCCACCGTGTGGAACTTTTTCGGATTTAAATCTCAAGACGATGCGCAAAGAGTCGTAATTTGTAAACAGTGCTTTGGCATCGTCGCAGCACCGCAAGGTAACACCACGAATCTCTACAATCACCTCAAACGTCACCACAGAATACAGTATGAGTTAGCCATGAAAGACAAGGGAGCCACACCTCATAATACCAGTCGCCAGACCACACAAACTTCCATAACTCAGACGTTGTACGGAGCATCGCCATACCCTCCAAGTTCCCAGCGGCACAAAGAGATAACAAACGCCATCGCTATCATTTAGCTAAAGACATGGCTCCAATCAACACTGTTGAAACGAGGGATTTAAGGCAATGATAAAGACTTTAGACAAGCGCTACTCTTTGCCCTCTCGCAACTATTTTTCATCCGTTGCACTGCCAGGTCTATACACCCAGTGTCGAATGACAGTCGAGAAAGAACTGCAAAATATGCAGAACTTCGCTGCAACAACAGACCTATGGTCAAGCCGAACCATGGAGCCGAATTTAAGCTTGACAGTGCATTTCATAACAAGTGACTTCAACGTGAAAAGCCGCTGTCTACAGACGGCGTTCTTCCCTGCTGATCACACTGGTGAGGAACTGGCACAGGGACTAAAGGAGAGTCTTGACTCCTGGAGTTTGGAGGAGGAAAAAATGGTGTGCATCACCACAGACAGTGGAGCAAACATTGTAAAAGCAGCCTCCCTGAACAACTGGACAAGGCTTCAATGTTTTGGCCATAGGCTACATCTGGCTATAGGTGAGCTGTATATTAAACACCCAGTAACATTTTCATATTTTCATTTAAATCAGAAAATGTGTCGTTATGTTTTTTATTAAATACTTGACCTATGACAGAAAACAGAATAAAATAAAAACACACAAGGTACTATTTAGGGCTGCACAATTAATCTAATGCAGTGGTTCCCAAACCTTTTCTGAAGTACCCCCAGCCCTGCATATTTTGTTTGTCTCCCACATCTATCACACCTGATTGAACTCATCAGCTCATTAGTGGAGACTGCAAGACCTGAAGTGGGTGTGTCAGATAAAAGGAGACATACAAAATGTGCAGTGCTGGGGGTACTTCATGGAGAGGCTTGAGAACCACTGATCTAATGCAATTGTCATGCACATTTTGTCAGTAAAGCAGATTCTGTAATCAGCAGTAAATCTCCATCACCTGCTTTCAGTGGAGCAACATTTAATACACAGAGCCGCAGTTTTGCCTAATCACGATTTAATTCGATATTGTGCAGTGCTAATATATACACACATTAACCAGACATAAGCAGAAAAATAAAAGTATAAATGGGACTTTTACTCTGATGCTTAAATGAACATTGAGGATTGTATGTTTCTACATTTTAATCTGTGACTTTAACTAATTACTTTTATTTAAAATTTAGATAAAAAAAGTTTAAGTTTAAGCACACAATTAAGTTTATCCTGCTTTGTGTGTCCCATTATATTGAATTGTAATAGCTATTTTAACATTTAATGCAAGAAAATGTATGGAATGTTAAATTCATTTACTGCAGAGTTGATAACAAATACAAATTTTATTTTTAGAGAATGCAATGAAAGATTCACGGATTGACCGTGCTGTGGGTCTTTGCAAAAGCTTGTGGCCTACTTCAGCCATAGTTGGAAGCGGAGGAGGGAGCTTGCTGTTGCCCAAAAGGAGCTCAACCTGCCTAAACACAAGCTTAAAACCGAGTGCCCAACAAGATGGGGATCCCGACAAGCTATGGTCCAGAGGATCCTTGAACAGCAAACTGCTATCGGACATGTTCTCTCCTCTGACCGGAAGGCTAGACACCTGACACCAACCTGGCAGGATATCGAAGTCCTTGAAGTGGTCAACAAAACGCTCACCCCACTGGCAGACTTTACTGATGCTCTGTCAGGAGAGCATTATGTTACTATCTCCTCAGTCAAGCCAGTCCTCCACCTTTTTGAGACAATGATGGCAGTGCAGGAAGATGATACAGATCTCGCACGATCAATAAAGTCAAAAATCCTGCATTACCTTAAAGAAAAGTATAGTGATCCACACACTCAGGAACTGCTTGACGTAGCCACAGCATTGGATCCACGGTTTAAACTGGACTATGTCGGCGAGGACAAAAAAGTCAGTGTCAAGGATAGACTGAAAAATGAGATGACTAGCATTGGTATGGTAAGTATATCTTTACATAATTCATGATATTTATTGTCTCACAGAGTAAGACATTTACATTAGGCTACATTGTTTATAGCTGCAAATAATTGAAATTGGATTTAGCTAACCCACCTTAGTTTTTAACTGCTGAGATGTTACTTTTGTTAGCAAGTGTAGAATATTAAGATTTTTAAGTGATCTTTTCTTTTTTCCAGCAAAGTCCCCCCACAACTGCCCCTAGCGCCCAGCCTTCACTGCCCCCCGTAGAAAGACCTTAGGCAGTTTTTTTAAAGCAGCAAAGGGCAATGAGGCAGCTGCACCATCTGATGTTTCTTCTCAAGAGAATGATGTTGACATGGAGCTAGGCTCATATCTGCTCACAAGAAACATTGACAGCGAAGATGACCCCATAGTCTGGTGGAAGGAACACAAGGGACAATATCCAAAACTGTCTGTGCTGGCAAGGAAATACCTTTGTATCACTGCTACAAGTTCCCCATCAGAAAGGGTTTTTAGCACAGGGGGGAACATTGTAACATGCCTGCGTTCCTCCCTGAAACCTCAAAATGTTGATAGGTTAGTGTTCTTGGCCAAGAACCTTTAAGGTTCTGTGCCAATTGGAGCAAAAAGCACGGGTTCTATTTATTTAATATTGTTAATGTTCTTTTATGTTCAACAACTTAAAGCTTTTAAATTATTCACTTTAAGGGGTCTAAAATACAGAAGAGAGACAATTTTGTGTTACTCCAGCACTATATTATTCTGAATGGTGTTTTTTTTTTTGTACTTGAGTGAAATAAATTTAGTTTGAAAAAAAATGAGAATCGTGTATGAGAATCGTGATCTCAATTCCCATGGAGAAAAATCGTGATTCACATTTTTGCAAGAATCGTGCAGCCCTAATTGAGACTGCTCTATCTTAAGACCTATTGTAATGCATGGATCTAATATAATGTTACACGTCAGATTTCTGACCAACCATTAACTAAACATTTATGTAAGACAAAACAGATTATGCTTGTGTGAATCTCACCAAGACATATTTTGCAATAATGTAGCCTACTTTCTCGGAGATCGTGCGCAGGAGGCGCATTATGCACACTCTTTGCAAATGTCACGCCCGTTTCACACAGCAAAAGTGAGCGGCATTAAAGTGGTGTGTAAGCAGATGTTTGTTCTGTTCTCATCAGCATGCGATTTAAAATCACATTTCACTGGTTTGAATCTTTGTCATCGAGAATTCGATATGAATATGCACAAAGCTGGAATGCTGCGCTTTGTAATAGACCTACAACTTGAGAAGCAGCAGCAGTCGTTCAGAAGTGAGCCGAGAAAAAGGTACTCCTCTCAGAAAATGTAAAAATATTATTTTAGATGTTTAATTCCTATTTGGAGCATTGGGATCGCTAGAAGAGGGCTTAACATATTTTTGTGAAAACCTCAAATTTGACCAAAACTTTTCAAATTTGACTTTTTTCACTTTTGTCTGTAGCTGAAAATTATTTTGCATTTTTTCCGACTCATTTTGCTAACATGGGTCACCTATTAAAATATCAACTGGGAGTGCTCTTGCTTTCTTTTCGTGGTGCTTATATTTAAAATGGACTTTCTGATGTGTTTTACCCATATTTTTATTTTTGTAACAAAAATATATTTTGATCAAACATTAATTGCCGGACCGCCTGCTGTGTGGATGCGGACCCCCGGTTGAAGACCGCTGGTATAAAGCATCCATATTTGTCCATGCCCATGTTGATTAAAGAATTAAAACTTGAAAAGTATTAAATTAAGGTACATTTAGAACAAATAAGAATGTGCAATTAAGTTAATTCATGACAATAATGCGATTAAATGTGATTACATATTTTAATCGATTGAGAGCCCCAAATTAAAATTACTAAAATTAAATGTAGGCTTATGCTGGTAACTCATCTTTCCTCATCAATATAGGCTATATTTTTTCACACTTCACATTCTCGCTAATTCAAGTTTTTATATAAATGAACCTCTGAAGGGAACTGAATGTCTTGAGAAAAGTTTCAATGGCATTTTCATTTTAGCTGATAAAGTATAATTTGAGCCGAGCGCTGATTTGTTTACAGACGTTACTGGGGAAATCGCTATATCTCTGATGTTCCTGCTGGCAGAGAATGAATGTGCATTTTCAATAATCCAGTCTGCAGTTTTTGTTCAGAGCAATGCAAAAATCCACCCACATAAACCCGTTTTACTTTACTATTTACTATTGGACTCAACTATGGGGCACCATTATACAGCAGCAAGCATCATGACAAAAAAGGAACCTCAACGGTAGGTCTGGGCGATAAATCGATTTTATCTATTAACTCGAATGTGTAGCTTACGTCGACTTGTTTGAATGAAAATCGGTTTTCTCTTTAACATTCACCGACGCTCCCCTCTGGGCTCCCGTAGCTCTGAATGGGCTCAGCCCTTCCCTGTGCATTTGCCATATGTTGGGCCGATAGACGATAGGTGTGTTCGACTTGAAGCAGCGCTGCACAGAATTATCACTGTGTGACATCAAAATACTGCGAGAGCGATAAAAGCAGATGGATCCTTATGCTTTTTGACTTTAGCGTGTGCTGTCTCACTAAATGTCTCAATACATGAACAACATCTCCAGAACTGCTCTGAGAGTCACTTCATGAGCATTTTACCATTTGATTTGAATAAAAATAGCATCATATCATATACACCCAGAACTGTGAAGGTATTCACGGAAAACCGTCAAAATAAAACTTTGGTTAAACTTGGAAAACACTGAGGCAGAAATATATTAATATTGTTCAGCAGAATGTACTTACTACTACTAGACTACTATTAAAATTATTAAAACTATATTTTTAAGTAATGATCACACAACATTTCTTCCATGTTTTAATTTTAATAGTAAACCCCCTTTGTTTGACAAAATAAATACTATTTTATTTTCAAATCATTTATAATTTACTTAATAATTTAAAGATACATTAAATTAATGTTTTAATGTTTGATAACCAGATACAGAACAAATCATTTTTGAGAAAAAAGTAAACATTTCATAAGGCTATTTTAAGAATAAATTTGAATAAACTAAGTTGTTTTTATGCATTCAAATAATTAGACCTGCTACAACACAGAATTTGGTAACAATAAAACACGGCAAAATAAAATAAAACACCCACTTATGAAAGTGGATAAAGATTTTTATCAGCCTAATGTTATGTTTATGTTCACCTATAGCCTACTACAAAAGCCCTTCTTTATCTAAATGTTGTATTTAATTTAATGTTCAACTGCTTTTTTTATTTTTTTGTAAAATGTAACTTTATAATTGTCATTTTCTTCAATCATGTAATTACTATAACAGTTATAATATGGTGCGTAATGTTTTGTTTGTTTCAGCCAGTTATAGTAGGTAAATAGGTACATTGTGTGCACATGATCAGGATAGTACCACCTCCGCCTCATTTTGAGCAGGAAAAACCCTGCACCTGATGCTATCGTCCATCACAGATGGCTGATAAACACAAGCAGTTTCCAGTCTAACATTTGAAAGTAAATAAATTGAGACATATTTACTGTTGTACCTTGTTCTGTAAAATATTACAATAATTATCTTTTTATTCTAAATGATTACTGCATTAACAGTAATACATTACATGTTTTTATTAAAAAAATATATAATGTCACAAATAATATTATGAAACAATGTATTATTATTATTTAAAAACATTATGGTTTGTTATTGTTAAATTATTTAAATATTAAGCCAAAAGGAGTCAGGTTCAAACTAAAATAATACCTGCATACCTGAATACCTGCATTTAGTGAACCTGACTCCTTTTGTTACGTGACAATTTGATAAGCAGTTGGCTTCCGTTTCAGACACCACCATTTGAAAACATATACATCCCAGTGTGTCAAAGTTCAAAAAATGTCCTACCTGGATCCCTACTGGATCCCAAGTCATGATAAGTAATTTCACCAGAGCACCTTTCGGATGGGTTTGGGCTAAGGCTGTCAAAAACTCATTTGAATTTCGAATATTCATCGAATTTAAAATAAAATTCACATTCGAATGCAAAACGCTGCATTCGAATTTTAGGTGTCCATCAGGCAGCTTGGCACAAAATGCGATGACGAGGTGCCGTTGTATTTTAATGCTTTTTTTAGCCTGTCCAGTTGAACCCACTCGATGCGGTGCTGCACATTCAACATATTGTGCAAAGAGAGAACATCAATGTGGAGAAGATGTTGTTTACCTCGAAACTGAAACCAAGCCGTTCACACAGAAGCATATTTATTGTATTTTCTATAGGGACTTCTATCATTGTTGCACTCGCGTCTCACACATGGCGTCTACAAAGCCATGTACAATTAATGTAAGTTCAACTTAAAAAAAAAACATACAATAAACTAGCTTGCTCAAACATTTAGTTGGACATTTTAAACCTACAAGTGTATTTATGATAGTACTAACTGCAAAGTGACTGTAATGGGGTAATCAAAATAGCCTTTTTACTCAATTAGCCTAGTCTGTGCTTTTTTTAGTTTAGTAAATTTAACTTCGTTTTTAGATCGCATTGTTACAATTTTAGAATGTAATGTGATTTCAACCCTTTTTGCACATTATATATGCCTACATGGTTACATTCACTTTATGTATTTGTTTAATCCAAATACAAAATACAGAGATATGCACCGTATACCATAAATCAGCCCAAAAATACAGAGATATTAATTTTTGCTCATATTGCTCAGTCCTTTGAAGAAATGTGCATTTGGTAATATATAGCTCGATGCATCCTCTTGTGGCCTCAGGAGAGAAGCCAAAAGCTTGTTTTTTCTAACCGAATGTATGCCTTTTAAATTTGAATATAATTCAAATGTTAATAATATTTTAGTATAAAATTTGAATTTAGTATTTCAGCCAATTTGACAGCCCTAGTTTGGGCTTTACATTTCTCAGAAGAACATCCACAGAAAAGAGTTGATCATACTTTCAATGCTGTAACTATGTTCCTGTGTGGCTCAGTGGTAGAGCATTGCGTCAGCAGCGCAAAAGGTTGTGGTTTCGATTCCCAGGGAACACACATACTAATGAAAATGTATAACCTGAATGCAATTGTAAGTCGCTTTGGATAAAAGCGTCTGCTAAATGCATAAATGTAAATGTAACTAGCCGAAACCTGTGAAGGGAAAGTGATCTATTTCATTTTGAGCCAATGACTTCAAGCATTCTCTTCTTCAAATCTTTTTGTAATTATACCCAGATCTGTTTTTCCACTTGAATGGATGTCAGGTGAGACCTCCAAATCAATGTTGAGCTCTTCTGAACTCTTTACATTTATTCTGAAAGATCACTGAACTTGAAGAGGCTCAGACTTTCATCAATGACATCAGAACAGATAAGAATGTGAATGGTGCAAGACTTTAAAAAATATGGTTCATTCTATTAAAATACTTAACTGCATGTGTATTACTGGAGTGGTGGTGCAAAAGATGACAGATTTTTTTCAGAATTTTCTAGTTATTATGTCAAAGATTCACTGACTAGTAAGAAACACAAACATGTAAAATTATAAACTCATTCACTCACACACACTGCTGAATCACACGGGCTGATCCATCACATCTGACTATACTATAGAATCATCAGGCAGGAACAATCGAAAGTGAAAGTTCAGATGGAAGAGATTCTGAGTGCAAGCAAATGCTAATGAGATCCACATGCTTGATTCTCTGTATTTGGCATATTTTTATGCTAAATATCATCAGATCTTCAAAGAGAGCCAATCAATACACAAGTAACTCTTTATCTTTCATGCATGGGTTAAAGAAAGTTATAAAACACCCAGTGCCCCTTGTAAAGTAAGCCAAGAACTGGTTGCACCTAAGCAACAAAAACGGCAACCAAACACTTTCTGTAATTTTGGCTAGGGGTCGACCGATATGTGTTTTTCAGGGCCGATGCCGATACCGATTATTACAGATCAAGTAGACCGATAACCGATATTTTGAACCGATATACATGTCTGGTGTAAAAATGAAAATTAATGCCAAAATTAATAATAACAAGAAAAAAAACGTTCTTTAAATGCTTTTAAACATGTCTTTAATTCTGAAAACTGTTAATAACAACAACATTAAATAAACAGTAATATTAATAATATTAATAATAACATAAGTGCAGGGATCACCCAGAAGCATTCTGTAAACATTTTGTAAAACTTAAAGTAAACGTATTTAGCGACAGTGTGATTATTCTCAACAAAAGTTGTAATAATTGTTGTAGTTGTATTACGTATACAGTAATATATTCGGCTAAACCGAACTTATATTTTGACAGGTTGCCATGAGGACCTTTTAGGTTTCTGTAGCCTATGTATATATGATATGACGATCGTTTTACTCAAATGAAACGGTCAAATGCTCATGAAGTGACTCTCCGAGCAGTTCTGGGGATGTTGTTCATGTATTTATGTCCTCATTTAGTGAGACGGCAGATACTGAAAACACCGCGAGCATCACGCCGCTTCAGTATGTATGTGTGCAGTAAATGAAACCGCACGCCTGTGTCATTCATTAACAGAGATGCAGAACATGCAGGATTAATATTTAAAGTGTTTTTTCTTAATATTTATAGATACTAGTCCATAGCGCGAGTCGATTTAAGTGTACTGACCTACTTTTGATTAATTCATCCAAACTTCGACACATTCCGTGACATTCCGCGTTATACGGTAAAGTCCATTATATGACTGCATTCCGCGATTCCGCCCGCATTTTCCGCATCGCGGACATCATAGTGGATTGTGATTTATTGCAACTTCAGCAACGTCTGCTGCTGCTTTACCTTTGAGAGACAACTGATGCGTGATCACTGACGCAGCTCCAGTTAGCATGTGCTCTCGGTGTGAGACTGCCTTCAGTTTTCCGTGTTGATTGGTCGGACTCGTGACTCTCTACATATCAGATGAGCGGTGGGCGGAGATTGCTCTCAGAGATTGAGAGATCGCCTCACTCTCACAGAGTGTTGAGCTCAGACAGGCTGCATCGAGCCAAATAGTGCATTTAAACATTAAATAATTTCACCTGTATTATTTATTCACCAATAAATAATGTCACCTGTAAATAGTATGTTTGTTTGCATTATAAAAAAAAAAAAAAAAATTTCGGCAAATCTGTTTTGAAAATGGCCGATATCGATAATCGGTAAAATGCTTAATATCGGCGCCGATAATCGGTCGACCCCTAATTTTGGCCTCTTTGCAGAACTGCTTTGCAGTGACATCTGTAGGCTTCCAAGCATGAATTCCAAGTTTCAGGTCAAGTCTGGACTTTTAAAGGCTTTACTAAAATGCTATTTTGTGTTATGGTTCAATTATTCTGAGATAGGCCTGCTTGCATGTTTCAACCAACCCTCTAAGCACACACTGGAAACAGAATTGCCATTTTTTTACTTTTGACACACAAACATATGTATGTCTATTAAGAAACGTGTCAATCAAGAATTGTTATAAAATGTCTTTAAAGTTCATGACATGACATTTTTACTAGGGATGTCCCGATCAGGTTTTTTGTGCTACCGATCAGAGTCATATTAACAGATATGTCTGTGATTGGATACATAACTCAAAGCTAAGAAAACACATTTGTAAATAGAAACCATTGCTCATATATGAAAATCCCCGCCCCGCATGTTGACATGGTTGGTTAAATGATTGTGACGGAAAAAACGGATGGTTTCAATACTAGGCACCGTCTCACCAGAGGAACCTTTTCATAGTTCCTAGAGTTATTGGCAGAAGGTCCCGCTTTTTGATGTGTTCGCACCACAGGAACTAGGAACATATTTAGTTATAGGAGCTCCATTTGGGGGAACTAATTTGGCTCCTACTTCAGAGTAGCGTCTAAAACAGTTCTATAGGAACTACCAGTGACGATTGGCCAAACGCATATGAAACTCCGGCTAGCCGGCATTTTTAAAAAGCCATGTAAAAATATTTACTTCACTAACATGCACTCTAAACATGACCATGAATTTAATGGTAAAATACTGTAAAAACGCTCCAGTATAAACCTGTTACATTGTTAAAAGTAGGGCTATGACGATACATCAATGCAGAATCAATTCATGGATCGATTCTGAGATCTTCCGAATGCATTGCGATTCTCTCTGGAATTGATTCTGAGCTTATATTTTAACAGCAGACGCCGGTTTAATCAACTTTTATCTGCAAATGCTCATGAAGAAGAGCGCTGAAGGACGCTAGTCGGCTGAGTCATGTAATTTCACCTCGGCTCAAAATGCTATATATATAATTTTTTTTTTTTATGTTTTAAATATAATTTTTTTTATGTTTTTTGTATTTATTTTTTACTGTCAATGTGACAGTAGCTGAGGATTTGCATTGTATGGCCATGGTTTCAGCTAAAAAATCTTCTTTACTGTTCTACTGGATGAGTTGTATCTTGAATGGCCGAAGGACAAGTAAATAAACAGCTAATTTTTAATTTGTGGGTGAAATATCTCTTTACTCTGCCTATTCCTTACACCGATTACTGGCGATAATCAGACTATCAGTGTGCATGTGAATGGAACCATTTAAATTCCTTAATTAAAAAGGAAGCTCAAAAGATCAGATTTCCTTAATTCCATTGAAGCACAAAAATGCCCTTTGGAACATTCTTACAATATGCTGGCATAACATGAAACATCAGCTTTTTTAACTTGTGCCAGCTTGAATACTGTCATTATAGCAAAAAGCGGACAAGCCGAATACTAAGAAACACTGAAATCCATTAACCATTTTTACATGGATGTTTCCAGGAACTGTATAACAATCTGGCCACTAGATGAAATATGGTTTCTTCCATAGGAGAGAGCAGATGTGTGCTTGCTATATGGGCCACTGGGGTTTGGGCTGGGGGAAATTTATTTCCTGACCATTTTGCTGTTAGTTTTGGCCATTGGGATCATGGCACACTCCAATTTTCAAGTGCACCCTCCATTTAAACAATTTTTTTCAATTTTTCTTACTCTCTATTTGAGTTATTTGCAGTCCATGTCCAGGTTTCTGTTACTGTGGTAACAGCGTAATGTTGTCAACTATCCTCCAAAGAACTTGTAAGAGTATAATGATTAAGTGATTCGAAAAACACAAAGCAGATTTTCCCCTTATCCTGTCAGCTGCTGGTGTAATATATCTGCAGTATTTTCCACTGAAATTAAAACGACTAGATGTGTTTAAAACAAAGAGCCACTTAAACACCCTGCACTAGTTTAGTATGCAAACATTTAATTCAAATAAAAAAACACAATATGAAACCGTATAACCACTACACATTTGTTTCAATGTGATGTATATAAGAGTGAAAATAAACCTAACAGTCAGCTGAAAAGAAAAGAAAAATTGTGGGAATTTAATGAAACTAAAATGGAACTATCCGTCCAGAAATATAGCCGGAACCCACTTTTGATGAGGCTTTTTGCCCAGGACACAGATCTAACATCAAGTTTGTTTCTTTTAACAAATGTATCATCAGTGATACCCATAGATTGATTCACTTTAATGCTGTCAAACCATTAATCCAAAATAAAAGTTTTTGTTTACATAATATATGCGTGTATATTTGAATACAAACATATGCATATATATGTTTAAGAAAAATATATTATGTTTACACATTTACTATTTATATATAATATAAAATATAATATAAATGTATATTTTTTTTAAATATATACGGTATGTGAGTGTATTTATATATACATAATAAATATACACATACATATACTATGTGAATAAAATGTAAAAACTGTCATTTTGAATGTGATTAATCGCAATTAATCGTTTGACAGCACTAATTCCCTTGAGGCAGACCTCCACAATATAAACACTGACCGTCACAAATAGACTTTTCTTTTCCGGTTAAATTAGTATTTTACCATTTCGATGGGTAAAATCTTACTGAAGTTGCATTGAATACTTCAGCATGTCTCTCTCACGTGTTCCTATCTTCTTTTTATTGACCCTTTGTCCATGATTTCCAGGAATATTCTATTACATTTGTGGTGCATATTTGGAGTTTCCTAGTGAGGGCTCCTTCCAGTTGGAATGAAACATACATGCTCACACCAACCTATTTTTGGGTAAATATAGGCAAAAATAGTACTTATGAACATATGCAAGTTTTTCTCCGGTGTTTTACTACCTCAATACATTTTTACTGATGTAAAAACATACCTCATTATCATGTTCTAACCTTGTTATATTTATCTTTCAATAAAAATCTAAAATATTATGCCCTTAAAGTTGTGGCAGTTGCATAAAAATGCTGTAGCATCAAAGATGGTATTAAATATAAATATTGTTATCATATCGAAGTTATAAATTCCAGTAAATTCCCCCAGGATAAGTGCCACCACAAATAGATTAAGTCTGTGATCATAGACTTAAAACACTGATCTTTAGTTCTAGGGGTGGGAAAAAATATGAGTATTCTGAATTCTGGTAGCATAAGCTTATGTCCTGAAAAAAAAAACTATCACTCTGTCATCACACATCTACCAGTGAACAAGCACATGAATATTTCTGACAGACATCAAACTACACACAGACCCACTAACCTGCTTTCATGGAAGACATCCACATAAGCAAATCCTGTTTCCAGATGTCCCCATGTTGCAAAGACAGGTTGCATTGTCTTTTGAGCGATATTAAGGTGAATTTTCAAAAAAATGTCCCAATGACTTTGCCAAAAATTCTGCACATTTTCTTCTATGGAGCTTTATCATTCTCTGATAAGAGAAGAGGGGCTGTTCAGTTCTGAGCTAAAGTACACTGTAAACTCACTATTTTACACTGACTACGTTTACATGCACAATTTGTGGTTCAATTGGACTGAATTCATTCCGATTGATGAATCTGAATGTAGTGTTTACATGAACGCCAAATAAAGTGACCGTTTTGATGTGCGCGTTTATATGTCACAAGCTTCAAATCGGAACGGATTTCTTTCTGACATGCGCACACTGCACAAATATAGTTTCTCACTAGGGCAGTGCGATTAATCGAAATCTAAATAAAATCGTGATTTGAGCTTGCGCGATTTCTAAATCGCTTTATAGCATGATTTTTTCCTGCGCCCCCGCCCCAACCTCCCGCAGTATGCTATCCGAACCAATCAAAACAGCACCTAAATTGAGCGCGAGAACAGAACAGACTGGGCATACAGACAGATAGTATGCTAAAGAAACAGGGAAGATGAGTTCAGAACAGGATAAGGACTTGGTGGCCAAAAAAATGCATGTTGCATGCAGAGCATGTGAGCGGAGCGGAGCGAGGAGCGTATCGATCATATTTCCTTCAGAGCGAGAGTGTCTTTCTGAAGATTGCGCTCCGCTCGCTCATACGCTCAGCGCCGCTCGCTCAGCCCAGAATGCGGTTCGGTAATTTGCTAGTTCAGAATCTGTGGAATCTGCTAAGCAATAGTTTGTCTAAGCTAATGTTTCTAAAAGCAAATTCTAAAATCCTGTGAAGATTGACAGGTGTTTTAATGGACCGCATTTCCCCGCAGTTTTGGTCTTTTAATTTTAGAAAGTGTTTCTTTTATTTACGCCACAAAATAATTATTTGTCAAGTGCATTTCATCTTGTGTGTGCTTTCATGGGCCTGATAAGTATTTTGTGAAATTCTATATCTGCATTTCATCTTGTGTGCGTGTTTTGAATATGAAGCATTGTTTTAATGGAAAAGTATACTTTTTCAGTTGTTTAATTTTTTACGAAAATGTTCCAAGTGGCTTCAAAACAAGACACGTTTTTAAATTAAGATTTTAAATTTTATACATCTAAATTAGGGATGTTCATTTCGGTTATTTTTCCTAACCGTTAACCGACAAATATTTGAAATTAGAACTGAATTAAATTATAAAGAATACATGTCTGTGACCCGTTAAAAATACTAACATTTGTTTTTCGGGGATTATTAATTTTACATGCGCAAAAAGCAGCAGACAACAGAACAAGGATTCACATGATCATATCATATTCTTCCACTGTTGGAAGGAGAATAAATCCAGAGATATATTATAACGAATAAATAGGCATATACTAGAAATATCACACCGAGCGGTCTCAAATTCCAGGAACAGGAGGCGGGCGCCAACAGTAAAAAACGCCAAAGGGTTATTTTTTAACCTAAATGCTGGTTGAGCCTTTTTGAGGTCAGGAAAGTGAGGTTTACACAGTTTACTAGTGTACATTTATTTTATTGATAAAATTGTTTCTGTGCAGTATATCGTTCAAATGTATGCAGAGCCTGTTCATTATCATTATAAAAACAACCGGTCAAACTATATGGCAAAACACACTGCTCTGTTTAAATATGTAGTAAATCTGTGCTGTTTAACCCAGTGAAGTTTTAGAGTATGCAGAGTTTGTTCATGTGGATATTGTAAGGGAGAAATAAGGCGAAATAAAAGGTAAATAATATTTTGCATTTAAGCTATTTTACGGGAACATTTGATTTTGTGTTGAAGGAGAGACAACATTGGTTTTTTTGTTTTAGCAAATTAGTTTTGGTTTGTCAGACCTTCTTACAATTCTTGATTATCTTCATGACCTACTGTTAATTGTAAGGATTTGTTGTGGAAGGGAATAAAATAGCCAGCTATGATTTACAGTGTTTATTATAATGTTTGTAATTAGCGTTGGCCTATTTCTGAAATAATAAAATGCAACTTATAGGCGACTTGGTTTTTTCTCTCTCTCGCTCTCTCTAAAAAACGTGTTTTTTTATACTGGTATAGCTTATTTTAACCATGCAGCAAACCTTTTAAAATATTTTGATAAATTACTAAAAATAAATAAATAAGTTACTTTAAACCGTTTAACTGATTGTATGGGTCAAAATTATTATCAGTCGGTTAACGGTTAATGAACATCCCTAATTTAAATTAACAATTTCACCCTGAAACATAACCATTTCTTATCGGACTACTGCTTTAATTGAGACATTTATTCAATAATTTCACTATAAACAGGAAAAATAAATAGGCCTAATGTTACTGGAGACATTTAATGTGAGCGCGTGATCTGAGCGATTTGGTTTAGCGGTAAGAGTGCGCGGAACATTAGCGGAGCGTTGCTTTTGACGTGAGCGACTGATGGGCGCACCCACAGAGCGGAATATTGAACCGCTCCACTTCGCTCACATGCTCAGGTTGCATGTTGTTTTGTTGGATTTGATTACTCACATATACATATAATATATACATATATGTATTTTGCCATATGTCTGTTCTAGAGACATGTTACAACTTTTTGGGAAAGGTCTAATTGGTTTCCTTTGGAAAATGTTTCAAATTCACACAGAATGCATTTATAACTGTAAAGCATGTCTGTTTGTGTCAAAATCGTGCTTAAAATCAAAATCGACAAAAAATTAAAAAAAATCATGATAGGTTGTTTTTGTCCACGTCGCACAGCCCTATTTCTCACTGTTTGCACATAATAACCACTCTCCTGCCCTGTTTCTTTATTTGTTTTTAACCATTTCTGGATAAATATACATATATACCGCTGTGCCGTGCTGCTCATTTTATCACGCAGAAAAAAAACGGGTTGCCTGATGATGAGAATCTGAAACAAGGACTAGTGGGAGGTTGTCCTGATCCACTTGACAGTTGCCGAGTGAAAGGAGAGTTTTATAATGACAGGACATGCATTTATACAACACTTTATTCAGAATGAAGAACCGCTCGTTGTGCGCGTCATACGTCATTATGCCATTTCTGCGTCATTGCACATGCGCAGTCCTTTCAGTTTCGGTTTTCAATCCGACCGAGTGTTTCCATGCATGCTCAATCGTATTAGAAAAGGAATAAACTACCCTCTTCAATCCGGTCGAAATTTCATTCTGATCGAGCTCAATCGGATCAATTACAAACTGATTATTTGTATGCATGTAAACGTAGCCATTGTGAAGCAGAGCAGAGAACCGCAATAAAAACCCACAAGCCACCAACTGTCCAACAGTTCTGCTTTTCCAATGCAGTTCAAATCAATAGACTGTCCTTGAAACTAGAGCAGCAGTTCAAAGAAGTGCCCCTTATTCACATTAGGTCAGTTCGAGATGTTTGATTTGACATCAGCACTCAGGAATGTGAGGAACGCTGATTGCATGCCGGAGTTAGTGTGATGAACTCTTGTTTTATGATGCCTCCCTCCGTGGCTGCAGACGACAGCCTGGGTAACACCAAAACAGGAAGTGCCTTGCAGATGTTTATTGCTCAAGTCATGCTGAACTGCAAATGTCCATCAGAGCTCAGGAACTAAACACCCATGTGGACAGAGGGCTACAGAAACACGAACAGCAACTTTTGTCAGGAATTAGTCGAAGTCATAATGATTCCGCTGATTAGTAATGAGAGTATAGAGTGATAGTGAAGCGGAGCGCAGATCGCTGTGTACCTGTATATGTAATTCATAAGTGATCCTATTGCTCATCCCACTCCAAAGAAAGCCAAGTGCTGTGGTTTTTGCATTTTGCAGAAAGCAGTCTGCAAAGTGATATGAAATATCAGAAATAAATACCCATGCAATAAATACATGCAATTTCTTAATAATCAGTGATTTGCATTAAAGGCAGGGTAAACAATTTCTGGAAGCCAATGTTGATATTTGAAATCACCAAAACAACCAAAAAGGGCCTCGCCCCTATTTTGATAGATCCGCCCCACATATACGCAGCCTACGCAACCCAGGCAACAATTAGTTCTGTGAAACATAAGGCACTTTTCCACCAAAAATACCAGGAAAAATATGTCCCAGGAACTTTTTTCCCCCAGACCGGTTGCTGTCTGTATTTCCATCGTGGTCTAAGTACCGACAAGATTAGGCAAATAGTCTGGTGACTTAACGTTAGGTCTGCGCGTCTTTCTCAATACCAAGTATGCAAATGTAAGTAATTCTGCTAACATCAGCGTACTTGATAACATTAGTCAGCTCGCCTCAGTTTAGAGGTCGACCGATGTATCGGTTTTGCCGATTAATCGGCACCGATAGTTGATTCCCGGAACTATTGGTTATGGGCAAAAATCCACTCCGATAGTTTTTCCAGATTACATCCGCTGCCGCAACGGCTGTGAATGGTCCGTTATCATTATACAGCGCGAGAGCCAAAAATACATGCAAGTCCGACCCAAATGTTTAACGTCATTAACCCCAGCTGGTTACATTTGTTAGCCAGCGAAGTTGCAAATTTAAAGCCTGTGAATATTAGGTATTAGGTAAAATGATTAACCAGTTTTACTATTAACCGCGCTTTAAAACGTCATGGTTAATTAATCGTAAAAGCTCCGCTAAACCGAGTGTTTCTGTTGCACGGAACAGAACTGTGGCAGCTTGCGCGAAATGAAAACAAAGTTACTCTAGCGGCTGTGCACCAGCTTGAAACGCCGTGCTTATCAGAGACACGGAGGCTACTACACACACTAGATTAACTGTGACAGAGAAACCAAAAAGCGATCCTTTTTTTCCACCAGAGAATGTCTTTAGTCGATAGTGTGGGGCCATTTTGGGTGTGCCAATAATGACCAGGGCGTTATTTAAATATTGCCGTAAAAATAACAGTTAACGAGTATACATAAGTGATAATGCACGGCTAGCCAACCTGTTCTCGCTGTGAAATACACGATTTTAATGCACGACGTGAAGGCAAGGACCACCTGACGCGAAATTCGTTAGCTCTGGCATTCTGCCCGCTTCAGACAGAGATGAAATAGTGCGGAGAGAGACTGAGAGAGAGACACACACACACACAGAGAGAGAGAGAGAGAGAGGTGACCGTTACATGTGTGAATTAGCCCACCTGCATCTGCGCGTCACTACAAACAATGAATATTTGAGTTTAGTTATTTAAACAGTAACTTTACCCCCTCTTTATAATGTAGCAATCCAGTATATAAAAGCTATTTTATTAATGAACATCGGTGGGCAGCGTAGACAACAAGTTGCTGTCCTAAATGTTTGTGTGGGTAGCTCGATCTCACAAACCAAAATAATAGACACGATTTTCTCAGGTCATATGTAAAATCAGATGAATAAAGATTATTAAAATGAATAAATGGATGACAGTTGATTACAATAATAGTTCAGTTTATTCCCCTCATTAGAACAGTGTCATCTGTGGGATAAATTCATATTAGTAATATTAATAATTATTAATATGAATAATACTTAATTGACATTTACGTAGAGGCAAGGAGACAAAAATTATTGTCCTAGCAACACTCCTTGATCCCAGATACAAGGCCCATGCCTTTGCGTCTGAAGAAACACTTGAGAAAGTAAAGAAATAGCTAAAAGAGGAAGCTGAAGAGCTTGCCATGCTCACAGAAGATGGTCCATGCACTCTACTAGAAGGACCTGAGCAGGATGAGGGTTTGGATCCAGAGACAAAGAAGCAGAAAATCCATCAGCCCACTTTAGTGAACACTCTGTATGCCAGGGTCCTTGGTGCCACAGCTGTGTCTCATGGGATGTACAGCTTTGAGACTAAGTTTGAGTGCTATTTGTCAGAGCCTGTCATTGAAAGAAGTGGCATGCCTCTGCAGTGGTGGAAGAAAAATGTAACAAGATTTAAAACACTTGCACATCTAGCAAATAAATTCCTGTGCCCCCCACCATCCACTGTGCCAAGTGAAAGGGTGTTCAGTGAAGTGGGCATGCTTTATGAAGCCAGGAGGAACCGACTCACTGGACACCATGCACACCAGCTCTGCTTTCGTCATTATAATTTGAGGCTTCTTAACTTTGAATATTAAAATAGAACTAGAACTAGAAGTGGACCATGTTACACTTGAATATCTTGCAGTTCTTTAACAGGACTAGTTACGTTTATCCTGTTTCACAAGTTAAAATTAGTTGTTATTTGGAGTGCCTTTTTATTAATTTTGGATGTTACTTTTTGTTTCAATTTGAATGAATGTCTTTAATTTACCTCATATTTATTTAATAGAGCACATTTTCATGATTCAGTGCTGGGTTTTTTTGTATTATTTTTTTTTTTATAAAGTTCAGTACTATTTTAAGTGGAGTGGAGTCTTTATTTTATTTTTTTATCCAGTATCCATTTTAAAAACTATCGGTTAATTAATCGGTTATCGGCAAGTATGGTCAAACCTAGCTATCGGTATCGGTAAAATTCAATATCGGTCAACCTCTACCTTAGTTACGGCAATCTTCCTCACTGTATTTACAGATTAAATATATCAAACACCACTGCCTCTTTTCGTTTTCATGTAAACATTAATAGCCGCAGAAATGTAGTTCAGGGAACGTACATACATTACAATAAAACTAAATATTATATCAAACATTGCCTGTTTTCATTTTAACATATCAATAGAACAGTAGAATAAAGACCAAAGATTACAGTTAGATTTACCCAAAACAAATTATATCTTATATTTAACCACTACAGAGACATCAGAACCAGTGGTAAATATCAGAAGGACTAGCCGAGGTTATGCTCCTCTCGTCGGGATACATGAGCAATGCGCACCCGGTGATCGCATGGAGCTCACGTTTCCGACATCGGCGAAGCACATTTTCAAATAGGCACTGTTTTTATAAGTAAACCGCAGATTTGAGTTTTAAATAACTACATTTTCGCCTGAAATACACGCGTCAAGTGTGGGCAGGCTTTAGCTGTGGCGGCGCGTCTGGTGTAGACACCGTGTTACTCACCAATCAGGAAGAAACAAAGCAACCTCGGCATCCGATCGCAAGCCTTCCATTCCCTGAGTTCTCTCCAGGACTGGAAAGCTGATCTGATCCGATATTTACACATGTACTACTTCTTGCCTTATTGTTCCGCAGACGTTTTCCTCTTTTGTTTTTATCCGCTATCTTTCGGTCACTCGGCTCAGCTGTTCACTGGACGCTCTCTCCTCCATATCATGAGTAGACACGCCCCTTACTGCTGATTGGCTACAAGTTTATTTTGGTACTCGGCCCCGACTCAGTTTTCTAAAACGTTTTTGAAAAATTGCTTAGCCTGCCTTTAAAACGCAACTTATCTGTGAAAATGGTATCGGGCACAAATATCCTGTTCCGACTTGAATGTAGTTGGGATAGACAGCACATCTGCTGTAGTGCATTTGTGAATAAATGTATGCTGGCGAATCACTTCCCTGAGTATCTTTGTCACATAAATAATAGCCACCAGAGACAGAGTTCACCCAAAATCATATCTAATGAGGCATCAGCATATAAAACACTTTCCTGTCTGCTCCCTGTTGACTGTGGCAGCGCTGCGTTCTGCTGAGTGCTAGAATTCATGCTTTTCCAAGTCAGGTCAAATTCCTCCAGCAGAGCACTGGGGAGGCTGAGTGGCTGTATTAGTAACAGCGTACAGACTCTGTGTGTATGTGTGTGTGTGTGTGTGTGCGAGTGAAGATGGCCAGGATGATGGGAGAAACCAGAGTCATATTTTCCACCGATATCAAAGCCATATGATCCTGCACAACTGGATCTCAGCAGATGGTGTTTGCTGTACATCCCCTTGGTTTAGAGAGAGTGATGCAGAATCGTTCCTGGCCTGCATTTGCGTCAGCGTTTCCAAGATTGTATCAGAAAATTGATTTATTGTTGTAGGGACCCAGTTGCAAATTAACAGAAATCTACACCTAGGGACATCATAACAACAACCTCCTCTTTTGTGTCATTTATCGTTCTGCTTTCTGAAACACACTTTGAATATGAAGTCAATGTTTCAGAGCCCTTACTCTGCTGACAAAAGCTAATGCTGCCATCACGCTATGTCTGAATGACTATTACTTTAAAAAACAGCATTTCAAAGAAAATGTGTACTTATGTAGTTTTCATAAAAACAATAAGGCTCTTTACCAGTGACATAAATATGTACTGTATATATATATATTTTTTCTTTCAATTTTTTGTAGGCCAACCAAGAAGTTAAGATCACCTAAATTCCCTCAAGAAAAACTCAACAGGATTTTCTATTAGCTTTTGCATCTTTGCAGAAAATAAGCTCTGTTGCTAACAAAAGATTTTGATCCTTAGATGTTTTGTTCATTGTGATAATCTTCACAAAATAACACAACTTCTATAAATTCTGAAGCCTTAAAACAATCATCAGCAGTGCAAAGTTAAACGTAGACTAGAAATAAACTGCACCACAATCACATGACCTCGATGTCACCACAGCTATTAAGCTATTGACAACTCTTTCATTCTTTATTTAAAAATTAGAATGGTTTTCAAAAGCTATATTATAAAAAAGTGAGCAGATGAGCACTGTACCTGATAGGTGTGATGACATTTATAAACCACCTTTTCAAGACAAGAAAAAGCTTTAACAAAATTACAAGGGGATTTTATGGCTGTATTTTAGGTAGTAGAATAAATGTGAAAATATCTTGAGCTTGTATTAACCACCTTATTTAAAGCATGCAACCAAAACACAAAATACCATTGACTTCAAGATGATGGAACTGGAAGTGATAAAATGCAACTAGTTTCCTGGTTTTTGCCAACAAAAATGCACCATGTAATCCTAAAATATACACAAAATAAAATAAGAATAATTTGTTAAGAATAACTTATAAGCTAATAATGCTATGCTAATACATTTAAAATACAAGTTTTTGCCCAATATGTCCAGAGTTTTTGGCGTTGGCCTTAAGTTGTCATACCTGTTCGTGTTAAGTGATAATTACAGATGCAGAGCCAATGCAAAACAAGTTAAGTGTTAATTTTGACTTCAGATTGTTAATTTAATGGAAATGCATTCTGTGTTCTGTTGATGAAGATTTAATATTGAGCTCTAAATATTTATATAAAAATACAGCAACAAGCTTCGGCACAAACTCGTCATCAAATTTTGTAAATGAATTAGCATCTATATTAGTGCTGTCAAACGATTAACTGCATCCAAAATAAAAGTTTTTGTTTACATAATATATGTGTGTGTACTGTGTATATTTATTGTGTATACATAAATACAAAAGTGCAGTATATATATTTTGAAAATATTTACATATAAATTATATGAATAGAAATATATACATTATATATATAAATATATTTAATATATAAACATAACATTTGTCTTAAATATATACATGCATGTGCATGTATTTATATAATACATATCCACAGTGCACTTATTTTGGATGCAATTAAATCGCAATTAATCATTTGACAGCACCAATCTATACATATTCAATATTTGCTTTATCCTCTGTAAGCTTGCTTGTAATTTGTAAAAAAAAAAATACTTGGAGGTGAAAATTGTTTTAAAGTAAATTCCAAACCATTTTTTTTTCAGGGTAACAGAAAAAGAAGCACCAGGAGGAAACCCACACCAACATGAGGGAGACATGCACACTGAAAGAAACCAGACTCAAATAATTCATGTAATTGAATATAATAATTATTTTGAATAATTGAGTAATATTGTGAATTTGAATGCAATTAAAATAATTACACATTTAATGGTCCTTCAGTACCAGGACTGTTTTCAGGTCAGCTGGAGGGTGAGACTCATCAACAAAATGCTTGCTCCAAATGCCCGGACTGGGTCTTTGTCCAACATTCCTGCCTTAATGCTCACATCTTACAAGATTCTGTGAAATATAAATAGAGTATTTTCCCTTCTGAATAACTAGCACCAATAAACTTCATAAACAGCAGCAGCAGCAGCACACTGGCCTGAAGGAATGTGAACTTGACCCGAACTTCACTGGACACACTGTACAAAGCCAGATGCAGCATGTACTTAACTCACTGTGCTGCTCTTATGTGGCATATTGACCTGATATACAGCTTCTTTTACCAGACAGTAATGGCACAGCCGCTGTCATTCACAGGTCACCTGACCACATAGCTGCTCTCAGAACAAGGCCATGATTTGAAGCCACTGTTTACAGGTTTAAAAGGCAGGGATTTATTTACACGGTTTCTATTAATTGGTAGGAAAACCAAAACCTGAGATTTAGATTTAACAAACAAGCCAATACAACTAAAAGGGTGCAATGAGAACTCAAAATCCTTTAAGACTTTTAAAGTGCATTCTCCAAATTTGGCACGGTCCTACAGCCTGTTCTGACACTGTGTGCTGATCAGTAGTTTTTTCTAGAACTGACAAATTAAAATTTCCCCATAATAGAACTCTTCTGAATGTGTGCTACATACTGCACAATTTATTTAAAATATGAAGGTTTTCAGCTAAATAAATAAATCTATATACAGTTCCAAAACAGGAGAAAAAATGTAAAGAGTTGTCAACGAAAGTGGTTCTAAATGCAGAGCAACAACTCGATTAATAATAATAAAAATGTATTTTCAATATCGATTTGTTCTCAATTTCACCCATTAATTTTTGAAGCCCTACTTGGAATGCACCTACATTTTGGACACTAAAAAGAGAAATATGAACAGAAACTGAAACTTTAACAGATCCAATAACTGAAACTTTGACATTAGTATAATAAACTTAGTATAAACACATGGTGATGACATCTTCTCAGAAAAAAGCATGTTTACTGTATGTTCAATGTGTGAGTTCAAATGCATGAAAAATATATACCTCTTGTTTAGTGTCTGATTGATAAAGATTGTTTCCCGTTTTCTAGATTGTACACACACACTTATCTGTCCCATGCATTACACAGACAGGTAAAAATGTGCCTCCAAAATGTATTATCCAAAACAACTCTCAAACTGATTCTCCAAGGTTATTGTGTTCGGTCATAAAAAAACAGACCTCTGTTTAAAATATCAATATTACATTGATTAACAATGAGGAAACATACATAACTACATGCATTTACTGTAAAGTAAACTACATAAAAATATATTTTTATAAAGTATTTTTGTATTCACGGTTTGTTTTTGAAAACACTTTTTCAACACTTTGAAAAATGTAAACTTTTCTTGTAAAGTTTCAATATAATGACTATTAAGGCCAGATTCACTATCAGCTTGCACCAGTGCAATCACTCATTTGGCGTTAAAAAACTATCGTCGGGATTTACTAAAGACACGCAGTGGGAAATTAGCGCTGAAAAGGTGTGGACGCGGTTATTTTTGCGACTCATCTTATTGAATATGCATTTGTTGGAGTTTCCCTTTTGATTGGTAAATTTATTGGAGAAGTGTGTTTAAATGTTTCACACAACGCGCTTTACTAAGATTTGCGGCATTGTTTAACATCCTAAAAAAAAAGCACGTCTTAAAGCAGGTGGTAATTTGCGCTGCTCATGGTAAATTGTACATGTCATTCTAGAAATAAAGTGCTGCATCGGTGTTCTTTAGTGTGTACATTGTCAGTAAATCACCCGCAGAATTTTCCCCTCCCATCTTTGCTTTTATGGAATTGCTCTCTAACGCTAATATGCCCTTTTTAGTAAATATGGCCCATAATGTCATGTGGTGCAACCATCAAGTAAAATGTAACATGTTTCAGTAGAACTTTATTTTAAGGACCAATTCTCATTATTAACTAGCGTGCATAATATTAGTAATATATTAGTACTTATAAAACATATTAATGCCTTATTTTGCATGACCATGTTTTAGATCCCGTAATCCACATACCTAAACTTATCTAACAATACGAATGTTACAACAAAAACTTCATAGTGGTTTAAATGTTGATGGAGATGCACAACTATGCATTTTACTTCATCACACATACAGATGCATCTCAATAAATTAGAATGTCGTGGAAAAGTTCATTTATTTCAGTAATTCAACTCAAATTGTGAAACTTGTGTATTAAATAAATTCATGGCACACAGACTGAAGTAGTTCAAGTCTTTGGTTCTTTTAATTGTGATGATTTTGGCTTCTCAACAAATTATAACATTTCATAAGACTAATAAAAAAAAAAAATTGGTGAATTGTTGGCCTTCTGGAAAGTATGTTAATTTACGGTATATGTACTCAATACATGGTAGGGGCTTCTTTTGCTTTAATTACTGCCTCAATTCGGCGTGGCATGGAGGTGATCAGTTTGTGTCACTGCTGAGGTGGTGTGAAGCCCAGGTTTCTTTGAGAGTGGCCTTCAGCTCATCTGTATTTGTTGGTCTCTTGACAATACCCCATAGATTCTCTATGTTCAGGTCTGGTGTCTCTCATCTAGATTCTCTATGGGGTTCAGGTCTGGTGAGTTTGCTGGCCAGTCAAGCACACCAACACCATGGTCATTTAACCAACTTTTGGTGCTTTTGGCAGTGTGGGCAGGTGCCAAGTCCTGCTGGAAAATGAAATCAGCATCTTTAAAAAGCTGGTCAGCAGAAGGAAGCATGAAGTGCTCCAAAATGTCTTGGTAAACGGGTGCAGTGACGTTGGTTTTCAAAAAACACAATGGACCAACACTAGCAGATGACATTGCACCCAAATCATCACAGACTGTAGAAACTTAACACTGGACTTCAAGAAACTCGGGCTATGAGCTTCTCCACTCTTCCTCCAGACTCTAGGACCTTGGTTTACAAATGAAATACAAAACTTGCTCTCGTCTGAAAAGAGGACTTTGAACCACTGGGCAACAGTCCAGTTCTTCTTCTCCTTAGTCCAGGTAAGACTTCTCTGACAACAACTGTAGCCAAATTCCTTGACACCTCTGTGTGGTGCTCTTGATGCCTTGACCCCAGCCTCAGTCCATTCCTTGTGAAGTTCACACAAATTCTTGAATCGATTTTGCTTGACAATCCTCATAAGGCTGCGGTTCTCTCGGTTGGTTGTGCATCTTTTTCTTCCACACTTTTTACTTCCACTCAACTTTCTGTTAACATGCTTGGATACAGCACTCTGTGAACAGCTTCTTTGGCAATGAATGTTTGTGGCTTACCCTCCTTGTGAAGGGTGTCAATGATTGTCTTCTGGACAACTGTCAGATCAGCAGTCTTCCCCATGATTGTGTAGCCTAGTGAACCAAACTGAGACCATTTTGAAGGCTCAGGAAACCTTTGCAGGTGTTTTGAGTTGATCAGCTGATTGGCATGTCACCATATTCTAATTTGTTGAGAGTGAATTGGTGGGTTTTTTGTTAAATATGAGCCAAAATCATCACAATTAAAAGAACCAAATACTTAAACTACTTCAGTCTGTGTGCATTTAATTTATTTAATACACGAGTTTTGCAATTTGAGTTGAATTACTGAAATAAATTAACTTGTCCACGAGACCACGACATTCTAATTTATTGAGATGCACCTGTATATCAACCAAGAGGAAAATGTTTAGACTAGATGCGCCCTGTTTTCAGACAGATTTTTTTTTAAATCTATATGATACTGAATCATTGATGCTTGTCAATGGCAGCTGTCATGGTTGCTAGATTTAATCAGCAATCCTCTGTAGACTAGACAATCTCATTTAACATTTAGTTCAAACCTTGCAGCCTTTGAAGATTGCATCCCCTGAATTGGGACACGGCTACAGTTTAAGGTGACCAAAAAATAGGCATTTAAGTACAGTGCTTCAAGCTGTTCTGATTTAGTTTTTTTTCTAATTGATTGATTTCCTGTTTTACTCGAATGAACAATCAAAAATATTTTTGTGTAACACCAATATCGGTCTATCTATACATCTACCTATACTACCTAGATTTGTCCTAGCAACAACCCAAACTAGACAGAAAAGGATTAACAGCAGCCACATAGCCTTCGGCACCACAGCTTACTCTCTGTTTAGACTACCCAAGCATTCAAATTACATTAATTCAAATCATACCTATACTGTAATACTAAGTTATGACTGAGGTCAGAAATCCACAGCCATTGCCTTCACCATCTGACTTGGTTGATGTGCTGCTAGCAACAAGCATCCCACCCACCTCATCTGCCGTGGTTGTGGAAATGCATGTGGATCAAAGCAGATTTAGATGAGATTGAATGAAAATGTGTTCTTTAATCAGTCACTAATGCTCCTCATGCTCATCCACCTAAATCAACTTCCTGAAGATTACAGGAAATAACTCACATCAGTCAATTAGTCTTACCCTTTTACAGAAATGACCAGAACTCAATAAAAAAATAATCACGTGGTTTGAAAACATATATACTTGTTGATGCAAAAACGTGTAGAGATTTGACAGATACACTATCAAATGCTGTTATAAAGTGTGACCAAGCGCCTAGATTCGGAAAGCAAGTAGAATCATGCAAATAAGAAATATCCTTAAAATGTTATTACCTTTTGATCGACTATGGAGCAGACCAAATCCTTCACAGAACTGAGGGACAGATCGTGTGGCTCCAGGGTGACCATCTCCCTAGTAAGTCCGATCTGAAGGAGGAAGGACACTCCGTGGAAGGAGCTGGTGGGGCTCGGAACGCTGTGATTCCCATTGGAGAGACGGACGTAGAGTGGCACCGGAGGGCTGGGTGATGGAGAGGGGGTTGGGGGTTCAGTCTGATGCTGAGAGTGGACGAAGGGTTTAGGTAAGGTCAGAGGAGAGGTGCTACTACTGGCAGACATTAGTTTCCTCCGCAGATTAATAGTAAACCGTGTAAAACTGACAAGCTAGGAAACCGTGGCCGATATCCAATGAGTGAGAAGGTTGTGTTTTTAAATAAACACAATATTCTTCTGTCCTAGGGCAGGTCAAGAGAATCACTGTGGTCATGTGCAATCCGTGCCGTACGAAATCGGACCAAAGAATAAGGTGCCTGTTTTTCGCTACGTTTCCCTCTAAGAACATGCAATCCGGATAGCATGCTTCATGGCTGGCTGTGGGATTTCCAGCACATGTTGCACACGTTGGATTGATAAGATTGTCACTACTCGGCTGAGCAGTCAGGATGCCAGCGTGATGTTTGATAAAGCAGCTTCCATTGTCATCCAGCTCCTCATTCAACTCTCATTCCTGTATGAAACAAAACAGATTCAAGTCTTTACTCCACAGTTCCCAGTGCTCATGAAGCCATTATCTACACGCATAACAAGTGTAACTTCAAACTCCTTGGCTTGGAATCTGGAATAGTTTCGCACATTTTTTACTTTTGCCATGAAGAAGAACTCCAGCTCACATCTGGAAGCACATCTGGAGAGCCTCCCACTCTAGATCACATAACTGGCACAAGACCACAAATACCAGCAAAACTAATTATACAATGTCTTTTGTTCAGGCTTTATCCTCATGCATCATGAGCAGCTGAATCTCAAGACGAAATAAAGTCGAAAAGGACACACTGAAGACAAGAGGGAAAGCGAGGAAACATACCTTTAAGGCTGGAAAAGCGTTACCCTAACAAGTGAAGAGATGAAGAAAAAAAGAAGAAGCTTACTATCAATGGAAAACGAGGACTTGAACGCCTCGAGTTTTCTTTTGGAAGCTTCTGCGGCTCAACTTAGCCAGTAACGCATTGCTCGGTTGTAGAGTCCCTTACGTGAGCTCGATTTGAAAACTTTCTATCCTCTCTTCATGTTACATTCTAACGTTACTACTTTACACGCGCCTCGGTGTCTGCTTTCCATTTCCGCGGGCAAATAAGAGACGCCGCATAGACAGAGAAAGTCAAATCTGAAGGAAATGGCAGGTCTGTCGAGCTGAAGAAGAGAAGTTGAGCTTTATAAATTCAGAAATGTTTTTCTCTTTCTCTCACTGCCTGCCGCGCATGTCTCTCACGCGCAGTTTCCGTTATGTGAGCGCTGAGCGTGTGCTCGCGCCCTCTACCGGCGTCATTCCACAGCCACTGTGACGCATTAACGCTTCATAGCGTCTCGAATATTAGTTACATTGTAGCGATATTTCTTGGCGAACTGCGATGGTCTACAAAGCTTAGATTGTTGATTATACGATATATCATATATTTATATCTAGTATTATATAAAATGGAATGGTTCAATATTTCATTGAAATATAAATATGAAAAAGCTTCATACCTGTATTATAATATTTCTAATTATTGCAATATACATTAACTATTAATCGAAATATAAATTTGAAAAAGCTTCATATCTGTATTATAATATGTATAATTATTCCAATATACATTAACTATTAATCGGTAAAGCAATATTTAAAAATCTTTGCTAGTTACCTTTTATTGTTAAAATTAAGTACAGCATTATAGCTGCAGTTTAGGCACTCTTAATCATTTTAACAAAATATGAGGGATCATAAAGATGATTTGTTTTGTCTTTTAATTGCCCTGATCTATTTCACATGACATATATCACAGAAGACAAACGACCCCATTCAAATGATTACATAGACCCATGTTTATGAATGTTTTTGTTTTGTAGTTGTTCATGAGTCTATTGTTAACAGCACTAGGAATTATTGTGAACTTTTCAACAAGGTCATCTTTTAAAAAGTCATTATTTTGTCTGATTTGTAAACATTTGTGATGTGAACTGGCTTACTCAGGGTTGATTTAAAAAACAAACAAAACTTTTATAATCTCTTTATTTTCTTTATATTATACACATTTTACACATTCCACAAGCTATATTTTGTATTTAAAAAACAAGTTATTAAATACAGCCATACTGTGCTGTATAAAATATCAAGGAATAAGGATAACTTTACTGTATACTAGAATCTTAGTATAAAATGAAAGGTACCGAGTAAGAATACGTATTATAGAATTAGTATAAAGAAATCAGTTTGATTATATTTCACACATTAAGAGATACTTTGAATAACAAAAAGGCAGGGAGGGATGAGGTGCCATAAATATTCACACCGATAATAAAATAAAAGTACATCGATTTGGTAAAATCATTTCAACTTTATTGCTTTCATTCATAACATTAATACAGATGATTAATAAGTCAATATTGAGGAAAAGAGGGGTCTATCTTGTTAGCCCAGGCCATCAATCCTCCAATGACATCCTTCACAGTGATCTGCTCAATTTCTTGTCCAGACATTTTCTCCAGCAGCTGAACGGCCTTCTGGGAGTCATTGCCAAGTTTACAAACCACAAACACTACAAGACAATAACGGTAAACATACAGACAAAGTAAGGTTATTCACTCCAATCATACTGCATTCAAAGACGATTCTTTCCCCAAAAACACACTTACACATAAAGCTTTGACATTATTAAGATGTTTTCATATTTCTAAAAGAAATCTTCTATTCTCATTAAGTTTTTTGAATAATTTGCTTTTATTTGATTTAAAATGCAGAACAAAACAGTAATATTAGTGCAATTTAAAAGGCCAGGGGGTACTCCTGGAAGTAGGTTATAAGACATAACCCGGTATGTTTAAGGGTAAGAAAGTTGATAAACTGTGCTTTCGTTTCCAAAACTGAATCCCAGAATCCCAGCTGAACACCTCTGGTGTGACTTTAAATGAGCCAAAAACTCAAACACCGATGACATATGGGTACAGTCATTTCATACACGTCAAAACTGATGCAACAGAGGTGGAAATACAAATGTTAAGTACATGTTAGATGTTTCCATCTTTGTTGGCACAGTTTGGAAGTGTCTTTTTCTCTTCTAAAGAAGGGGTGCCAGTACTTTTGTCCATATAATGAATGTACAAGTCATTGGTGTTTGGTGATGAGTTTGTGGCTCATTTAAAGTCACACCAGAGGTGTTCAGCTGCTTTCTGCAGACCAGTCAAGTTCTTCCACACTGACTGAATCATCATTTCTCTTTGATTCTTGTCTTATACACAGAGACACTGTCATGTTAGAATAGAAAAGAGTCCTGCACAAACTGTTGATATACAATTAGATTCACTAGAATATCATTATATGCTTAAACATTAAGATTTGCACTCATGGAAATTACTAAAGTAGTCAAACCTTTCATTAGAAGGGGGTGCCAATACTTTTGGCGATATAGTGCGTGTATATATATATATATATGTGTTAATTATAAATCACTAATATAAGTAAAATATAGGGTAATATATTATTCTATTATGGTTACTGTATTTATTTTATTGGCATATACAATAATTATCTGTATACATTATAAATTATAAAACACTATTATGAAAATGTAAGGTTTAATTTTATATATATATATATAATTAAACATTACATTTTATATCTGTAAATTACATTTTAGATACATTTTAGACTTATTATATAATTAGAATCAAACAAACAATATAATTCTTAGTCTCAATTAAAGATTAAATGGGAAAAAAATAAAAATAAAATGATTGCACAAGCACCAGTTAGGTGGCGATATGAAGTATGCAAATGGCCTTAGAACAGAAGAAGAAGAAGAAGAAAGAAGTATTATGGTCTACGCCTGCGTTTCCATGGTGACTCTCATAGTGAGAACGTCTTGCATGTTAATCAGAAACTTATACTTATACAGAATACGTTGTGTTGAATGAACTTACTCCTGGACGCACATCAAATAAGTAAGGTTTGGGTTAATCAACCAAGAGTTCAGGGTTTAGCAGATGGTCAATTAATCTTGCTTTCTGGAATACACCCTTACGTATTTGAATACATTTTACAATTGTATTTATTCCTGTGATGCAAAGCTGGATTTTCAGAAACCATGAAAACATTTCATATTTGTGTGGACAATTTGACACACTACTACTCAAAAGTTTCTGGTGAGATTGAAGGAAATTAATAATAAAACTGATATTTAGTAAGGATGGATTAATTTGATCAAAAATGACACTGAATATATCTCAACATTTCTATTACAAATGAATGCTGTCATCAAAGAATGGATCATGGTTTACAAAAAATTAAATTGCACAAAAAAGGTCAACATTGAAGCAGCATATAAGAATAATTTCTGACACTGAAGACTGGAGTAATGATGCTGAAAATACAGCTTTGATTCCAGGAATAAATAACATTTTAACATATTCACATAGAAAACATTTATTTCAAAAGTTAATATTTCATAATATTACCTTTCAAGTAAAATCATATCAAATCATATGGACAATTAGCTCAAATAGACTAAAATACTATAAAATCTACAAAATACAAAACTTTATTATTCCAGCTGTTTCTGATGAAAATAATTACTTAGCAACTCCATCATCATCATCATCATCACCACCTCCTCGGCCAGACAAGAAAAGCGAGGTAGCTGTGCTCCGAATGCTTAATTAGCTTGAGAAAACTCAACACATCTAATGAGGGCTGGCTGGGCATCGGCACACATACAAGCGCTTACTGTGTATAAAGATAGGATCAGTTTTCAGCCCTGCACGGCTGATTTAGTACATGCACTTATTAATATCAGCATCATCAGACCCAGGAGCATGGATTGTTAAACACTGATCACAAAAAAGGCATGTTCTTACCTGGGACTTGCGATTTGATGTTCATCTGCTGTTTAAGATCACTAACTCTATCTTTTATCTGTGTGAGGTGCTCGGCCTTCTTATTCTCTAAACTAGAAAGTGGAATGTCTGTCATGCAACATAAGAAAATTAACAGAAGATTTTTACATTTTCTTAAGACAGGGATGTCGGAACTGCTTTCAGGCAGTTTCTCTCACACCACCAAACTAAATGTCATATCAAATAATAAGACGATCTGCTCATTTTGAAGACAGAAACCCATACAGGAGCATTTTTGCGCTTTTTATCTTGAAATAGGCTTCATAACACTGTCAGTCGTCCTGCATTCAGGCCACAGGGCAGGGTGCATTATGTTTTCCTACTTATTCTACGGTGGCTGAGAGAGCTCAATGCGCTGCAACTTCAGAAAACACATGCAAATAAAAAAAGCTCCAGCAAATTAAGAAAACATCTTCATTGCTTTGACAGCACACACGCTGCAAATCCTCACAACACATGCAAATTAAGAAACGCGCTGCAAATGCTCACAACACAACCAATTACATTTTATTTGCAGCGCGTTTCTTTTTTTGGTTGAGTTGTGAGCATTTGCAGCGTGTGCGTTATTAAATTGACGAAAGTGTTTTCTTATTTTGCAGGTGTTTTTTCATTTGCAGCGCGCTTCTTTTTGGTTGTGTTGTGGGCATTTGCAGCGTGTGCGTTATTAAATTGAAGTGTTTTCTTATTTTGCAGGTGTTTTTCTATTTGCAGCCGCTTTTTTTTGGTTGTGTTGTGAGCATTTGCAGCGTGTGCGTTATTAAATTGACGAAAGTGTTTTCTTATTTTGCAGGTGTTTTTCTATTTGCAGCGTTTCTTTTTGGTTGAGTTGTGAGCATTTGCAGCGTGTGCGTTATTAAATTGTGTTTTCTTATTTTGCAGGTGTTTTTTCTATTTGCAGCGTTTCTTTTTTTGTGTTGTGGGCATTTGCAGCATGTGCGTTATTAAATTGACGAAAGTGTTTTCTTATTTTGCAGGTGTTTTTCTATTTGCAGCCGCGTTTCTTTTTTTGAGTTGTGAGCATTTGCAGCGTGTGCGTTATTAAATTGATCTAAAGTGTTTTCTTATTTTGCAGGTGTTTTTTCATTTGCAGCAGCGTTTCTTTTGGTTGAGTTGTGAGCATTTGCAGCGTGTGCGTTATTAAATTGATAAAGTGTTTTCTTATTTTGCAGGTGTTTTTTCTATTTGCAGCCGTTTCTTTTTTTGGTTGTGTTGAGCATTTGCAGCGTGCGTTATTAAATTGACGAAAGTGTTTTCTTATTTTGCAGGTGTTTTTCTATTTGCAGCGTTTCTTTTTTGGTTGAGTTGTGAGCATTTGCAGCGTGTGCGTTATTAAATTGACTTAAAGTGTTTTCTTATTTTGCAGGTGTTTTTCTATTTGCAGCGCGTTTTTTTGTTGTGTTGTGAGCATTTGCAGCGTGTGCGTTATTAAATTGACGAAAGTTTTTCTTATTTTGCAGGTGTTTTTTCTATTTGCAGCGTTTCTTTTTGGTTGTGTTGTGAGCATTTGCAGCGTGTGCGTTATTAAATTAAAGTGTTTTCTTATTTTGCAGGTGTTTTTCTCATTTGCAGCGCCGCTTTTTTGGTTGTGTTGTGAGCATTTGCAGCGTGTGCGTTATTAAATTGATCTAAAGTGTTTTCTTATTTTGCAGGTGTTTTTCTATTTGCAGCGCGTTTCTTTTTGGTTGTGTTGTGGGCATTTGCAGCGTGCGTTATTAAATTGAAAGTGTTTTCTTATTTTGATTTGATTTTGCAGGTGTTTTTTCATTTGCAGCGCGTTTCTTTTTTGGTTGTGTTGTGGGCATTTGCAGCGTGCGTTATTAAATTGACCTAAAGTGTTTTCTTATTTTGCAGGTGTTTTTTCTATTTGCAGCGTTTCTTTTTGGTTGAGTTGTGAGCATTTGCAGCGTGTGCGTTATTAAATTGTGAAAGTGTTTTCTTATTTTGCAGGTGTTTTTTCTATTTGCAGCCGCTTCTTTTTGGTTGAGTTGTGAGCATTTGCAGCGTGTGCGTTATTAAATTGATCTAAAGTGTTTTCTTATTTTGCAGGTGTTTTTTTCATTTGCAGCCGCGTTTCTTTTTGGTTGTGTTGTGGGCATTTGCAGCATGTGCGTTATTAAATTGACTGAAAGTGTTTTCTTATTTTGCAGGTGTTTTCTATTTGCAGCCGTTTCTTTTTGGTTGAGTTGTGAGCATTTGCAGCGTGTGCGTTATTAAATTGATTGAAAGTGTTTTCTTATTTTGCAGGTGTTTTCTATTTGCAGCGTTTCTTTTTGGTTGTGTTGTGGGCATTTGCAGCATGTGCGTTATTAAATTGACGAAAGTGTTTTCTTATTTTGCAGGTGTTTTTCTATTTGCAGCCGTTTCTTTTGGTTGAGTTGTGAGCATTTGCAGCGTGTGCGTTATTAAATTGACGAAAGTGTTTTCTTATTTTGCAGGTGTTTTTTTCTATTTGCAGCGCGTTTCTTTTTTTGGTTGTGTTGTGGGCATTTGCAGCATGTGCGTTATTAAATTGACGAAAGTGTTTTCTTATTTTGCAGGTGTTTTTTTCTATTTGCAGCGCGTTTCTTTTTTGGTTGAGTTGTGAGCATTTGCAGCGTGTGCGTTATTAAATTGACGAAAGTGTTTTCTTATTTTGCAGGTGTTTTTTTCTATTTGCAGCGCGTTTCTTTTTTGGTTGTGTTGTGAGCATTTGCAGCGTGTGCGTTATTAAATTGACGAAAGTGTTTTCTTATTTTGCAGGTGTTTTTTTCTATTTGCAGCGCGTTTCTTTTTTTGGTTGAGTTGTGAGCATTTGCAGCGTGTGCGTTATTAAATTGACGAAAGTGTTTTCTTATTTTGCAGGTGTTTTTTTGTATTTGCAGCGCGTTTCTTTTTTTGGTTGTGTTGTGAGCATTTGCAGCGTGTGCGTTATTAAACTGAAAAGTGTTTTCTTATTTTGCAGGTGTTTTTGTATTTGCAGCGTTTCTTTTTGGTTGTGTTGTGGGCATTTGCAGCGTGTGCGTTATTAAATTGACGAAAGTGTTTTCTTATTTTGATTTGATTTTGCAGGTGTTTTTTTCTATTTGCAGCGCGTTTCTTTTTCTGGTTGTGTTGTGAGCATTTGCAGCGTGTGCGTTATTAAATTGACGAAAGTTTTTCTTATTTTGCAGGTGTTTTTTTCTATTTGCAGCGCGTTTCTTTTTCTGGTTGTGTTGTGAGCATTTGCAGCGTGTGCGTTATTAAATTGATGAAAGTGTTTTCTTATTTTGCAGGTGTTTTTTTCTATTTGCAGCGCGTTTCTTTTTTTGGTTGTGTTGTGAGCATTTGCAGCGTGTGCGTTATTAAATTGACGAAAGTGTTTTCTTATTTTGCAGGTGTTTTTTTCTATTTGCAGCGCGTTTCTTTTTTTGGTTGTGTTGTGGGCATTTGCAGCGTGTGCGTTATTAAATTGACGAAAGTGTTTTCTTATTTTGATTTGATTTTGCAGGTGTTTTTTCTGATTTGCAGCCGTTTCTTTTTGGTTGAGTTGTGAGCATTTGCAGCGTGTGCGTTATTAAATTGACGAAAGTGTTTTCTTATTTTGCAGGTGTTTTTTTCTATTTGCAGCGCGTTTCTTTTTCTGGTTGAGTTGTGAGCATTTGCAGCGTGTGCGTTATTAAATTGATCTAAAGTGTTTTCTTATTTTGCAGGTGTTTTTCTATTTGCAGCGCTTTTTGGTTGAGTTGTGAGCATTTGCAGCGTGTGCGTTATTAAATTGACGAAAGTGTTTTCTTATTTTGCAGGTGTTTTTTTCTATTTGCAGCGCGTTTCTTTTTTGGTTGTGTTGTGAGCATTTGCAGTGTGTGTGTTGTCAAATTGAGGAAGTTGTTTCCTTAATTTGCATGTGTTTTCTGAAGTTGCAGCGCATTGAGCTCTCTCGGCCACCATATTAATCAAACCAAATTAACATACAGAAAAACCACATGAATTTCACATGTGATCATGTGTGTCCATATATTTTTTCACGTTAATTATGGGTTTCACACACACAAAAAAAAAAACACATTTCCCATGTTCTTATGTTTCACATGTGACTTTAACATGTTTTCACACGTGAAATTTCACATGTGCAAAATCACGTGTGTATGTGGCCACATGTGACCACGTGTGTTTTTGTACATATGAAATTCATGTGGTTTTTCCGTAAGGGAAATCAACAGCCCTAATTATGAACATAAAATTCCATAGTGCACTGTTGATTCGCGAGTAGAGTTCATCTTATGTATATTGTAATAGCGCATATATCTAATACTAAACTGTTAAAGGGAGATCATGGGAAAGGATACTGATTGACATTGGCAGATGGCAAATGTCCACCTCTACTTTGGGTCGAACGTCAAGGAGGAGATGAGGGGTTGAGCTGTCTAAAATGGTCTTATACTCCTGCAAAGAAAGACAAATATAAATGTAACATTTGAGGAAGGAAACTACACAGAAGTGCAAGGTGACAGATCAGATCTGCTTTATATAATGAGCAGCTGCACATTTCCACAATGCTCAGTATTTAACTGGCTAACATAGAGCGTTTCTGTTAAAGATATAATCTAAACTACCAAATGGAAATTTGAACAGCCCAGACTACATTCTCCTGCCTGCCCAGAGTTATGACAAATTACTGTAGTACCTGCACAGAGACTCTCTGTTCTTTGGTTAGAAGATTCAGTCTTCGACACTGGAAATGAAATGAAGCAGAAACAAGAGAGAATAAATCAGCAGTGTGTTTCATTACACAACGTTTAAACCAAAACCGCCACACGTAGATGCTGATGTAGCACTTTTTGAAGGACTTGGTGTGATTAGGTGCCCATTTCAGACTGTGCTTCAAACTTCAAACCCTAAGTTTTGGTCAGGGATGAACGAATGCGCACCGCTGTGAAGGGAAGGAAGTTGTGCTAGAAGAAACGCGGCTCTAATTCCTTAGAAGGCAAAAAAAAAAGAAAACTTAAATGACCTTAGTTTAATATAACAGCCACAGGCCTAAAGTGTAAGCATATGTTTTAATGGTTAGTTAACTCTTCTATCATGATTAAAAAAGGGCTTTCGTGTTGCACGTGCTGAAACTCCTCCGTGTGAGTGTGATCTTGCAAAAATGCATCATAGACAAATGTTTGAATATTATTGCACATAAAAACAGCTGGCAACTCTGGTGAGATAGAATTTGCAAGATAATGTTTATATATAGCAATAATACACGTATGTGTGTTTTCTTAATTTCTCCAGTACCGATAGCATAACCGTTAACGTCAGAGCTTATCGATACTCGAGTCTTTTATAATTTAGCCCCGAGACCGATTAAATACCGGGTTTCGGTACCCATCCCTACTTCAGAGTAGCAAATAATCACAATAAAAGTAATGATCTCTACTCGACACACGCTTCATAATAACTGTCTCACAGTGATGTCTTGTTGACATTTGACCACAGCTGATTATTTTGCATCATCGACACACACACACACAGGCATGAATATAGGAAGGAAAGTGGGGTTTTCCTCATCCTCAGACCTTATCTGTCGCAGCGGAGCCACAGAACTGCTCATAGTCCTGGAGCTCAGTCACCGTGGGCGTCTCTCCACACACCACACACTCAGCCTGCTTGGACCGCAGCCGTATGGAGCGGAAACGCCCCTCCTGACCATCAAACATCAACAGCTGCTTCTCAAATGAGGCTGAACTGACCAGTTAAGGAGTTATTTCATTATCTTATGCCTACAGTAATAGATGTGTTTAAATAAAAGACATAATTGTTTCAGTGTAGGGTGTCATTAAGAGCAGAAAGGATACATCCTTGACCGGATGCAATTTTCAGAACTTCCAACGCTTGAAGGCAACCCATTATTCCAGGCACTGCACAACATTAAAACAAGGCACATTAAAGAACCCTGCAACATTAACTGAATTAACATCAACAGAATTACTGAATCATTACAGAAGAATTCATAGTCACTTCTTTAAAGTCAGAAATAACTTAATAATAATTAGCAGCAAAAATGGAAATATCAGCACTTTCAATATAGGAACAGTATAGAAACTGTAGTTAAGCAACGGTTTCAGGCTTCAGCTTTGTGTAAATGAAACTTCTTTGGCAAGCCACTCAGTATACGCCATACAAATTTCAGGGTGGAATTAAATGCAAGAAAGAAGACCAAGTGCTTGTCAATTTCATACTTCATTTCAAAATGTACTTAATTTAACAAAAGTTGAATGGATTCTGTCTGAACTTAAGTACAATTGTGGAGATGGAAATGAAGAGGAAGAAGCAGCGAGCTGTGATTCTACTGAGTGTAATGGCATCAAGCAGAGGACTGACCCGCTCCCAGAACTCCTCCATCAGAGCAGTTAGTGACGGTCTCAGGAGGAGGTGGTGTGGGGTACAAACACCTGTAACACGGCCCTCCTCTATAGTTGTACACTGTGAGCTACATGCCAGAGAGAGAGAGATAGACATTAGAAAGACATTTTATACCAAATTTGACTTCAAAATGTTAAACAAGAAAACACAACTTCAATATTTATTAGGTGAAAAACAAGATTGTATCTTACTAGCAACAAGATACATACATTGATGCCTGTCACAAAAAGAGGGAGGAGTCAACAAATCAGTGATGTGCCCACAAACACACACACTACATTTTAAATTGTTCATAGAATTGATTTGTTCTATTTTGTTTAATTATACACGCATGTATTTATTTATTTATTATTACTTTTATGTTATTTATTTTGAATACATTTATATATATTTACTGTAAGCTATGCTTTGGCAATACATTGTAACAATTGTCATGCCACTAAATCACATATTGAAATTAATTGAACAGAAAAGTTCAAGTTCTTTAAAGTATGTTCATTTATGCACTCAATACTTGGTCGGGGCTCGTTTAGCACAAACTCCAGCATCAGCGAGGTGTGGCATGGAAGTGATCGGCCTGTGGCACAGCCTTCAGCTCGTCTGTATTGTTGGATCCACTGTTTCTCATCTTTGAAAATATCCCATAGATTCCAGATGGGATTCAGGCATGTTGTCTGGCCAATCAAGCACAGTAATATCATGGTCAGCAAGCCACTTGGAAGTGCTTTTGGCAGTGTGGGCAGGTGGTAAAGTCCTGCTGGAAAATGAAATCAGCATCTCCATAAAGCTTGTCAGCAGATGTAAGCATAAAGTGCTCCAAAATCTCCTGGTAGAAGGCTTCATTGACTTTGGACTTGATAAAACACAATGGACCAACACCAGCAGACGTCTCGGCAGCCCAAATCATCACTGGCTTCAGAAACTTCACACTGGACTTTAAGCAGCTTGGATTCTGTGCCTCTCCAGTCTTTCTCCAGACTCCAGACCTTGATTTCCCAAATGAAAAGCAAAATTGACTTATCTGAAAAAAAGGACTTTGGACATCTGAGCAACAGTCCAGTTCTTTTTCTCCTTAGCCCAGGTAAGATGCTTCTGACAATGTTTCTGTTTCAGAAGTGGTTTGGTAGCTCTTTTCCTGAAGATGTCTGAGCGTGGTGACTCTTGATGCACTGACTCCAGCTTCAGTTCACTCCTTGTGAAGCTCTCCCAAGTGTTTGAATCGGCTTTGCTTGACAGTATTCTCAAGCTTGCGGTCATCCCTATTACTTGTGCACAATTTACAACCTTATTTCTTCCTTCCAGTCAACGTTGCATTTAATATGCTTTGATACAGCACTCCTTGAACAGCCTAATGACCCTCTGTGACTTACTCTCTTTGTTGAGGGTGTCAATGATCGTCTTCTGGACCATTGCCAAGTCAGCAGTGTTCCCCATTGTTGGGCTTTCAAAGAACAAGAGATACCCTGAATTTATACTGTATGGATGGTCATTTATTGAAACTCAAATGTAAAAATTCTAATATTTTGAGATACTGATTTTTGACTTTCATGAGCTGTAAGCTCTAATCATCAAAATTAAAACAAAAAAAAGTTTAAAGTGCTTTACTTTACATGTAAGGAATCTAAAATATATGAAAGATAGATAGATCTATGTTTACATGTTCTCTTTGATCCTTGATACTGTTGAACTTGGGTTTGTATTGCTCTAGACTAGAGCAATATTAAGATTGTTGAATTTTTACAGTTGTTGACTAAATTAAATCATTAATTATTACAATGTGGAACATACAAGGTATTAACTAATCCAGTTTTAGAAACAAACCCCAACCCTCAGATTTCAGAAAAAACATCAGATATGGACATAATACTACAGGAAACATGGCGCAAAACTGATGAAGTCACTCTTTGTCCCCCAAGATACTGTGAAATATTTTTATCCTCCAGAAAACATGAAAATCACATGTGGAAGAGATTCAAGGGGCATCATAATCTGGCACAAACAAGAAATTGACAAATACATCCAAACAATTAAAAAAGAAGAATCACATATCTGCCTCAAAATCAACAAGCACCTTACCCAAACCACTAAAGATGTTTTCTTGTGTGCTCTCTACATTCCTCCCTCTGAATCTCCATACTATAATGAGGACATCTTTCAATCAATCAATCAATCAATAATAATTTTATTCCGGTCCTCACAAACAAATTTTCACAAATTAATTAAAAAATTAAAATACATGGTTACCGAAAAATGTGTAGGCAGAAGCCTTGCTTATTATGCCTACCCTTTATACATTTTTAACTGAATGGGCAACACTTTTCACTAAATTAAATAACACAAAATAAACAAAAACAAACCACAAAAATATACATCACTTATTTTTTTTACAATACAACCACAATTTATTTATACAGAGTCATATAATCATTTATCACCTTATTTTTATACATTTTCTTAAATTTGCCAAGTGAATTACATACTTTAAGTTCCTTATCACCTTTATTCCATAGATGTACCCCTTTAACAGATAAGCACCTACTTTTTGCATTAGCTTCTCAATCTTCAGCCGATGGCTTTGTTCCATCCTGGGATTCGCAACTATTGTTATGCCGAGTACTGTGACTTGCTGTTCAGTTTCTATCAGAAGGTCTGGTTTTATGATGCTTTTTTTCGCTGGGATAATAGGCTCTATCCATGTCTGATCAACTTTCTTCCTCGGCCCCTTCTCCAACAGTTTTACGACACAATTGTGTCGTGCACATCTGGCATTGTGAGTGATTTCACATATTTGTAGTATGTTGTTCAAGGTCTCTCTTGCCTGGCAGCCCCTTGTACACGCCAGTTCGTTGGACGATGATTGGCCCTACTAAAACTGTTCAACTTGGTTCTGAGTGTTGGTCATTTCCCTGAAGCCTGGAACCGAGGACTCATAACGCCCATATTCAAGAGTGGAGACAAATCAGACCCAAACAATTACAGAGGCATCTGTGTGAGCAGTAATCTGGGGAAACTGTTCTGCAATATCATCAACACAAGTCTTGTACACTTCCGTACAGAGCACAATGTCCTCAGCAAAAGTCAAATTGGATTCTTACCAAATTATAGAACAACATACCACATCTTCACCCTACACACCCTGATCGACAAATACATTAACCAAAACAAAACCAAAATATTTGCTTGCTTTGTAGATTTCCAAAAGGCCTTTGATTCATTTTGGTATGAAGGTCTGCTGTCAATACTTCTAGAATCAGGTATTGGGGGGAAACATACAATATTATAAAAGCAATGCATTCAAACTATCAATGCGCAATTTAAATTGGAAATAAACTAACAGTATTCTTCACTCAAGGTTGTATGGCAGTGAAGTGTGGGGTCCTCTCCTAAATCATGAATTTGAAAAATGGGACTTGAATCCAATAGAAGCCCTGCATGCCGAGTTCTGAAACACTTAAAAGGGACGACCCCTCTCTTACCATTGTAAATCCCTTAAAAACCATAAAGTGAACCCTGAACTAGGGTTGTGACGTGGGAAAATTTCCTCACCAGTTAATCGACCTGATGTCACACCGGTTATAACGGTATCACCCTGGGGGGGGTTGTCGTTTGAGTTTTCCTCGCTTTCCTTAGGCTTTAAATACCCTGCAAGCGCCGTGGACATTTTATTTTGACTTCAATATCAGCAGAAATTCGGCGTCAAGCAGTGTTTAAAATAAAAAAACAGCAAATACTGTGGAACCAAATAAATGAAAAACAAAAGTTTTTTTTTTAACATTATCACTTAGATCAGGGGTAATAGATCGCTCGCGCTTTAGGTCAGTGTTTCTCAACCATGGGGGGCGAGAGATCAAACTCAAATATAATACATTCACTAATACTATGACTCGCATGTTAAGTAATGTAAAAAAAAATATATAGCCTAAAAATAACAGTACCACCTATCTACGTATTCTGTGTTTAAGAGGAGAAATACGGTTCTCATCGTGTGAATACAGACTGAACGGCGGCTCAAAACAGCTGTATGAGCAAACTACAGCTCTCGGCTGGATAAAAGAAGCCAGTGTCACACTAGTAGACACAAGTTTTGATGGACGACTATTGTAATCAAGGTAAAGCTGATTACAGTGACATACAGGATCGTGCATTAGGTGTCGGTTATGTCCGTTATAAATGATGCGCAAACGAACCGTGTATGTGCGCTCTCGATCACTCTAACATCATATTTCTGCTTGAATACAGCGAGTGTTTTATAACGCATGCTCGCGTGTGTTGGAGAAGTTTGTGAGGATCAGTGGTGTTCATACGGGCATCAGACAGCTTGTTCTTACAGAGGAACGATTTACTGATGGCGTCGTGAATAGTGAATAATAATAAAACACTATTTTATTTATTATTATTAAATTAATGCAACAAAGATACATCACAACAAGCCTTTTTAATTATTTATTTAATATGTATTTTATCATTTATTTACTTTTCACTTGGTAGATCTTAATTTTATTCAAAAGTATATCCGCACAGAAAAGAGTTGATTAATGACTTAGATTAATGTCAGACTCAGAAGTCAACAGGCCTAAAACGGGCGCTTTTACGTTTCGTTTTGAAACTCTTCCGCCATCGTCTTGTCTGTGTCACCTCACTCTTCTTGTCTGTGTCACCTCACTCTTCTTGTCTGTGTCGCCTCACTCTTCTTGTCTGTGTCGCCTCACTCTTCTTGTCTGTGTCGCCTCACTCTTCTTGTCTGTGTCGCCTCACTCTTCTTGTCTGTGTCACCTCACTCTTCTTGTCTGTGTCTCCTCACTCTTCTTGTCTGTGTCTCCTCACTCTTCTTGTCTGTGTCACCTCACTCTTCTTGTCTGTGTCGCCTCACTCTTCTTGTCTGTGTCGCCTCACTCTTCTTGTCTGTGTCGCCTCACTCTTCTTGTCTGTGTCCTCACTCTTCTTGTCTGTGTCTCCTCACTCTTCTTGTCTGTGTCTCCTCACTCTTCTTGTCTGTGTCACCTCACTCTTCTTGTCTGTGTCTCCTCACTCTTCTTGTCTGTGTCACCTCACTCTTCTTGTCTGTCTCACCTCACTCTTCTTGTCTGTGTCACCTCACTCTTCTTGTCTGTGTCACCTCACTCTTCTTGTCTGTGTCGCCTCACTCTTCTTGTCTGTGTCACCTCACTCTTCTTGTCTGTGTCACCTCACTCTTCTTGTCTGTGTCACCTCACTCTTCTTGTCTGTGTCACCTCACTCTTCTTGTCTGTGTCACCTCACTCTTCTTGTCTGTGTCACCTCACTCTTCTTGTCGGTCTCACCTCACTTTTCTTGTCAGTCATCTCTCTTCACGTGATAAATGAAATCTGATCGGTGATGTAGAGGTCTGCGCGGGACTGTTTTAGGTTTTATTCAGCACGCACCCGCGATATATTCACTGTTTCTTCACATTTCTGACGCAAGGCTAACAAATAAAAGTTTAGTCTGCACAAAATTGTATTTATTTTATTCGTCTTGTCAAGAGTCTTGAATTTATTGACTGAAAAATGTCAATAACATTTTGCTGCCAACACGGAATAAAGTGTCACAGAGAGAAAAAAAAAAAGTTACATAAAAATTGTAATCCTTATTTTTATAGACTGTTACCGCGTTGTATTTGGGAAATGAATCCCGCAGCATAAGAAATCTGGTCGGGACAGCTGCGGCAATGCAGACCTAGACTGCTATGATGCACGGCTCTCGTTCGTTCAGTGCGTTGCATTGAGCAGCCGCGTTCAGTTTTAATTGTAGTGTCCTCTAACTGAACGAAATTGTTTTCATTACTATAAAAAAAATCTAAATGACGGTGAGGGACGGTGCCATGGTGGGCGGGTGACGTAACGGTGTTGAGGCTTAACACCGGTATAACCGTCATCACCGTCTATCGCGGCAAGCCTACACTGAACAAATCCCCTGATTCAGATGGTCCTGAAGCTGCAAACACAAACTAACAACATCCAGCATCACTGAAACATCACTCCACAAAATTCAGCCCAACCAATTTATAAAAACACAAAAACTAAATTATCTAACCTATTGGAAAGAAACAACAGAAAAAATAAATAAACTTGAATGTTATTTGGCCCTAAATAGAGATGACACAACTGCAAAATATCTGAGTACAGTGAAAGATTGTAAATGAAAACAACAAATGACGAGGTACAGAGTGAGCAACCATACTCTGACTATAGAGACGGGCAGATATCGACAGCACTCGCTGCCCAAAGAGAGCCGTATCTGCCCAAACTGTACCCATGGAGAACACTTCCTCACCAGCTGCCCGAACTATCAAGAAATTAGAAAGACATTTTATCCCAAATTTCAAACATTTTGGTCTGACTTCAAAATGTTAAACAAGAAAACACAACTTCAATATTTATTAGGTGAAAAACAAGATTGTATCTTACTAGCAATAAGTTACAATGATGCCGGTCACAAAAAGAGGGAGGAGTCAACAAATCAGTGATGCACCCACAAACACTACATTTTAAATTGTTCATGGAATTGATTTGTTCTGTTTAGTTTAATTATACATGCATTTATTGATTTATTATACATTGTTATGTTATTTCTTAGAGAGAGAGAGAGAGAGAGAGGTGACCGTTACATGTGTGAATTAGCCCACCTGCATCTGCGCGTCACTACAAACAATGACGATGAGTTTAGTTATTTAAACAGTTTAAAGATTAGATTAAATAATCTTAATTTCTCCTTCCCTGAAAAGTCATATTGATTTTCCAGCAAACTGTACTGTATTGATTCTTAAAAGTTTAGGGTCTGTAAGGCTTTTTCTCTCTCTCTCTATCTCTCTCTCTCTCATGTCAGAAGCAACGTGGCTAAGCAAGCATGGCAGAATATGGTCATAATCTGACCAAGTTTCAGAGCAATATGCAGTAGCTTTGACAATAATATTACCAGTGATACAAATTATATCAAATTTGACAATTTGTAATACACAAATTATTTGAGATATTAAGGCAATTAAGGCAAACCATACCCGCTTTAGAATAATAAGAAATTGTTTAACATAAGATCATGCTTTTCTGTTTTTAAACTCGATGATATTATAACATATGGTATATGGATTAACTATTTGGTCTCAGACAAATCAATCTATAATGAATCAGATCTAATGACTTTACAATAGAGCTTTGAAAATTGTAGATAGAAAGCAAATAAGATACCATCATTGTCAGATCTTAAGTAAATCTAAGTTTACTCATTTCTTCACTATGTAAAGTTTGTGTTTGCCCTTAAGTACATTTCTGAGAGATTGCAGGGGGGCAGCAGACCCACTAGAGCAGCTTCTAGTGGAAACTGTAAAGTTTTATTTTGTAAAACATCTTTTGCTCAGACTGTTCTCTCAGTTAAAGGTGTACACGTTTTGGAATTCAGTGCCTGATTTCAAATCTGTTGCAAATTATAATACTTTTAAAAAAAGCTACGAAATCTTGGTTGATTCAGCAACAAACTTGTAGTCATACTTAGTTATTTTTCTTTACTGTAATTTATAAAAGCCCTCCTAGGGACAAGTGTTGCAAATTAGCACAAGCATTATGATACATGCACGGGATGACTGTCATTTCTGTTGTATCTATGTTTACTGTATCTGTCCCTAAAAAAACAAATATTAAATACAAATATAAAAACAGTAGGATCCAAGGAATTGAGAAAGGTTAGATTCATAGTCATAGGATAAAATTGACAAAAGCAATTTGTAATCTTGCTATATCTTGTCACCACTAGGTGGCGGTCTGTTGCTTCAGATGCTCTGAAGCTTCTTCTGTGCTGAGAACAGAAATCAAGTTTGTACAGCATTTTACATCAATATTCAAAATTATTGGTGGTAAAATTCTTCTCATGATAGTGATGATGACGGATAATAAGTATCATTATAATATGCCAAAACATTACGGAATTACAGTCTTACACCTGTTGACCAATTTGGCATGTTCTTTGTTGTATTCTTTGATGCACTATAAAAAAATTGTTATAAAGCAAGTATACCAGAAAATTCAAAATGATGGGAATTTTATCCTGACAGACAATGACGTCATAGGAACAATCAAAATAGACAACAGTTATTTTAAATTGTAATACTATTTTACAATATTAGTTATTTTACTGTATTTTGATTAAATAAATGCAGCCTTTGTAAGAATAAGAGACTCTCTAAAACAATCTTACAGACCGCATACTTTTGAAGAGTATTTATATAAATGTCCTAAATATTGAAATACTTAAGCCATACTTAAAGTGAATTTAATCAAACTTTATAATCAAATATTAAAAAAGTGTAATTTAGTGTTGTATAGTTTATACAAAACTATTGGATAAAATAACCAGTTAACCAATAACGGAATAAAAATAAACCAATTTGGTAACCAAATAACCCAAAAATACTTTTCCACTTAATGCTTGTGAAAAATTAGTAATAAGTAGATCAGATGAGGTTAACCTGCAAAAGATCTGAACACACATAATAACAATATTTTGAAGGATGTTTGGGACCACACACCAGCTACAGGTGGAGAGGAGTCATAGAGACAATCAAGTGTTCTCACCACACACCAGCTACAGGTGGAGAGGAGAGAGTGTCATAGAGTCAATCATGTATGCTCTCACCACACACCAGCTACAGGTGGAGAGGAGAGAGAGTCATAGAGACAATCCTTTAAATGTATGCTCTCACCACACACCAGCTACAGGTGGAGAGGAGAGAGAGTCATAGAGACAATCATGTATGCGCTCACCACACACCAGCTACAGGTGGAGATGAGAGAGAGTCATAGAGCCAATCAAGTGTATGCCTCACCACACACCAGCTACAGGTGGAGAGAGAGAGAGTCATAGAGACAATCAAGTGTATGCTCTCACCACACACCAGCTACAGGTGGAGAGAGAGAGAGAGTCAGAGACAATCATGTATGCTCTCACCACACACCAGCTACAGGTGGAGAGGAGAGAGAGTCATAGAGACAATCAAGTGTATGCTGGGCTCACCACACACCAGCTACAGGTGGAGAGAGAGAGATAGAGACAATCAAGTGTATGCCTCACCACACACCAGCTACAGGTGGAGAGGAGAGATTAATGACAGAATGATGCAATCATAGTGTATGCTCTCACCACACACCAGCTACAGGTGGAGAGGATGAGAGAGTCATAGAGACAATCCAAGTGTATGCTCACCACACACCAGCTACAGGTGGAGAGGAGAAGAGAGTCATAGAGACAATCAAGTGTATGCCTCACCACACACCAGCTACAGGTGGAGAGGAGAGAGAGTCATAGAGACAATCATGTATGCTCTCACCACACACCAGCTACAGGTGGAGAGAGAGAGAGTCATAGAGACAATCAAGTGTATGCGCCACCACACACCAGCTACAGGTGGAGAGGAGAGAGAGTCAGAGCCAATCAAGTGTATGCTCTCACCACACACCAGCTACAGGTGGAGAGAGAGAGAGTCATAGAGACAATCAAGTGTATGCTCACCACACACCAGCTACAGGTGGAGAGAGAGAGAAATAGAGACAATCAAGTGTATGCTCTCACCACACACCAGCTACAGGTGGAGAGGAGAGAGAGTCATAGAGACAATCAAATGTATGCTCTCACCACACACCAGCTACAGGTGGAGAGGAGAGAGAGTCATAGAGACAATCAAGTGTGCTCACCACACACCAGCTACAGGTGGAGAGGAGAGAGTCATAGAGACAATCAAGTGTATGCACTCACCACACACCAGCTACAGGTGGAGAGGAGAGAGAGACATAGAGACAATCAAGTGTATGCTCTCACCACACACCAGCTACAGGTGGAGAGGAGAGAGAGTCATAGAGACAATCAAGTGGATGGGGATTATTAGGAGGCCATGATTGATAAGGGCCAATGGTGGGACTTTGGCGGGGTCACCGGGGTTACACCCTTACTCTTTACAAGAAGTGCCATGGGATTTTTAATGACCACAGAGAGTCAGGACCTCGGTTTAACGTCTCATCCGAAAAACAGTGCTTTTTGACAGTATAGTGTCCCCATCAATTTACTGGGGCGTTAGGACCCCCTGCTGGTCTCACTAACACCTCTTCCAGGAGCAACCTAGTTTTCCCAGGAGGTCTCCCATCCAGGTACTAACCAGGCTCAAACCTGCTTGATCATCGAAATGAAATATTACAAAGTTTTCACGGCACCCATTATGAATAGCAGATTCAGCACTGTGAACCTTTTTTTCATGATTCCTTGATGAATAGAAAGTTAAAAAGAACAGCATTTAGTTGAAATAGAAGCGTATTTCCTGTCTCTTCTGAATCAATTTAATTATTTGGTGCAAATATATAAATGCTACACTTACAGATAAACTCATATATTGAACAGCACTTTGTATATTAAACAGACACAGTCACTTTACCTATTCCAGCTGCAGCGAGATACTGTGCAACAGGACAACCTGCATAAGAAAAGAAGATTCATAACTACTGTTAAAGCCATATATTATATATTAACCTTTAACACCCAGTTCTGGTAGGAGGAGCTGTCTGCTATATCTCATGATGTCGTCATTGTTCAGCGTTTTGTTTGATTTCAGCGGTGAAAGATTGATAACTTTCTCCTGTAACTCTGTTAATACTGAGTTTTCCTGGGGGGAAAAGACACTTTTTCAGTTTTCAGACAAGAAATGCTCTGTTCTGGCAAGGGATCCTATATACAGTATTTAACCATAATCATCCACAGTATATCATTCCATGACACAGATACACTTCCATTATGAAAAGATGATTCTGTCAGACAATTACGGTAGGTTGCCATTCTATGAATATTTGTTTTTAAATGTAATATATTCCAACATATGGTAAGGATTCAGAAAGGTAACTGTAAAGGTAACTGGAGTTTACAATCCTTGCCTTTAAGATCAAGAAACTACAAAGTAGGATTTATTTAAGATATTTCTACAAACATGTACGTTTTTATTATAAATTATTTACTATAATCATTATAACAGGTTTGACATTTTAAAATCATTCCCTCAGTCTTTAAAATATATATATAATAATCAGCCTAAACCTAAAGACATGTATTTATTTGTTTGTTTATTTATTAATCCATTTATTCTTTAGATTTGTTTTCTAAACTAGCGTTAAATGCATTCGCTACAAAATGAGAAGTTAGAAGCTCAGAGCTGGGGGCAGACCAAAAACAACATTCTCATGAAGAAAGTTACTAAGTTACTGTTTTGTTTGTTGCCTTTAGAAAAAAAAATATGCGCGCATTTGCGGGAGGTTTTCATATAATAACACATAATAGCTGGCATTAAATACGCCTTGTTAAAATTGTTAAATACCATAATGCTAAAGAAACACACAAAGGTACCACTTTTTACACAGATAACGTTAATTAGCACAGACCTTTTCCAATTGAACAAGTTTCTTCTTCAAATCTACAATCTCTCTCTCTTTTTCCAACAGCTGTGTTTTCAAACTTAAAACCGTATCATCCATCACGAAAAATCACCTCGATGCCAAATTGTTATTAACAAGCAGTTATTGTGAGTATAACGTCTAAATGAATCCCACAAACAGAACTAGAAATCTGACTGCAGAACACTTCCGCGTTTGCACGCGTGTGCGATCACGTGTAGCGCACACACCACGTGCTTACAACATTAAGCGCGTTCGACTTTAAACGGCGCATAGCATGATATTATCAAAGTGCGTTAAAAACATCTGCTCCATCTGCTCGCGGTACTTTGATGTCATACACTAACCATTCTATGCAGCGCCGCTTTAAGTCCAACGCGCCTAATAGTACGCTACCCAGAGAATAGATAGATTGTGGCATGATATAACCCACTCGATCAATGTCATTACATTTATTTTGAAAAGACTGTTGAAAATTAAAAGGATACAACAGGCCCGGTTCTTGACGCTATGGAAGGGTGGGCTGGCAGATATCCTGGGTGGGCATTTTTTTAGTCATCATATCATCACATAGTCTAGAAGAAGTTTACACTGTAGATATCGCTATATTAACTATATTATATGTACACTGAAAAAAGCTTTTATGGACAGCCTAGATTAGAATATCATGCATTTTCAAAGCAAAATAAACGTTTTTCTTTATTGAAAAATAAAGCCCTCTTTGTTCTGTTTCTCTGGATCATTGTTTCTACGCTGCTGATTCTTTTCAACTAAATTTTTTACCAAACAAGGCCGTAATCATGTCTAGAAAATTGGGAGGACCAGTCGTTTTGAGGAAAATAAAGACCAAAGATTCATAAGATTCTAGAATCCTCTCAGAGAGCTCCTAATTTAGCTTAAACATTTCTAGGAGTCTAGCTTAAAGTGATTCAGGACCAATTAAAATTCAAGGAAAAAAAAAAACTCTTATCTTAGTGAGGAGGCGGAGCTAATTTATCTTAACTGTGATTTTTGGTGTGATTTGTTAATAAGGAAATTAAAGAGTTTTAAGAGTAGTTTCTATTTTAAGCCTTCATTGAAATTGCAGGCATAATTTTTTTCTGTTTACCTTCTCTCTCTCTCTCTCACACACACACACACACACACATTATGTATATATATTCTTTATTTTTTACTTACCATGCTGTTAATTTCCTACTTAACATATTTTACATTTACATTTAATAATTTAGCAGACGCTTTTATCCAAAGCGACTTACAAATGAGGACAATAGAAGTAATAAAAACCAACAAAAGAGCAACAACATGCAAGTGTTATGACAAGTCTCGGTTAGCCTAACGCAGTACAAGGTTTTTTTTTTTAAGAAAACGAGTAGATAGAATAGAAAAAAGAAAGCTAGTGTTAGTTTTTCTCTAATAAGATCTGTCACAAACATGATCCTGCACGATCTAATGTGCAGCGTCTTATTAACTCACTGTCATCCATTGTCTGCAACACATTTCTTCTCCCTCTTCATGTTTCATCCATTTTCTCCACTGCTAAAGAAACTCTTAAGCCCCTTAAAAGTCCTCGTCCGTACTCCTAACAAAGTCGGACCTTAAGACCTCTTTTAATGGTTAAGATGCTTTCTGAATTACTTTTTTCTTTACTAGGATCTTTTCTTTATATTTAAGAGGAAACACCCACATTTCTAAGAATTTTCTTAGAATTTTGTTACTAGGAGCAACTCTTAGCACTACGATTTTTCATGAATACGGGCCCAGACCACTATGGTAATGTTATTTATTTAAAGAAACTAAATAACTAAAGTATTTAAATGGATTTAGGGGGATAAATTAAAAGGAAAGAGCACTTTCCACTTTAAAAAAAATTAAGTAATCAATCTGAACTGCAAATAATATGTTTTTTATTTATTTTGCATCCATTCAATTTCAGTTGTATAGTTGAAAACGCAAAACAGGAAAATGCTATTGTCATCACAATCAATTATGAATTACATGAATCACCTAAATGACAGACCTAGGCTACTTTCCATTCAAACATGTGGAATTTGACAAAAAAGTCAAATAGTTTGCATCACTGTATATTGTTGGTCGTTTACCGTTTGTCAAACTTTTTATACCAAGTACCACCTCAGAAAACATTTGTCTCTCCAAGTACCACCATAATGACCAACATTAAAATACAGTAGCGTAGTAGGCCTAATTATTCATCTACAGCTCTGCACAGTTCAAAAACGAGGCAGTTGTATTCCTAATAACAAAATGTATTGTTTCTGCCACTTTAACATTGTAAATACACAGTTTGAACATTAACACTGCACGGTGCTTACAAACTGGTAAATACAATTATTCAATTAATTAAATGTATTGTACTTAATTGTTTTTCTAAATAGCGTTACTGTAGATTTGTGAAAAATGTAGTGATTCCTTAGAACTCAGAGCCTGAGGACCAGACTAAAAAACACTAGTACGTCATGAGAAAGTTATGACTGACTGTTGCTATAGTAACGAATGCAAAGTTCATCGCACATGCTCGTTACTTTCAATTTTAGTCTTACATTCAGCATAAACAGCAAGCCAAAAGTGGTAAGCTTTCAACTGAACTGTATAGCCTACATGATATGCTTATATTATGTTCTTGCCCCAGCCATCCATGCAACGAACGAATGAATGCACGGTATGAGCGGGTTTTTTAGAAAATTAAAACTGATCAGGGCTGCGTTTCCCAAAAGCATTGTAAGACTAAGTTGATCGTAGCTCCATTTTTTCTTCAATAGATCTACGATGTACTTCAGCTTACGATGCTTTTGGGAAACCCAGCCCTGGTAATTTCAGTGGCTGTGATACATATTCACGAAGCCTATAAAACCCCCGTAACTCACAAACCTCCCGTGATAGCGCGCAAATATTTCTGCCTGTTTTCGCTCGTTGCAGCTTTTCTGCAACAGACTGAAGCTCCGCGTGAATTCAGCACGCCTTGATTTCAGCCAATAAAAGAAAAAATGCAGCAATTTTCTGGTGTGATTTTATTATTGTTGGGGCAGTCTCCAGCTATATTTTAAAATTATCTTCTTACAGTTCACTTCAGATAGGCTGTAATCACTGCATAAAGAAATAGCGCAATCTTTGTCTAATTTTGATTGGGTGGGCAAAACGGTCATTTGGGCACCCCTGCCCATGCCTGGAGTTGGCCCTGGGAGTTACTGAGATAACAAGCTCTTTTACATATATAACACCCCGGGTCCACAAACTCTGGTCTCGAACCGGCTCCTGGGATGCAACATTCTGAAAGACCAAGACCCTCTAGCGTCAGTCGCTAACGCCTCGAGGTCAGGAGAGTGAGGTTTACACAGAGCCCTTACTGAGATAACAAGCTCTTTTACATATACATTTACATTTAGTCATTTTGCAGACGCTTTTATCCAAAGCGACTTACAATACATAAAGCGATTAATCTTGAAGAGGCAAACATACAGAGGAAGTGCCAATAACACCAAGTCTCAGGCATTGTTCAAATAAATACAAGCTAGCAAGGGAAGGAGAGAAAGGTAAAGAGAAAGATGAAGATTTAGAAAAACATTTTTTATGATGAAGTCAAGTAGAGTTGATTTTTAACTCAGTATATTTTGCTTCGAATGAACAGTTGGTGTAGTGTTAAAAAAGGCAACCAGCAACTATGTCACCAGATTCTTTAACATACTAACACTCTTTTAAAAAATGCAGTTATGACCATAAAGTTTAAATAATAATATGTAAAAATATGCCTAGTAAAACATTAAATAGTAGGCTACAGTAACTTAATGTTTATGACTAAAATAAACAGATTCGAGGTCCATCTTTTGCTTTTAAAGCTACTTTAAGCCTTATTTAGAAATCTACCAGTTATAGTCTTCTAAATGTTTATGTTTTTTATTTACTTTAAATAGTAATGGTACCCATTAGTACACAGAAAGCAACTCATTCTATAAATGATTTGTCTATTTAAGGATAGGAAAGTGAGGCGAAGAAAGAGCTCTCTCTTGGCAAACAGCTGGCTCTTTGTGCCGAGTTAAAGTGTGTAGTCATGAATATTAATAAAGCTTCGATGACGTTGCTTGATACCTTTCCTTGAGCGCCCAGTCATGTTGTTTGGTTAATATTCATGATCCAAGCCCTCAACTTAGCAGTGCCCATCTTTCAGCAAATCATTGTTCAGAGCGTCACGGAATGTGATTCATATTCACGAGTCAGGCCGTCGCCATAGTAGGACTTGTACATTGCTCTCTCACATGATCTGAGTTGGCTGGAGTCTGGGAGACCGTCGTGCGGACCGCGGACAGAACGGAGGAGATGGCCGAACGACGCTGGACCACGAGTCTGCTGGCTGTGATTGGCATCCTAGCGGCACTGACGAGCTGCGACACTCTTCTGTGGCAGGAGGAAAAGGTACCAACCTTTACACGGCTGATGCTTTGTTTCGCATCATCTAAAGCCCTTGCCTTTTAAGAGAATTGGCAGAGACTTCCAGTTTCTGAGCAATGTTGTGTTTTTATTATTTATTTTTCGGGGTCGTGAATTCAGCATATTTTATTATGCATCTCATGAAAGAGAGTGTGTCTGCCTTAAAATGTCTTGTTTATTTTTAATGCATAACCTAATACAAATATAATAATTATTATTGATTTATTTATGCATTCATCAATTCATTACTTATTGTATGTCCTCTTTTTGTTAAAATTGTCCAATCGATGCGTGACAGTGATCACTTAAACTGACTGAGGAAAGTAAGCTTCATTCATGATGCTCGGTCTATCTCTCATTGTCTAGTTGCTATGAGAGCAGGATTCCTGTCATTGATCCACCAGTAGGAGATCTCAATATTTATAGATGTTCTCTCTTTAGAATTAATTCCCTTTGTTCTGTTCTTAAGATCTGCATTTTGGGGAAATGTCTTATCCATATTTGTATGATGATACTGTTGTACTAAAACAGATTTTAAGCATGTTATCAGAAAACTGAAAATGACAAGTTATATTTCGAAAAGACTGTAGATTATTAAATGTATACAGCGATCTTACAAGTCACATTGCAGAATAGAATCTTTTATCATTTTATATTTCACTACCATGTTTACTTCACTGTGACATGTATATAAAAACAAACAAACAAACACATTTTTTTTTTCCAAATCATACAAATGATAAAATAAATCTAATCTTATCTGCCAGAGGGCTTCTCTTCTGTGTTAGGGTTCATATCGAGCCATGGTCATTAAGTGGCTTAAACAACACAAGCAGAATCAATAATCACAGCACAAGAATTGAACTTTGAGACCAAACATACAAAAAAACAAACTGTCTTCAGAATATCAACGTCATGTTTAAAGCAGAAGTAGTTTGATTAGCTGTCTTCTATCCATCTTAAAATCGTTATTCATGAAAGAAAATATAATCAAAAGCTTTTCAGACTTGTCATCCTCCAGCTGTGTTCCCCTTTCTTTAATGTCATTTCAGAGTCTTCTGTTGGTGTGTAGTTCGAACACATAATTATCCTCCAGACATATGCAGTGTATAATTTCTCATTCATACAAGACTGTACTAGTTTGGTTGCAACATTACCATTAAGCAAGAGTATAATCATCATGTTTATCTGACTGTAATAGGAGTCACTGAATTAGAATAGCAAGTCAGGTATTTTTCTTCAGCTTTGTAAATGGAGTAAGAGTAGACTTTGGCTATGATTCATAATGAGTAAAGAACATCAGAAATATGTTTCATTGAAGATGTCTCAGCCATCTTAAAGAGGTAGTAAAAGAATCCTAAAATAATCACTCAACATATATTACTGTTCCAGATGGCCACTTTATTAGGTACACCTTGCTAGTACCGGGTTGGACCCTCTTTTGTCTTCAGAACTGCCTTAATTCTCGTGGCATAGATTCAACAAGGTGTTGGAAATATTCCTCAGAGATTTTGGTCCATATTGTCATGATAGCATCACACAGTTGCTGCAGATTTGTTGGCTGCACATCCATGATGTGAATCTCTCGTTCCACCACATCCCAAAGGTGCTCTATTGGATTGAGATCTGGTGACTGTGGAGGCCATTTGAGTAAAGTGAACTCATTGTCATGTTCAAGAAACCAGTCTGAGATGATTTGAGCTTGTGGTCTTCTGCTGCTGGAGTCCATCTGCTTCAGGGTTCGACGTGTTGTGTGTTCAGAGATGGTATTCTACATACCTTGGTTGTAACGAGTGGTTATTTGAGTTACTGTTGTCCTTTCTATCATCTCTAACCAGTCTGCCCATTCTCCTCTGAACTCTGACATCAACAAGGCATTTTCATACACACAACTGCCGCTCACTGGATATTTTCTCTTTTTCTGACCATTCTCTGTAAACCCTAGAGATGGTTGTGTGTGAAAAATCCCAGTAGATCAGCAGTTTGTGAAATACTCAGACCAGCCCGTCTGGCACCAATAACCATTATATGTTCAAAGTCACTTAAATCCCCTTTCTTCCCGTTCTGATGCTCGGTTTGAACTACAGCAAGTCGTCTTCACCACATCTAGATGCCTAAATGCATTGAGTTGCTGCCATGTGATTGGCTGATTAGCGATTTGTGTCACCAAGCAATTGAACAGGTGTACCTAATAAAGTGGCCGGTGAGTGTATATGACCTTAATTCTTAAGAAGAACACAGACAAAGGTTTATTAGAAAAATAATCAATCTCTATGAGTCCATAAAAAATTGCTGCTGTAGATATATATAATTATATATCTACAGTCTGTGAATTACTTTTTATGAAATGAATCCTCTTCGTCCCATGTGAGGCATCAGGCTGCAGTCTGTGAATTAGTCTAGGGGATTTTACATAGTCAAGCCATTAGGTGGTGTCAAGTGAATATGTGAATGAGTCATTGAATGATTCACTCAGTCGATTTGCTCGGAACACTAATTAATTCAAGAATGACACACCACTACTCTGTGGTACTCAACAATGCAATGGTTAATTCTGCTCTGGAACTATTTTGGCAAATCAAAAATGCACAAAACAACTGCTTTCTAAAAGCAATATTAAAGCAATATCAGACTAACCATCATGCACACAATCAAAACGTATTACCATCATGCACATAAATCATTACCTACAGATGAATCAGCTGTGATGACATTTGTAACAAAGGTAGGCATGTTTACATGCGCTAATTGTTGTCAATCCGAATGAATGCAATCCAGTTTCAGATTCATAAATCTCTATTCACATGAACCCTAATCTTAGCAATCCGATTCGCATTTTCATTTACCTTAGTTACATACCTAACCTAAGGAAATATCCTAAATATGTCAGAAAAGCTTTTTTTGCAGATATTTAGTAAATATGCAGTCTACTCTACTGACAAGTTCATAAGACAAAAAACAATGCACATTTGAAAGATGTAAGCTGTATCTAAACAGAGATCTTATTATAAAAAGGCTCTGGTAAACATGCATCAAGGCAGCAAGTGGGCAAGGTATTTTTGAATCCATACCAAGGGTACGTTTACACGATAATGATTGTATTTTTGAAGTGTAAACAATAACGGTATCGTGTTCAAAAACTTGCCCTTTCGAGTAGGGCTGCACGATATTTTGCATGCGATAGTCATGCGCATCTTGTCAGTAAAGACGGTTCTGTAATTAGCCTTAAATCTCCATCAGCTGTTTTCAAATGGAGCGGCATTTAATACACAGAGCTGTAGTTAACTGACAAGCTACACAATTCACGCTCAGAATCACAGGTGAATCGCATGTGATAGTGAACATGAGATTGTGTAGCTTGTCAGCGATCTACAGCTCTGTGTATTAAATGCCGCTCCATTTGAAAACAGTTGATGGAGATTTATGGCTAATTACAGAACCGTCTTTACTGACGAGATGCGCATGACTATCACATGCTAAATATTGTGCAGCCCTACTTTCGAGCCCATTTTCAAAAGATTGTGTTTTCAGGCCCCCAAAATGCTGTTGTCTTGTAAATGAATGGGCAAAATGCTGAAGCTTTCTGTTTTAGTTTAAAAAAGTGATGTATAAACTTCCCCTCGTTTTTGTTCCTCTCATATGATTATTTCTACACCATTCCTTTCAATTTGTTCAGAATTTCATTTGGATTGAGCTCAGTTTGATCAATTGAGGTTGAAGGCTTTTTTTCAATTTGATTACTAATGGCAAGTATGGCCAGGAGTCCTAGATAAGACCAAGTCCACATCGAGTCCATGACAAGATCAAGACTATGAAAATATGGACCATATTCTTGGACAAGGATGTGGTCTTGGTCTAGTCATGGCCCCAGGGGCATGTTAACTTGGACTCAAGACTTGTGACACAAAATTATGAATATCCCACTGTGAAAAAAACGAATGAATAAAGGTTTTTATTCCTTTTCACTTCAGCTGAAACATGAAGCAACCACACTGAGCTCCAGTGAACTGAGCAGTGTTGTATCTCGTACCGATCTGGACCGGATGTGGAAGAAAGACCTGAAGCCCATGCTTGTTGTGCGCTATCCTGGTTCTACTGGAAGCCAACATGTTCAGCAGGTCAGTGTGTGTTTGTGTATGAAAGCAAGTGTTAAATGTGACAGTGTTCGGTGTCTGAGTTTCTCTCTCTTTAGCATATTAAATCAACCCTCGGCTCGATGAAAGCGGGATGGGAAGTGACAGAGGACACCTTCTATGCTCATACGCCTTACGGCCAACTTCCCTTTACCAACATAATTGCAACTCTCAACCCTGAGGCCAAACGTCAGTTGGTTCTGGCCTGCCACTTTGACTCCAAATACTACCCTCCACAGTGGGACGGCCGTGAGTTTCTTGGAGCAACTGATTCTGCTGTTCCCTGCTCTATGATTTTGGAACTGGCAAGAGCCCAAGATGACGAACTAAAGACCCTGAAGGTATTGCAATGTACACAGGAACATATATTGTTATATATTTGTTTTTAGTTGTAATATTTTTAGTAGATGTGCTTTAGTTTAGTTCTTATTTTTTAACTGTGCAAATTTTTTTCACAGTCAAATTTTCTTAGGAGACTTTTAGAAATATATTCCCTGTTAAAGCACTGCCACTACAGCCATAACCATGAGCATTGTGTTTCAACATGGTACCTGATATTATATAGATTATGAGTAGAGTAGATTAAGGAGAAATGTAAGCTAATTGGAAAAGCATGCCTTTACCTAGACTTTGCTCAATCTATACTTGCAATTTACGGCAGTTTCCAGCTGAAATGAACACTGGTAGCAGTAATTCGGTAACACATTTTATTACTTCAATGTATTAAATTAATACATTTTGACATTTGCATCATATAACCCGCTCCATATAAATGGCTTTCTGACATATAGTAATCTTGCTTGGTAGCTCACCTGGTACAGCGATGCAGAGCATGAGTCCCGTGAGTCAGGATTAAAGACCTCAAAGCAAGCTAAAATGGCATGGTTACTTCATCAAATGCATATTTATCTTACATGTACTTTTGTTAACATTATCAGATTTAGGTTTAGAGTTGGGTTTATTGTAGGTGGTGCATTATTTTTTGTGACAGAGCATTAACATTTTGCTTTAAAGTGCCATGTAAAGAAATGTCACCACAGGCATATTTTATTGAGTCTCAGTTGTTAATGAGATCAAATCTTTATTAAAACTGTTGAGAAGACATAATATCAGAGGGGGTTGCTAGGTTAAAATCCCTTACCACTTCTTTTCTTTTCAGATTAGTTCTCTTCTCTTCTGTGTTCATGTAAAGTGGTCAGTTTTCTAAATTGTTCTTCCTAAAACAGAAGTTGTAAGTGAATTAGCTTCAGCGTAATCAGGCGAGCTACCTTTGAAATGCCAGTAGCTAAGAGTTATCGGAGATAAGGAAAGGGGAAAAAATAGTTGAAAGCTTTATTGAACTAAATTGTTGTTTTGTTTATAATGATCTTATACCATTACAAATCTCTCTTTTCCAGTTGGTAGCTGAACTGTAATCTGTGCCAATCATGGTTGTGCTGTATTCTGTAGTGTCACAGGTAGATGGCAGCATGTGTGTGTTTGCTCCTTCTCACAGGATTCTGGGTCAGACTTGTCACTTCAGCTCCTCTTCTTTGATGGAGAGGAGGCACTTTACCAGTGGACCTCTGAAGACTCTCTGTATGGCTCCCGTCATTTAGCCCACAAAATGGCGACAACAGCACATCCACCGGAAGCCACCAACAGCAGCCAGCTCGACGGCATTGTATAGTTCTCTCACAAACAGTGATTAATACATATACATAGTTGACATACAGCCAGACTGATCTAAAAATCACTCACTGTATCCTATTATTGTTAGAATTGTTTTTTCTGTTAGTGTTCATTTATTCTATTTTTATTCACTGACTCATTCATATGTTGTTCCAAATCTATATGCTCACTTTCTTCCTTGAAAAACAAAATGATATATTTTGATATATCGCCTGTCCCAGGTACTGTTAAAGTGGCCCATATGACTTCTGAAACGTTGTGTATGGAACACACTAATATTTAATTTGGTATTCTGACAGGCTTTCCTTCTGCTGTAGCTCTCAGATTACATCTGTACTTCCTCATAAGATTTGTATTTTCACTGAAGAAAGATTTCTCTTACACAGCTATCTTTATGCTGCACTATCAGCAGATACATTTTAGATGCAAATGCACCATTCACCGTGACTATAGAATCTGAATATAGAATATAGTCCTGAATTATCTTGTATATGCAAATGGACAATCAGGAAAAGGTACAAAAGCTGTCACTGGTGTGGAACCTCTTCAAATGGTACACTTTTGTACCTTTTTTACACCTATATTGTGCATATTGGTACGTAATGCACAATAGTACCTGAAATGTACATATTAGTACAGTAACTTTTGAAAGAGTACAGCCACAGTAATAGTTCTTGTACCTATTTCCCTGAGAGTGTATTGTAAATGTAAGGCTAAAGAACATGAATGAAAGCAAATATTGACAAACAACAAACCTGGTTAAAGTCTTAAACTGGTTGAAGTCCTTCATTCATTCTGTCAATTTCTCACCAGGATTTGTTTGTTCTACTGGACTTGATTGGAGGTCCAAATCCTCGCTTCGGTAATCAGTTCTCCAGTACGACCCGATGGCTTTTAAGACTACAAAATATTGGTTAGTATTTTTCTGCTCTATTTTCTAGTCACATCTTTTTTTTTCTTCTGGTTTCTCTTTATTACCTCCAAATAAATTTAGTTATGTTATGGATGATAAAACACTACAGGTCAAATTTTTGTGGAAATGATGCTACACTTCCATTCAAAAATGTGGAGAAAGAAAGAAAGAATGATGCATTAAATGAATAAAAAGTGACAGCACTATACATACAGTCATGGGCAAAAATATCGGCCCTTTGTAAATATGATCAAAGAAGGCTTGTTAATCTTTTTGCTCTTTTATTTAAAGCATTCACAAAAATCAAACCTTTCATTGGATAATACGATTTTAAAATGAGGGGAAATATCATTATGAAAAAAAAAAGATCTAACACACGTTGGCCACAATTACCAACACCCTTTTATTCAATACTTTTTGAAACCTCCATTTTCTAGTTTAACAGCTCTGAGTTTTCTCCTTTAATGCCTGATGAGGTTAGAGAACACATGACAAGAGATCAGAGACCATTCCTTCATCCAGAATCACTCCAGATCCTTCAGATTCACAGCTCCATGTGCTTCTTCTCTTCAGTTCATTTCACCTCACTCATTGTCTACAGGGTTCAGGTCAGAGGACTGGCATGGCCATAGCTGAAGCTTGGTTTTGTGCTCAGTGACCCATTTTTGTGTTGTTTTTGAGGTTTGTGTTTGGGTTATTTTACGGTTGGAAGATCCAAACATGGCCCATCATAATATTTCTAACAGAGTCAGTCACTTATTGATTTTTTATCTGTTGGTATTTGACAACCATGTCCAGGACAAGATGTCCAGGACCTCCAGCAGAAATATAGGCCCACAACATAAAAAATACAGCAGTATATTTCATTGTACACATGGGGTAGTTTTTATCCCCATGTTCACCAAATCCATCTTGAGTGTTTGCTGCTAAAAACCTTATTTTTTAGTTTCATCTGACCATAGAAGCCAGTCCCTTTCGTAGTTCCACTCGTGTCTGATAACTGAATATGCTGGAGATTGTTTTTGGATGAGCTAGGATCATATTTCTTGAAACCCTCCCAAACAACATGTGGTGATGTAGGTGCTGAAGGTTTTCTGACCCAGAGACTCGACTGTTTTCTGTAATTCTCCAGCTATGGTCCTTGGAGAGTCTTTATTCTCTCAAACTCTCCTCCTCACCGTGCTTTAGGATGATATAGACACGTCCTCTTCCAGACAGTTTCATAACATTTTATGTTGATTGGAAATTCTTAATTATTGCCCTGATGGTGGAAATGGGAATTGTCACTGCTCTAGCTCTTTTCTTAAAGACACTTCACTAATTGGTGAAGTTCAATTATCTTTTGCTGCACATCAGAAATATATTATTTGTTTTTTCTCATTGTGATGGATGATTAAGGGAATTTGGGCATTGTTTTCCCTCCTATTTATTTTTCTGTGAAACAAGAAGCCATGGCTGGATAATTTCATGTTCATAATCACCCTGGAGTGCTCAAAATTGTGAATATGAATGGGAATATACTTCAGGGATATTTTACTCATAAGAATTTCTAGGGGTGCCAATTGTGTCCAATGTGTATTACATTTATTTCATAAAGATATTTCCCCCCATTTTAAATTATTATTATCCAATGAAAGTTAGATTTTTGTGTAAAAAAAAAAAAAAGATCAAAAGCATTAACAATGCAGATTCATTTTCACAGCCTTCTTTGATCATATTTACCAAGGGTGCCGATATTTGTGGCCATGACTTTATATTATGTTTAGACTTTTATGCTTAAGTATGTTAGTCAGCATATCAAAATAAGTGTATTTCTCTAAAGCATGACAAAAGATTATTAAACCATAATGTTTTAAAATATACTTTAGGGTAAAAATGTATTTGCCATTTTTTAAGTTTTGAAGTACATCACAAGTGTATATATTCATTATAATTAAGAACACTTGTTTTTTACAAAGGAAACAAAAATAACTAATATTGATTTATTATTAAAAGTAATATTATGTGTAAAATATGAGTTACTCAGTATTGATATTTTCTTTAATGAACTGTTAAGGCACTATCACACATTTCCTGTCTCTACGTGATTAGACAGTAATAATCAGGATTTATCTCTGTAACCCCTATTTGAGCTGTGAAGAACGAAGCCTCTCACATATTCTGTTGTTTACTGAAAACTCTTGCTTTTGCATCTACACTATTAGGTATCAGTATAAGCCCAAGACAGCCACCAACATTAACAAACATTTAACCTTCATAAAATCAACAAATGAACTATTCTAAATGAATTGATGCTGAAAGGAAAACTCTCTTTCGTGTTATCTAGAGCGTCGGCTGCATGCGCTCAGTCACCTAGAGAGTCACCCTAATGAGGTTCAGTACTTCTGGCCTGGCCTGCATGTGGGGCTCATTCTGGATGACCACATACCATTTCTCAACCGAGGTAAAAGACTCCTCTCTGAGATTTGTGATTGTTCTTATAAAAAGCATTTAGGCCTTATGTATGCATTTCTCTGCACTCCTAGGGGTCCGGATTCTCCATCTCATTTCGACTCCTTTTCCTGCGGTGTGGCACACCTTTGACGACAGCGAGGAGAACCTGGATCGAACCTCCATCAGCAACCTCAACAAGATCCTGCAGGTCTTTGTTCTTGAGTACCTCAACAAGAAAAGTCAGAACCCTATTGCTGAAGCCTCCTAATGTTCCCAAAGTGTACCATCAATCTGTGTCATTTCTCAAGCTCAGGAGACAATGGTGCGTTTGACATTCCAATTTAGCCAGTTTCACCAATTACATGTTGTAAAAAAAAATTATCACACAATCCATTTTTGTCACACATTTAGTATTCATCTGTGAGTTCATTGCAGCTGGAGCTGCATACTGTATGTCTGTGGACTGTTAACATTCAGAAGACATTTAAGTGATCGGATCAGACTCTGTATGCAGGGTTCACTGTCGGCAACAGCTTTCAAAGCCCTGTTCATGCCCCAGGACATAAATAAAGATCTTATTTTTGCTTGTTATATGAATAATATAATTTATAGTAGCCTTATACTTTGTAGCCTTTTTGACTTCAAATGTAAACTGTTTTATGAATCAACAAACATATGTGTAAAGAATCATACTGTTTTATGATGCTTGTGTGATTCTGTAAGCTGCTGCTATTGTCATGTATTCCTCACTGACCGGTGGGATCTGAAAGCTTTTATTATAACTTTAAACATGTATCCATTTTAAATAGCTGTTCATGGTGTGAAACAGCGAATAAACCGTTTACAAAGCAGTGGTTAAAACCAACGTAAGCTTCTGAGTGTTCATTTAGTTATAAAACTTTGCCTGTGCATATGTTACTAAATCAAGTTGCTTATGGTTATTTCCAGTTTCTGTTTTAGGTTCTCCATCTGAAAAACAATTTTTGCAGGAAGTTCTTAATGTTTGTCTGATCTTAGAGTGCTTTTATGGATCTTTGTGTTTCCAGACACAAGAACGTACACACCATGTGATCATGATACTGCCATGAATTCCAGTGTCAAAAGTCCTCAGATTTATTGTACCCTCATATAGTAATATGGGTTTTCCAAGCACTGGGTGTAGTTATGGTATTCCTTTCGAAAAACATAGTCACTGCAGTGTGGTACATTTATCAGTTTACTTTGTATAGTGCCATAGTAGACTTGTTTTAAGCCCAAGGTTTTCATGTCATATATCTTATTTCAGCTTTTTTAACAAATATGTTTTGTTAAACAGTATGCTTTTTAACAACAGCTTTGAATACTTACATTGCATTAAACAACAACATGTCAAAGGGGCATCTTATTTTTTATTTGTTTTATTATGCAAACAGACATACTATTTACAGGTGACAAATCAAATACAAAATAACCAAGGCCAAAAAAATATACTTGACAGCCAACATGATTTGTGTGTGTGTGTGTGTGTGTGCATGTTTATGTGGTTTATGAGGACACAAAATTGTATAATAACATGGGTATGACATAGGTATTACAAGGAGAAGGTGATTTATGAGGACATTTTCAGTGTCCCCATAATTTAAAACGCTTATAAATCATACAGAGTGAGTTTTTGAGGAAAATAGAAATGCTCTCTCCTGTGAGGGCTAAGTTTAGGTGTAGGGTAGGTGTAGGGCAATAGCACATACAGTTTGTACAGAATAAAAACCATTACGCCTATGGAGAGTCCCGTAAACCATAAAACAATTTATGTGTGTGTGTGTGTGTGTGTGTGTGTGTGTGTGTGTGTGTGTGTGACTGGGTGTGTGTGGAAGTATATAAACAAAGGAACTTGTAGAAAAGTACAACAGACATAACAATAGTAGAAAACCATAATAGTAATGATAACAGTAATAATAATGATGGTAATAATAATAATAATAATAGCATTAATAACAACAATTTGAGGATGGAGGATGAGGAAGGTGATAAGTAATAATAGTAATAGCAGTAGGAAAAATATTAAATAATAATAATAATAATAATAGTTATGAACTGAATTCGTCAGAAATGAAGGGAAAGTTGTAGGGTGAGGAAGATGACAAATAGCAATAATAATGGTATGAATTGGTAATTAGTAATAGTAGCAACAATAACAATATTAATAATAAACTTATTCATCAGAGACGGGGAGGTTGGAGGATCAGGAGGAGGACAAATAATAATAATAATAATAATAATGGTAGTGGTAGTAGTAGTAATAACGAAAACAACAACAATGTTAATAATAACAATAAAGATATAAATAGTAAGATATTGTAAGGCTGTCTCTGGGCCCTCCGTGAGCACGGCATAAGTTAAACCACCGACGGGGCATCTTAAAAACAATTGATACTAGAGGTTTTTTAGACTTGTCTAGAATTATTTTGTTTGTTTGTTTTGACCCACTTTATATTAAGTGTCACTACTATGCATTTAAATGAATCATGATCCAATACACTTATTGCTAACACACATTTGTGTGAGTGTGTGTGTGTGTGTGTGTGTGTGTGTGTGTGTGTGTGTGTGTGTGTGTGTAAATACCTGAATGTAATTTGCATTTGTAATTAATTTCTATAATTACATCAAATTACACTATTGGCCCCGTCTTAATCAACTCAACCTAACCATACCATAAAGCCTGTCCTTTAAACTTAACCGTAATAGGACCAAAAGTGTTCTGCAATACAACTTATGTACTGTGTGTCTGCAATATGTAGTGTACTAAACGATTATTATTATTTGATGTTATCAAAGTCTTCTAATTTAAAGATTTAACTTCTAATTACACTTCTAATATATTTTTTTATGTCTTAAATAGGCTAATATATAAGAAAGAACATTTAAAGAAACGAAACAAGTATTTCCCCAGAAACCTTCAATAGCAAGTGTTGATTTGTTTGTATATTCGTTTAACATTTGATTTAAAATCAAAGTTTGGTACTTTACAAAGGAATCTCCCGTATACATTCCTTTCCTCCAATAACGATGTCATAGCCTTCATGACTCGCATTCCTAAAAATATATATATGTAACTCCACCAGGTCCACACTGCCACAACTCGTCGGAGCGGGTCTCGAACCCGGGACCCCGGCGCGGGAGGCGGGCGCTCTAACAAGGAACGCCAAAGACTACAGCCTCTAGCGTCAGTTGCTAGAGCGCCTCTTTTTGAGGACAGGAGAGTGAGGTTTTTACACACAGCCCTTGCTGGCATAGCTACATCCGTTACATATATATATATATATATATATATATATATATATATATATATATATATATATATATATATATATATATATATATATATATATATATATTCTAATGATTAACTAAACGTTTATAGCCTATATATAAGCGCAGACTCTGGAGTAATAACAGTGGGCGGCTCGGTAGCGTTACTCCTCCTCCGTGGGGCGGAGGGGAGGTTCACACACTGAAATCTGATACATGTGTACAGATGAACTCTTCTCCTCGTGAGTTTATCCTGATCGCTCAGTCCGCGCGAGAGAAAGAATCGGCGGCTGTAAATGGAGATATCTCGAGAGCCGTGCCTGCTTCTGGATTTCTAGAGCTCAAGCTGAAAGCATGATCTTATTTCACAGTGCCGATCACACGCTGGTGCTTTACGTACTTTATTATTTATTTATTACTAACAGGTTGGACTGAAGTTTTAAAGCAATGGACCCAGTAACGAGGTGGACACCGAAACAGGTTGTTGACTGGATGAGGGGTGAGTTTTGTAGTTCCTGCATAATATGTATGCTGCTTTTAAAAGTTTTGGATATAAATGCTATCTCTCGGTCTAGTTAGCCGGTGTAAGAATCCGGAGCGTGTGCTTTGTTTATCTGCACTTTCGATGAATCCAAGATTAGTGTGTCAACAATGTTCAAGCACTCACAAAAACAAACTTGATGTTTGAAGAAACTCATGATCCTATCGTGTGGCAGAAAAAAGAAATGCTTATGAAAAGAACATCCCGCTGTGTTGCGCGTTTTTGATTGTTATGCATTCTTGTTATGTGGGAGTATACACCCACAGTTCTTGATTGTTGAAGACAGATTTATCAAACCGTTCATCATTTTTCACTTCTAGAAGATAATTATACACTGCCATCTGAGCAGATGATTGACACATACAGGACTATTCTTCAGTGTTGAAAAACTTGCTCGTGTAGCAGTGAATTACAGTTATATTGGAGTTAAACTTTTGTCTAAGTGTGAATGCAAGTCAAATTCAAATGTCTTGTGTGAATTCGAATCGAGTTGTGGTATTTGTACACGTGTAATCAATGGAAGGAAAGATCAATGTAAGAGTAATAATGCAGGGGCCAGTCAAATGTGAATAGGACCACCTGTTATTGCATGAGTTAGAGTAAAATTCCATAATGTTTATTATTATTATTATTATTATTAACATCATCATGTTTTCGTACGATCTGCTTATGGCTCACTGAGGGTTGTTAGTTGTTAAAAAAGTATTCTTATATGAAATGCCAGCAATCATGCGTATGTGTTTTCTCATGAGATCAGTTTAGAAATATGGAAATATGTGTTTTTCTATGATGTCCCAAGCATAGGCCTAAGTAATTTTATTTTCAAAGAATAATTTTAGTTTTTGTTGAATTCAAATAAAAAGCATTTATATCAGTGGATCTTAAAAGGTTGGGCACATGCTCTAAATATGATTAATGGAAAAACATGTTTTTAATCAAAGTAATAAAATGTATTTTAGATTTTTATATGTGCATTTTATGTCCTTGTGGTGAGTCCCTTATTAATTTAAGAAACACACATTAATCTGTCATTTGTCTGACATTTGTCATCCTGGAGTTAACTTGCTTAAGAGCACAATGGTGACAGTTAATGAATCAACCGTTGCAGGGGATGAATCAACAGCATTCAGTTACCAGCCTAAGTCTTTAACTGTTGTGCATGCCAGATGACTCTAAATTACATTGGAATAGCCTTTGAGCACATACAGTGCTATGGAAGTGTAAACTGTACTACATTACCAACATCCAGAACAAAAGATCAAGAGCATCCGCTTTCTGTTGAATGAAATGCCCCAAGGCTTTAAAGGTTTATAGTAGTTCATGTGGAGGCTTCTCTTTACTCTCAGTGTCGTTTTATTTATTTGGGATTTCTTGGTTCTCACGAGAGTCAGTTGAATTAAAAGTTTTTTGTTTGTTTTCCCCAGAAAAGAGTAGCCCACCTGCCAGGTGTATTTAATTTGTATTTACTAAGGGTGCTTTCACACCTGTAGATGGATTGATTTTTTCAGAAACAGGGATTCAAATTATTACAATGTTGCTTATTATTTCTTGGTGTGAGGTTCGCTTTTACTTGCCAAAGTTTCTAAACAGACCAAATGTGTTAATACAAGTCACGCGCGAGTAAACTGTTCTCTCATTGGTCAAAGTTCCACGGGTTATTTTCCGGGATTCCACTTTAGCCAATCGGATCAATTGTTTTGGCGCAGATCCGAGCGCCGTTGACATGTTCACAAATGCCTAAACGAACCGAGCTAAGGGGGGAAACGTGCCAGGATTCCGAATCAACAGGCCAGGTGTGAAAGCACCCTAAGATGCATCATGTACTTTGCCTCGTGTTATGCTATTGGTAGCATTAGCTTTAGCATTTTTTATTACCTTTATTTATTTATGTATTTTTGCTTCTGCTGTTGAAAATGGTCTAGTTGATTTGAACAGGTTTTCCTATTCTCACACTTTCTTCCATGCGAACATGCATGAACAAACAGTAAAAAGTTGAATGTCGAGTCTTTAAAACTTTATATGATTTGGAATGTATTCATGGAATTTTCTACAGAAACTGGAGTGATATATTTCACACATATGAGTTATGGTTCAGTCCTACTCCCACACATGTTGAAGGACAGATGGGTGCCTTACATTCTTTTTTAAATCTTCAGAAGCATCAAAAAAATAAAAACTCAAACTAATGAGACGATTGAGTTACAAAACCTATAAATGACCTAAATGACGCAAAACAAAACAACAAATATTATAATAGTTAGGGATGCATTTTATCGGACATTGGCTGATTAAAAACAGCCGATGATCAGAGCCGACTATATCCTGTCAGTTAAAAGGAGGAGGAAAAACATGTTAGACTTCAAGTTGTGTGATAAAGAAAATGCATCGTGTTGAATTTAGGGCTGTCAGACTTAACGCGATCATAACACAATAATGCAAACCTGCTTAAAAGAGCACTGTTAACATATTAATAATTTGTTACATTGCACTTATTTTGCACTTACATAACATTACATGTCTTTACATTGTGCATATATTTAAAATCTATACCTGCATGTAATTACATGTGTAATTGATTTCTGTAATTATGTCAGATTACATCATTAATCCGACACCTACTCTTAACCAATCCCTAAAACTAATTTACCATAAAACCTGTGCCTATCTTTTCCAGTCTCTCCTCAATTGCGTAATTTTGTGATGATATGCTAAATATAGTATACAGAAATGCAGTCAAGTGACTGCAGAAAAGTTTCTGAACTTGTCTGTTTGTTTTTGTTTATCATTAATGATCTAATCTCATTCAAAAATGAATGGTTTTACAAACCATGACATCTAATATATGTGACAGTGATATTTTAAGATATTCTGGGGAAAAAAGATCATCTTAATCAACCTGGGGATGGGTGAAATTGTGAAAGATTTTATTTGCTAAAAGTATGTTAACAATTACTTGCTACTTTTTCACAGACTACACAAAGTTACCTTGCTAACCAACCTGCAAAAGCACATCCCTCTACAGTGACTCATTCAAATATTTCCATATGTGTAAACTTGAATGACAGGAATATATTTGTTAAAGAACATTTTGCTAATTTGATACAGTAAGTGTTGCAGATGGACAGACATGATCCACGATCGAATATCCAACAGAAAGTCTTTAATAATAAAGCACAGGTAAACAGGACAAAAGGTAGTAGACAACACTCGTAATGCAAACGAGACCGGACCCTGAACACAGGAAAACTTAAGTACTAACAAAACCAAGGTTAATTAAGGACAACCCTCTGAAACCATAAATAATCCAATCACAAGCCATGACAACAAATGACAAGCGGGAAAAATCAAACAAAGGCAGGCAGGAACTAAAGAATACAAACTAAAAGTCCATGAAACTAACTGAACATAATGGTGACAATATGGTGGGTAAGGCTACCGGTGATGTGGAACCTTTTCTACTATATTAATGCTTTAATCTAATGTTTTCCATCCACGTAACCACAACACCATATGTAAACCCTTAGATCTTGGTCCCGCCATATGGTGTCTTCATGAGATTCTCGTAAATATTTAATGGAGACTCTGTTGAAGTTTAAATGGAAGAGGTGCCTGGAACTTCCTGTTCTCTTCTTTAATTTGATGGGAATGTATTTTTTGTAGTGTGCAGAATATTTTTTAAAGACAATGCAGACACAAATACAGTCCAGAATTGTATGGCGTTGATCCTTTCTCAGACATTTTTATTCCAACACTTTCTACTTTTCCACACAAGACCTTTGATCCCACTTTGAAAATCCGTTGATATTTGCATGAATGCATGCTCAGTTTATAACAGCACTGAGTTGACAAGGCGTGAGCCTGTTGGTTTTTGCATTCAGAACTGAACACAATGTGAATCTCCCAGATCACCGTGGCTTTGTAGTGCCAGCATAAGAGCAGAGATCTCTATAAACATGCAGCTTAATGCAACAGGGGTAATGTAACCTCAGATAACACATGATCACACACAGTTCACTGCCCCTCCATGGGTGCCTAGCCAGGCAGAAAGTTGGACGGGACACTGTGGGTTCGCTGCGGCAAACGGCTAATCCTCAGGAACAAATGGAATGCCTATTAAATACACAAGTTCAAGGGATAGAAATTAGCTTTGGGCAAACTTAGATTATTCAGTTCTTGTTTAGAGAATTCCTTTATTATGGGGAAAATGTAAACTTCATGCCATTAAAAAAAATCTGTCATTATATACTCACGTTATTACACACCCATAAGACGGTTCATCTTAGAAACACAAGTTAAGATATTTTTAATGATAAAAAATGAAATATTTTAGACTAACTTTATCATCAACCAGGTGAAAAGGCCCTGATACACTCACAACAAAGTTCTTTTTTCTTCTTTGCTTAGAGGTTAGAAGTTGGAAATATCTTAGAAGTGGTGCACTGTTTGCAAAAATCCCATTGCCCCCTACTGCTGATAGCATTGTGTAGATGAATGGCAAAATAAATACACAACAAAAATGACTGTGGTGAAAAAATAGCAGTTAAGAAAGCATCTGATCATACATAGCAATTGTGGATATGTTTGCACCAGCTCTGGAATATGGCACGTCCACGTCACGTTTATTTGTTCAGCAGCTTTACAGTATTAAACATTTAAAATAGCATCACATTCATATAGAATTACAACTTTAATTTCCACATCAAAGAAGGTAGAGCCATATAGCCACACCTACATGTTATGCATTCGCCACAGACCAATGGTAGTTCAAAGGTGTTAACCAGCTGGAGAAAACTTTAAGGAAAGTATGAGTCAATCACCAAATGAGCTTCTTTTGGACTGATTTGGATTGAAATGATGTCACATCAGTTTGACATAATTGCAAAACCCCATTATAAAAACCCATAGGAAAAGAGAACCCATGGCAATATGGTCCTGCGGGTTTTAAGACAGATGAAGTTTGTAGGGTCATTCATGTCCGTAGCACAAATGGTATGAGAATTAGAAAAAGTGTTGCTTGTGGTTTCAGTCTTTGCAAAAGCATGTCTTTATACATGTTCTATTAATGTATTATACCAATTATACTAAACAAACAAAGTTAGTTCAGTTGACTGCCCTGATTGACAGGGTTGCTGTAGTTCTCTTCCTTTGGTGTGTTTCCACCGCTCATAAAATAAATCACAAAATAATTTGTTCTCCCATTGTACGGTGTAAAGGTCACATTATAATACCCCTCATCCAGCACCTGCATTTGGGTAAACATAGGAAGGGCGTTGCTGTGCATGCACAGACAAAGAGAACTGCATCAGGGCAATATGGGAAATCCTGATTTCGCCTTCATGTGGCCACTGCTATAAAAAAAGCCATACCTTCATTTATTGAGTTTTTGCTCATTGCATACAGTACTTGCATATGATCAGGCAAATGTCTGTAACCTGACAAAGTTAAAAATGATTTGCTTTGTATTTAAACAGTTAGGATTTTATTAGATTTTTTGGGGAGAATAAATGTACAGTCAGGCATGTCATCTCAATAAATGTATGTACATGCTTGACATCAGTCTCATGTGTGTCAGTCAGAGGGGTTTGTGTTTGTGTGAGATCCGAACAGCTTGGTGGTTGTGACTCATCTACAGCAATAACTTTCACACGCTTTGAAAGACACCAGCAGTAATATCTTTGTCCATTCTCTCAGTGTTCACTCAGGATCTATTCATACGTATTGATTTACTGTATTTATATACTTAAGTATAAGGAGTTAACTTGCATAACTTCAGTGAAATTAGATATGTCTCTAGAGTGCTGCATTCATGCACTACAATTGATTAGTAAATTAAGATATTTTTTCTTTGTTACATTGTTGTGTCTCAAGTCTATTTTTCTTGGAAGAGAGCTAAAATAACAGACACATAGCAGACTGTACGGTCTTCAACCTGTGACCTGTAGGGCTGGGTGAGCGATATATAATGCGGCACGTGTTTGTGTCACCAAAATTAATTTTACACTGAAAGACTGATACCAAATTAAACGTTTTAATTTAATTTACACTTTGTAATTATATAATTATGTTTTAACTCCAATTCTTTGTTTAAATTCATTTAAATGGTAATAAAAACTTGATTTATTAAAAAATTACATAATAAAGACAACATTGAGTGACACAAAATAATATATATTGCAGTGTATAAATTGATCAAAATCCTCTCTAGAGTTATTTTTCTGGCTAATTCACAAATTATGGACACACTGTTTTATTGGCATTGTTCTGCAGTTGAATTACTGATTGAGTGATTACATGAGACATGATACGTTTCAGTACGTTGTACTGTTTCTTTCAACACTTCTCATGTTCTTTTGCATTTATTTCAAGCAAGTCAAGTCAAGTCACCTTTATTTATATAGCGTTTTTAACAATACAAATTGTGTCAAAGCAACTGCACAATATCAAAATAGGAACATTTTTGAGTTAAAGGCATTTCATTATTGAATTCAGTGATGTCATTGTCCAGCTCAGTTCAGTTTAAATAGTATCTGTGAAATCAAGTCTGTGATATCGCTGGAAATGAAGTGTCCCCAACTAAGCAAGCCAGAGGCGACAGCGGCAAGGAACCAAAACTGCATCGGTGACAGCGGAGAAAAAACCTTGGGAGAAACCAGGCTCAGTCGGTTCTGCATTTCTGCATTTGACATTGAGAGCATAGGTCTCAGTTTAGATTTTTGATTATTTTTTCATTTTTAAGATGAAAAAATTCAGTTTTACAAATGCTAGAAACGTGGCTGTCAAAGGAGAGATTGCTATCATATAGCACTCCTAGGTTCCTGGCTGATGATGAAGAATCGAGAGAGCAGCCATCAAGTGTTAGACAGTGTTCTAGCTTATTAATTGTGTGGTTTTTAAGTCCGATAATTAACACCAAATAATTTTTCAGAATTTAGTAGTAAGAAATGATACGTCATCCAGTTTTTATATTGACTATGCATTCCATAAGTTTCTCAATTTGGTGTGTTTCACCGGGCCGTGAAGAAATATAGAGCTGAGTATCATCAGCATAACAGTGAAAGCTAACCCCATATTTCCTGTTGATATTTCCCAAGGGTAACATGTGAAGCGTGATAAGTAACGGCCCTAGTACTGAGCCTTGAGGTACTCCATACTGCACTTGTGATCGATATGATACCTCTTCATTCACTGCTACGAATTGATGGCGGTCTGATAAGTACGATTTGAACCATGTACTTTCCCGCCAAGCCATACGAAATACCTCTAGTTTTGATTTCCTCCAGCTGTGCTCCATTTTCCGGGCTGCTCTCTTTAGGGCGCGAGTGTGCTCATTGAAGCAATAACTAGTATCTATGTGTGTTCCGCACTGATGTAGCTATAAGAGATTTTTCACGTCATATTAAAGAACCAGAACAACACAAAAATTGGCAGAATTTGAAAGCAGAGACTTTGACTTTAGACATGTATTGTGATTATTAGATGGCAGGTGCATCAACAGTGAAAGAGCATGGACTGAAATGTCAAAATGAAGATCCATTAAAAACTAGAATTTAAATTGTCAAGAAAATGATATTGACTTTGGTATCTGTAAAGCAGTGTGATGTTTCAAAAGTTCATCTTATCTGAGTGTGGACTTGCTGGCTAAACTGTAGAACTGTAGCGTGATGATAACTGCAGATTTGTGATGATCCATCTAGTCCATTCAAATCAAGAAACTTGTCTCATTTTACTATTTGATATATTTACAAAGATTTGCAAGTGGAATATGAAAATCTTAATTGTTCGAAATATGCTGATAATGGAAACACGCAAAAGGGCCGGACAGGTTGATAACAAAGAAAGTCTGTATTTTGTTAAAGGAAAATAATTCTTGATGAGTTCTCCGTGCATTTTACTCTGGAGGAAGTTTGCAGATTGTCAACAAATGGACAAAGAGGATCTTATGCACATGCACTCATGTCCTATCCTGGTATCTTGTGCAGATAGTACCTAAAGTAAGCAAGTTCACTTTTTAGCTGGTTATGACATGACCTGAGAGATTAAATTGAACTTTGCAGAGACAGAACTGATAACTTCCTGGACAAGAAGACTATAAAGTTTGGATCGCTTATAAAAGTACACCAAATTTATTTTCACATTGCAAACATTTGAAAACAGGACGTTATAGCATTTCACCAGCTTTTTTAGAGGAGCTTTAAAACTTTTACCTCCCTTTTCAACCAAAATAAAAGCATGTTTATAAGTCGAGATATGTTGCAAGAAAGTAACGAAATGAAGAGAGAACTGTACAAAATGATTGCACTGCAAAATATTATCTTATATTATCTTATTCAATATAATAATTGCCATTCAGCTCTTGTTTTGGGTTAATATCACTCACTTTCCTGTAACTTTGAGAAGTGCAGAGCATCCATAATGTCATTCCCCATGGAGAAGTAAGGGGGAAATATACCTGTAGTATTCCTTTAAAATGTGTTATTGCATTTTAGCTCCTTTCAGCAGGAAGATCCACAACCACCCAAAGTAAGGGCAATGCATTCCCTTGAGGCTTATGTTGTCTTCTGGCTCTCATTACATGTTTTACCCTATATTGGGTCTGTTTGCAACCAGCAAGTTGAAAAATGATGCCGGAATTTCATAATTGAGATGTTTTCCATTGGTTCAGTACATGTTATGCTAAAATAAGGGTGTGACAAGATAGTTGTTACGATATGGGGTAACATGGGAGGTTTGTCTCAGTAATTATGGTTTGGCCGAAGGCGATGCGGCAGAGTTTGGTAAGGGTAGGCCCAGTCACATATGCGTTTTTTGTTTTCAAAGCTACGTCTGATTACAGGTCTCCCAGACTGACTTTCATGGTGTCTGCGCTGTTCAGCCACAACAATTTCTGTATAAGAAGTTAATGAGGAGATTTTGGCAAGCGTGAGAACACGAAGCAGCTTGTACAGGTCTGTCTCTGAATGGCTGCTGGGCAGAAACCACACATTTTCTGTGTGCAGACAAGGGGAATGTGTGAAACCACCTGCATTGTATGTAAATCATTTTTTAAAGAAGTGCTTACTATGGGAAGCAAAGTAGCGAAGTCCCACTAATTACCTTAAACTCAATATAATCAAAATACATGAGAATACATTTACTCACTAAAAATATTCATCTTTGTCCAGTGTCTTGTCCAGTAAAATGGCTTTGTCAGAATGTCAACATTGTTGTTGCATCCTCCAGATGCTGTTGCTGTCTCCTCCATTCCTTCTTCAGCTGTGAAACAATAGCCAGGGCTGAGGACAAATAATAGGCGCTTGCACAAGCTAGAGAGCACAATTGATTTATTCCAAAAGTACCTCAGTTTTGACGTTTGAACACTTAGTGTACATGTCCAGCCGAATGCATAGTCTTTTATAGTATACTCTAATTTGAGTAACCTGTGCACTTGAATGTTTCATCTTTGAATGAATGACATCTTTGTCATGTGTTGGTGTTAATTCTCTTCAGGAGCTGACCGATACATTTCTTTGTACTCTTCTTAAACTGTGAAACAATAGCCAAGGCTAAGGGCAAATAATAGATGCAAGCTACAAATTGAGTGTACAGAGAAAATTTGGTTTAAGCTCAAAGTATACTTCAGTTTCTGTGTGCTGTATAGTGTATAGTATGTAAAGCTGAACATGTGACATGTAACCGAACATAAGTTCTGAGTATCTCTTAACACAAACAATTATTGTTTATTATTGTATTGAGTACAGTCTCCTACTCATTTTTTTGGACTATGAAATAATGCGACAGGACTGTGTCATTTTCTGAACCAGCTAATTAGTGCAAAGGATTTCAAGGTGAACTAAGTATAGCGAATATATAGCGATATGTAACGAAGTGTATTTTTTATCATTTGTATAAATCAGGTTGTGCATATACATTGCTCTGCTGATGATGAAATCCATGCCATGTGCATTGTACACATACACATAAATACTGAAGAAACATTGGGCTTTATTGTTAAAGGGATTGCGGATTGAAAAGCATATTGATCGGTCATCATTTTTTGCATGCATTTTCATGCATGTGCTATAACATGTTTTTTAAAATGATATAATATTGATTCTTGCACATTTTGTCCAAATGAATCTGGTCATGTTTTATTACGCTGGTTGTTGTTTGTATTGGAAATGTAATGTCCAGTGAGTGACAGTAAAATATTAATGCTCCATCAAGAGCAGACCATCTACACTTAACCTGATAGTGATAACAAAAGCAAGCATGACATAAAAACCCATTTGCTGAAGCAACCATGCCATTTTAACTTGCTTCTACAAGTGTTTGAGCTGCACCAGGTGAGCTACAGAGCAAGCTTACGACATCAGAAAAGCCATACATATAGAGCTGGTTTTGTATGCAAACATTAAATGTATTAGTTTACAAATACATTTCACAAAAATTCTTAAACTCACTGACCCAGAGCTAGTCCTCCTTCTTGTAAATCCTGACACAGATGATGTTTGTAACCCTCAGCAAACCTATCCGTTGCGTTTCCTGTCCCTGAAGGACTTTTCCAGTTCTTTTCCATCTAAAATGACAAAAAGAATAGCAAAAGTAGCCATTTGGCCCAGAGCATCTTCTTAAAACCTGTCATTCTAAAAGCTTTATGTCCCTCTTGTCTCTCGTTTCAAGAGTGAGGGGTGAAAAAAACGTATCTGACTGCCTTTCTTTTCTGTGTAAGATGAACTGCAGGCACATTTGCAAATCAGATGGACAGTATTGATCGTTACACAAGCTGCTATAATCCAATCAATACAAGTGACTGATGTTGATTTTGTTAGATTGAATCTCAACTCCAGCAATATTAGATCCAGTCTCATAACCAGATCTTGTAAAGATATCCGTTTTTTCTGATACCCAAAATCAGGTCAGCAAGTCTTGTGTGATAAGAAAAATCAGTCCTTTGTCTGGAACCTAAAACTATATTGACAGAAATGTTGATGGAGGACGGCAAGAAAGAGCAGAAAGCAGGAGACGAAGTGATGATTTAAAAAAATATTATTTTTTTCCATTTTTAGGACATACCAAAACTTGTCATGCAACAGAACAGAATGCAATAGAGCTGCACAATAAATCATATTTGAATCCCTATTTTAAAACAATTTTTTGCTTCTCTCATTGTAATAAGCATAATTGTCTGCAATATTTGTGTGCTGTTTATTTTGTACTGAAAAGTTTCATTTAAATGTTTACATTTTAATCTGAAAACACGGCAAACATGTAAATTGGAGTTTAGCACTCTCTCTGCTCAAATAAATATAGGATTTCTTGCTCATGGTTATTTGTATAAATCTGCGAGCAATTAATGCAAGTTGATGTTCTCTTGATTTGTGCTTATGTGAAAGTACAATAATTCTGATGAAATTGTGATTAATAGTCGTGATTATATTTTTTGAGCAAAAGCAATCATGGTTAACAGTTTAACCATAACCGAGCAGCTCTAGAACTTACCACACAGCACCTGCATATTCTACTTTTTTACACTAACCATATCTCTGCTGTGCTCTGTTTAACTTGTGTGACTTTCTGTTTACTCATTTGGTTGTTGCATCTAATGAGAGGTTTCACACACAAAGGATTTTTTCACAATAACAAAGTCTATCGAGATTGTGCACCATTGTGGAATTCCCACAAAGGATGACCGCCCAAAAACAATGGACATTCCTTGAATCCCAACATGTTTACTGGAAGTCTCAATAGAACGAGCGAGAGTTCCAGTGGCAGTGGCTATTGTACACGCTGCATATGAGGACACAGAGTATGTGTGGGGAGGGAGGTCACTTCATTCTGGATGGTGGAAGGGCTTTCTCTCTCATGTAATCAAACCCCTGAGAACCACAGCCTGCCATTCTGCTGACATGGGGCCTGTGTGAGCGAGACTTACGCTATAAGACTTGCAGAGAAGGGTTGCCTCTGCATTGTACAGAGAGCTGGGGGCACATCTTGTTAGAACAGATGTGCAGGTTTTAGTTTCTGAGCACAGGGTGTTGGGTTTATCAGTGATCATCAAAGTCTGTTAGAGCAAGAGCCAGATTTGCAAAAACATGACTATAGACTGAGCCAACTGTGTAATTGTCCAATTTTGATCAGAAACATGATACTTTAACAAGCCTCGGACAAAAGACACTGTAGAGAAAAAAAAACGTGTAGTTGAGCTGTCTGGTTTTCAGTAATAGAGATTTTCTAGGTGAAAAAAACACCCATGCCCTCACTTTTCTGCTGTGGGATCCTCACTAAGGACTTCATTTATAAAATGTGCATATGATCAGGTTTGAGCTTAAATAACATGGATTTTATCCTACATCAGCTGAGGAACCAATTAGGATTTATAAAGACTTTAATTTCTCTTGTGGATGCAAACTAACGAGCATACTAACTTTCTTCTACTCATAAGTCAGTAATTAAATTAATTCTACATTGTTTATTATGATTTCTACTAGGGGTCGCCCGATATGTGTTTTTCAGGGCCGATACCGATACCGATTATTACAGATCAAGTAGACCGATAACCGATATTTTGAACCGATATATGTGTCTGGTGTAAAAATGAAAATTAATGCCAAAATTAATAATAACAAGAGCTCTGACAAAAAAAAACGTTCTTTAAATGCTTTTAAACATGTCTTTAATTCTGAAAACTGTTAATAACAACAACATTAAATAAACAGTAATATTAATAATATTAATAATAACATAAGTACAGAGATCACCCAGAAGCATTCTGTAAACATTTTGTAAAACTTAACATATAGCAATATTGTCATATGACATTGTGTGATTATTCTCAACAAAAGTTGTAATAATTGTTGTAGTTGTATTACGTATAGCCAAAAATATATTATTAAACCAGACTTATATTTTGACAGGTTGCCATGAGGACCTTTTAGGTTTCTGTAGCCTATGTATATATATGATATTTCCTCGTTTTACTCAACTGAAAAAAATGCTCATGAAGTGACTCTCATGAAGTGACTCTGGGGATGTTGTTCATGTATTTATGTCCTCATTTAGTGAGGCGGCAGATGCTGAAAACACCGCGAGCAAATCACGCGCTTCAGTATGTATGTGTGCAGTAAATGAAACCGCACGCCTGTGTCATTCATTAACAGAGATGCAGAACATGCAGGAAACTTATTTAAAGTGTTATTTGCGGCTTAATATTTATATATACTAGTCCATAGCGCGAGTCGATTTAAGTGTACTGACCTACTTTTGATTAATTCATCCAAACTTGACACATTCCGTGACATTCCGCGTTATACGGTAAATTCCATTATATGACTGCATTCCACATACTCGCATTTTCACCTCGCATCGCGATACATCATGAATTGTTATATTGAGGTGTTTTGCAACTTCAGCAACATCTGCTGCTGCTTTACCTTTGAGAGACACTGATGGTGATCACTGAGGCAGCTCCAGTTATGATTAGTGAGTTGTGAGACTGCCTTCAGTTTTCCGTTGATTGGTCGGACTCGTGACTCTCTACATATCAGATGAGCGGTGGGCGGAGATTGCTCTCAGAGATTGAGAGATCACTCTCACAGAGTGTTGAGCTCAGACAGGCTGCATCGAGCCAAATTAGTGCATTTAAACATTCAATAGTTTCACCTGTATTATTTATTCACCAATAAATAATGTCACCTGTAAGTAGTATGTTTGTTTGCATAAAAAAAAAAAAAAAAGAAATTATCGGCAAATCTGTTTTCAAAATGGCCGATATCGATAATTAGAAAATGCTTGCAAGAAGTATTGATAGAGCTGGTATTGCGTGACTCCTAGTTGAATGTTCGGTATATGTTCGGATGTGTTCTTCTGGCAAATCCTCTCCCTTCTACCACGGGCTCTCTGTTCTCTGCAGTGTCTCCTTCTAACAACAATAATTGTAGCTATTTCAAGTGTAAAATTGTTTAAGACACGCTTTTTTGGGGCGTTAAATAATGGTGTAAATGCCAGTCATTTGAGGAGTGCAAACATTAGTCAAATGTTTTGCATGATTCATTTGAATACTCTCCTCCCATAAATTTTGCATCTGAAAGGGAAACTCCCATAAATGCATATTTAATAAAATCAGGCACAAACATAATGCGTCCATGCCTTTTCAGCGCTAATTCTTCACTGCGCATCTTTAGTAAAACCCGACAGTACTATTTTAACTCCAAAAGACGGTTTGCGCTGGCTCAAGCTGTTAGTAAAACTGGCCCTTAATTTGTAATTACAGCCTGGCTATTTATTTCTGTTTAGTTGAACAGTTACATAAAAAAATTGTCTAGAGTTGCCTTAATTGACAAATGTCATACAGGTATATTTGTAGCAATAGTCAACATTAGCCTACATTGTATGGGTCAAAATTATTATAATTTTTTATTGTATGCAAAAAATCATTAGGATATTAAGTAAAGATCATGTTCCATGAAGATATTTTGTAAAATTTCCTATCATAAACATTTCAAAACTAATTTTTGCTTAGTAATATGGGTTGCTAAGAGCTTCATTTGGACAACTTTAAAGGCAATTGTCTCAATATTTCTATTTTTTTGCAGTTCAGTTTTTATTCAGTGTTCAGATGTTGTAATCTCAACCCTTATGACTGGTTTCGTGGTCCAGGGTCACAAATACTTTTTAGGCTTCATACCATTGTTTTGATTGAATTAGTTAATATGTATTTATTTGTATGAGGGACTTTATTCAATATCCTTGTGTTTGCTGTGAAATTTCACTGGTATTGGTATCAGCAACCCTAACTGGAACACTATGGCACTTTTTTCTGGCAATTTCTGTCCGTTGTCATTGTTAACCCTTGTGAAAAGGAGGTATGCTTAACTCTACTGAATGTAATTTGTATTGGTCTTTAAATTAAAACAGTTTCTGATTTCTAGTATTACTCTCTGATATCTAGTATTAATCAAGTGCTTAAAGAGAGACACTTTCATGACCATGTTTAAGTAGCTAAAGTACATTGTAATGTCAAATTAAACGTTTTATTTGAAGTACATTTTAAATTATATTTGTTTAATCTTTTGTCATGCTTTAAAAGTAAACTTAACATACAAAAGCACATGGAAAAGACTTGATGATAATTTTAACTGTAGCATGATATTCAATATTACATTTAAAGTTAATATATTTTAAATGTGCTAAAGGGTAACTTCATCATTAAAAATGTGTAATTATAAATATATTTAAATACATGACATTCAAGTTTCAATAGAAATTACATTAAAATATGTTTTGCTTTACCATAAATGCTTGTCAGTTCATTTAGCAGTACACTTTAACCATGTATCAAAAACAACAGAAGTAGGCCTAATTATGAAATTTCATATAATAAGGGATAGTAACCTTTTATGTTCCACAAAAGAAGGAAAGTCAGGTTTGACATGGCATGAGATTGAGTAAATGACATAATATTTATATTTGGGTGAACTATCTCTTTAAGTGGGTTAAACATTCTGAAGTAGGGATGGGCGATAACGGCTTAAAAAAATGCATCCTCAATAAGGTTAATACACATGCAAAACTGTGCTACTGAAGAGCATTTATTCAAGGCTAAGACTGATTTATTGTCGCACTGTACAGCCCTGACCAAACCAGTTCCAGGCTCCAGACTGCGGACGCCTTCCGCCATGTTGCTCCACATTGTCGCACACAAAAATATGTCAACAATAATCGTTATTATCACGGGAAGACTAATTTTTATCGTGGGGAGAAATATTACCGGTATATCCCAAATTATAAGCTATTCCCCATCCCTAAAGTTCAACTCATCCCTATTCTAAAGTTCAACTCACATGTAATATAAATTTAATCCATACATTTTCATTGTAAATAACTTAAAATTAGGTGTCAAAACTATTACATTCAGTTTGCATATAAGTATATTGTTTCCATAACTATTACTGCTGAAGTGTACTTCTTTCGCACAACAAACCGTTCAGTGATATAGCAGAGCCTCAACTTCGTTTGATTTTTCCAAAGATAAATGGAGGTGGACTGTGCATTGAATATTAAGGTCAGTGATTTTGTCTGGCCTGTCAAGCCGTTGAGTCCGAGGGCACGGGGCCAGACCTTTGCAGCTGCTCTTTCTGTAGTGCCTTTGACTGGGTGAACACCCATCCCCCTCGTCCCACAGGACCATCCTTCACCGTCCTTCACTGCTGCTGCAGCCTGGGTGACTGAGGGCATTGTGTATCTGGCTGGATCTAGGACATATGTTCCTAGCTAGCTCAGCAAATCCTTGTAACCGAGTTTCATTTGATTTACATCAAAAGGAAAGAGAAGCAGGAAATACATCAACATTTCCAAACAGATCAATGCGTGAAGAAACTGAACAAGGCATAACAAAGCCCTGAAGAATCCAGTTAAACCAGTCTGCTGACATTAGTTTCCTTTGAGGTGTACTTTCTGTCAGTTAGTAGGTTTGCTGTAATTATACTTGACCCTTTGCAAAAACAACAAAACCTGCCAATTGTTTAAACAGCTTGACACACACACACACACACACACACACACACACACACACACACACACACACACACACACACACACACACACACACACACACACACACACACACACACACACACACACACACACACACACACACACACACAGACATACTCAGGCAGGTGAAACAGCATGATGTTTATGGGGTCTGGAAACCTGTTGCAGTGTCAAGAGATGAAGCACGTTTCTAGAGAAATCATGCTGCTTTATTCCTATGTCTTTTGTATTTATCTTACATATACTGCTGTTCACACATGTTTAACATATACATATTTTGTAATGTTTTTGAAAAAACACACACACCAAATTGCATTTATTTGATCACACACACACACACATAACACAGACATCACACATTTTTAACACACACACACATACACCACACCATTTACACACACACACAGTTTACCATTCAAGTCTTTGGAAACCTTACACACATAACACAATATTTCTGTACACACACAACACACACACACATAACATACATAATAAAACATAATACACATATTTGAGGAAAACACTTCCCACACACAATTTGCACACATTATTTTCACACTTTGTTGAACACACACACACACACACACACACATTTTCATGAGCATATGATAATATGTACAATATGTACACACACACTTGAACACTAAGAAACTGTACACATCACACACACACACACACACACACACACACACACACTACACACGCTGCTGAAAATTCACACTTTGCTCAGGAGGTTGACATCACATCTACACACACATTACACACACACACACACATACAAGGCTATATACACACATTAACATGTACACATGTATTACACATACACACACATCTCTTTCATCACACATGACATATACACATCATAACACACACACACACACACACACACACACACACACACACACACACACACACACTCAGGCAGGTGAAACAGCATGATGTTTATGGGGTCTGGAAACCTGTTGCAGTGTCAAGAGAGGAAGCACGTTTCTAGAGAAATCATGCTGCTTTATTCCTATGTCTTTTGTATTTATCTTACATATACTGCTGTTCAAATGTTTAGGTTGGTATATATTATATTTTGTAATGTTTTTGAAAAAGTCTTATGCTTACCAAATTGCATTTATTTGATCAAAAATAACATAATACTGTGAAATACTACAATTTAAAAGAATGGTAATCAAACAGTTGTGCTGCTTAAGTCTGGAATACACTACTGATTTTTGCCCTGATTTGTATAAATCTTTATTTATATCTTTGATAGATAGGATGTAAAAAGAAACAGCATTTATTTGGAATAGAACTCTTTTGAAACATTATGTCTTTACTGTCACTTTTACTGTCACCTTGCTCAATAAAAGTATTCATTTCTTTTCATGTGAAGGTCTGGATGACAGTCTACAACAACATGTGCACAACTTCGAGAGAGAGAAGATTAATGGAGAACAGCTACTGAAGATCTCCCATCAGGACCTTGAGGAACTGGGAATTGCCCGCATTGGCCACCAGGAGCTGGTTTTAGAGTCCGTAGATCTCCTCTGTGCGCTGGTTAGTGTCATTATTCACATTTCTTGTGGCTCTAAATTATTTTTTCATGACCTATTTATGACATATTTACGGTTGGAAATATATATCTAAGGACTACCAATTTAAGCTTTACTTACTAACCAGTTTTATATAGGCTTATTTTACTACTATGTATATACGGTACATAAGCATTTGATACAATGTCCTTTTTGTGTGCATACATACTGTTAAATTGTGCTTAAACTTACAAGACCTACATATATTATATTACAATGTTATAACACTACAGTGTTGATTTTAAACCTAAATTTAGCCTTAAACCTACCCCTTCCTCTAAACTAAACAAATAAACTTTAATAAGGCTAAATTTTGCTCTCCACAGGTTTTGTGTATGTTCACAATAAGTACATTTTTATCAAACGATTAAAAAAATGGATTGCTCCCCCTCATACTATTCACTACCACTGGAGCAATTCAGGCCTGAAGTGCCAGCGTGTTTTTGCCAGTCCACACTCAGTACAAGCCCTAGTAAAGCTACTATAACAGTCACATTTTGCCAAACCACACTTACTGAGATCAGGCAGCACAGAATGAAGAGCTGTTCACACAGGAGGACACATTTTGCTCTTCCTCAGATAGACTGACTTAACTCATTTTGCAGAGTGAGTTGCAGTTTAAGGTGCAGTAGGACATTTGGAAAATGCTAACTTTAGCCTAATAGCACTGAATGCGTACGTCCCATATGCTGATGACGTATCCTGTCTGCGCAAACCAGGTGCAGAGAGCTATGCAAATGCATGCAGGTAGAAAAGTAGAAATTGGACGAACATTTATTGGTCCTACACCTTCCACAGAATATATAAATACATTTAGACCACTTAACTTAATGATTGCTATTGACCAGCATAACAAAAAATATTTCTGAAGACAGTCACTATTGCACCTTTAATCTTCATTTTCAGCAAACATTAATATTTTGTTATCTGTGAATAATTAAGTTAACTAAGCGGCATATGTTTATTAAATGGGGGTCCTAACAAAATCGATCATCAAAAATTAATACATATATAAGAACTTTGAAATTGTTTTTATTTTTATATTTTAGTCTATTTTCATATTTATTTACTATGTTTGACCCTGGATCACAAAACCAGTCATAAGCGTACATTTTAAGGGAGATTTATACATTATCTGAAATCTGTACAAATAAACTTTCCATTGATGTATGGTTTGTTTGGAAAGGACAATATTTGTTTAAGATACAAATACTTGAAAATCTGTAATCTGAGGGTACAAAAAATCTTAACATTGAGAAAATCGCCTTTAAAGTTGTCCAAATGAAGTTAGCAATGTATATTACTTAAAATTAAGTTTTGATATATTCACAGTAGGAAATTTACAAAATATCTTAATGGAACATAATCTTTACTTAATATCCTAATGATTTTTGGCATAAAAGAAAAATCGATAATTTTGACCCCTCACAATGTATTTTTGGCTATTGCTACAAATATACCCCAGAGACGTAACACTGCTTTTGTGCTCCAGGGTCAGATATAGTTCTCGTTATTTTTTATTTCAGTTTTAGTTTGTTTATGGTTTTAGTTTTAATTGTAGTTCTACTTAAAGATGATAACCCTATTTGGTCAGAGAAACAAAATAATTTAAAGGAAAAAATAATAGATCATTAAAATTGTTATTGTACAACATACATTGTTGGAACACCCAGCATAAGGAGCGTAAAGTTCAGCACTCTTTTCAGCATCTCTGAGCAATATCCCATAGATCCATTCAAAGAACTTCATTTATTATTGTGTGACTGCTGTATGCAGTCCTTCAATTAAACATTTCTAAAGGCATTTCCTGGCACACAAATATTGGTCAAACTGTATTATTTTATTTCGCTGACCTGCTAATTTACATGGTAAATAGGTACAGTACATAGGTACAGTAGTTAGTCACTTGCTATTTGAACACATTTGAGAAAAACACGCTTTTATCCAAAGTGACTTACATACATTTTTTGTCAGTATGTGTGTCCCCTGGGAGTTGAACCGTGACCTTTTGCGCTGCTAACGCAATGCTCTACCACTGAACCACACGGAGCACATGTAACGTGCACTAGCTTTTTGGAATAATAATGTTGTTTACTACACAGAACAGTATGTTGTTGAAAAAAGAAGCAATTACATGAGAGATGACTATGGCTCAGACAGACTTTGGTGTCTGTAGGGGGTAGAAAATACAAGGACCTGATATGAACACATGGACATGCTTCGAAGGTCTTGGCTGCTTTGACAGATGGTTGTGTCAATGCTTGTACATGATACAGTACATCCCAGGGTCCAGCACTGAATTATATAATTGGGCCCAGACCCTTAGTATCAAAAGCAGGCAGTGGCCACAAATCCTCAGTTTTTACCTTTTTGTTGATATCTTCCACTTGCTATTTTTGTAGCTTCATATTAAAAATAGAGTTGAAATTGTAATTATATGAGAAGAAAAGTTACTTAAAAGAACCTTTCAGTGAACTGTTTTTAAAAGAATAAAATTTGTATTTCCTTAGTATGAAGAACATTTTATTAGCACATTTAAAAATATTTTTTCTTTTGTGCAATGGAAAGTTTCCATGAATGTCAAAGATTCTTCATAGAACCATAGATACCAATAAGTAATTGTATAGGCACTATTCCAAATGCTTGACCACAGAATGTCTGATTGATCAGTTGCAATCAAGTATTGCAGATAGTTGTGGAATAATCTAAAAGCATGAAATATTCAGATAAAATAATAAAGTAATATACACACAGAATCTAAGATGTAACACGTTATGTGAAATGCATCACAGTAAGGATTCTTCAGATTTAATGATTTTTCCAGATCATATCCCTAAACCTTATTCATCTGTTTTGTCTGTAAATCACAGCAGCCTCTTCGATGGAAAAATCTCCTATTGTCTCATATATCTGGAAATGATATTAAAGACACTCAGGCCAAGTACTGAAGGCAGAAAGTGCTGCGTGTTAGTGTTACCAGCACTCCAGATCTTAGTTATAACATTGTCTTATTTCAGGACATTTTTGATAGTTTAGTTGCCTGTTATTAATATTTACTCATCACCAGTGTAACACGCTGATATTAGTGTCGATTTGAGTACCTCGATTCATGAGACGGATCCATGTGCAAAAGGTTTATTAATGTACGTTAACAAGATAATCAATAAACATAGGTATGCAAGGAACAAGGAGCAAGAAGACAGCAGAACAAAACACTGACAAAAAACAAGGGAAACGCAGGGGTATAAATACATGAGTTAACCAGAGGCTAACAAGGAGACTGTGGAGCTAATTAATTACTATGGAAACTAATATGGGTCCCTATGCTAACAAACAGCAGATGAAGTGAGCAAAGAGGCAAACTAGGAACTAAGAACAGGAAGGGAACACAGAAACAATAGGAACAAAATACAGAATAAAAGTCCTTGAACACACAACACAAGATGGGAAAGACAGACTAAATTCATGACAATTCGCTAAGCTAACTTGATTAGATCGTATAAACATATTAACTCAAATCTTAAAAACTGTTTAAGTTCAGCTTAATATAATGAGTTACCGAGTTCAATAAATTTAACTTTTTTCTATTAACTTCTGTGAACTTTTAGTTATGTTTAAGTGAATTGAATCGTTTCATTTAGTTAATTTAACTGTTGGGTTTTACAGTGAATCTGGGCAATTATTTAGCAGGTCTTACTTTATATACAGCAGAAAATATTTTTATGGAGCCATAGAAGATCTGTTCCTCAATTTGAAGCCTATTGACAGCTATTACTAAATATTCATCTAATAGCTTTCTGATTAAAGGAATAGTTGACCCAATGTTACTATCAACATTTACTATTAGTAGAACCTTTAGTAGAACCTGGTGGACCACAGGTTGTCCGACGCTATAAAAGCACCATACAATTACTTCACATCAGAAAAATTGTTCATATGATTTTTTTACACCTCAAAATGCTTTGCTTTAGATTTTACATCAATAAGGATTCAAGACATATATAAGCCTCTTGCATTATTGACATCAACCCTGGCACAACACGCCACATTTTGTTGTGCAAGCATTGGTCATACTGTATACAGTGTTTGGAAAGTGATAAGGGTGAGGAAATATACTTTTTAGAACATGGCAGATAGTCTTGTTGTAGACTATAGATTTATTAATTGAATTGTATTTATTTATTTATTTATTTTATAAGGGGAAAAGGGGTATTTGTCTTAGGTGCAGAGATTTGCCAGACCAGGAGCAACACTCTAGTCTGCAGTTCAGATGTGTCCTTTCCAAGATATTGAAAGTGGAGCGCATGGGGATGCCAGGTTTAGCAACTAAATCAAGCAACACACATTTTGCCAAACAATTTTAGAGTCTAAATAGGGCTGTGAAATTTTAAACAGTCCAATTGCTTTACATCATGAAACACTTGAGCGAGCGGTGTTGAATTTGATACACCAAGCGAAGTACTTCTTAGTGTAGATAAAACTGCACTGTGTGCAACACAGTCTCTTTGCTTTTTGCTGTGTCTGCTGGACAAGCCTTCATTCACTGCATGCCAGAGGTGGATATAATTTATTTGCCTACTACAAACAAACTGTACTGAGGCAAGTCAAGCCTAAAGTTTTGTTTATAAATCAAACAAGTGTTGTAATTCAAATGCATGCAAGGAAACCAAACATTTGGAGCAGTGGAATGCAAACTTGTGTTGTTCATAATCATCAGGTGCTTGCATGTGCATGAAATACCACCAGAAGAAAATTTCACTGCTGAAGCAATAATCAGTTCAGTGACATATTAAATGTATTGCTTCCTCAGTCATTAAAGTAAAAAATGAATGCATTGATGGATGGATGAATGAATTCAATTAACAGTTGGTGGTCAGTGCACCAGATACTGTTGCTTTGTGCCTTGCTGTTTTTCAACACCTCACGCCACGAGTGCTGCATTTAAGACAGATTAAGTAAAAAAATAGTTTTTCGAAAACAATAGAGTCCCTGTATTGTTCCATCCTATTAGTTGTGTTGTGTCAACTGTTTAAAAGCATGAATGCATTCTGTGTGTTTGCCTCTAATCCTCTCCAAACAGTGTTAAGCGCTGCCGCTGCCACATACAGTTCTCCACTCTGTCTAGTTAAACTTTAAGGCATCATCCAATACGCCATTGTGTCTAATCACAATACTGAAAATACGGAGGTTCTATTTCTGAGTGGTTTAGACACATACCCATATATAGACTATAATCAGGTAAGATGCCATATTGAATTTAACTCTGGTGAAAATGGGGCTGTGAGGGATAGACTTGTTTACAGTGTGTACAGTGGCAGGCACTGAAAAAAAAGTCCTAGATCATGTAATTTTTACAACCTTCAATGAGTTTTATGGAGTTTTTGTTTACTAAAAGTCTCCTTTATTAATGTTTATATGCTAAACTCTAGTGAATTTTCATGATGTTAAGCCCAAAGTATAATTAGTTTTTGACGCAAACGGTTAGTGTATGTATGAAGCTGAATGCGAATCATTCTTGTCCATCATCTGCGCTATTTCTCTCCAAAACTCATGACCAATACAATTTTTATTATTCTCCTAAAAGACTACAAAACAAAGGCCCGGCCAGTATTGCTATCTTGTGGACAAACTAGTTAGTGCAAAAAATATTAAAGGGGTGGTTGATTGCGATTTCACTTTTTTAACATTAGTTAGTGTGTAATGTTGCTGTTTGAGCATAAACAATATCTGCAGAGTCGCGGCGCTGAAAGTTCAATGCAAACGGAGATATCGTCTTTTAAAATTCTGGAAGTTTAATGCCTACAAAAACGACTGGTAAGGGACTACAACGAGTTACTTCCCGGGTCTGATACGTCACAAACCCAGAAAAACCCCGCCCCCAGGAACATGTAAAGAAGAGGGCGAGGCCATGCTGCGCTGCTTTAGAGAAGAGGAAGAGAAAACTAGGGATGCACGTAAAAATCTATTTATTTGAATCGCGATTCTGTCTTCTAATGCAGTGGTTCTCAAAGTGTGGTACGCGTACCACTAATGGTACGTGAGATTTCTCTAGTGGTACGCAGAGGAATCTCAGAATTAAATATAAATCAGGCCGCGTGTCCACCAAAGCGATTTTTTTTTAATTGTTTTAAATGGGAGCGTCTTTTTCATGCTGAGCACTCGGGCGATTTTTTCTTGGCACCGAGAATTTAAGAACGTTAGCACTCATCACTGTCACTTTTTAGTCAGCTAACCAATCACAGTGGAGGAGGGGTGGGACTAATACCGTCACACCCTGCGTGTACTACGACTGAACAGCAATGGAGAAGTTAATATTGCTTGTCTCTGAGTATTTATGTCTTTACCAGATGGAATTGCCGGAGTACAATAATATTGTTATGAAAAATAATGCTTGGAGAAACATTTAATTCGCGATGCGTCTGCCATATTACTTCAGCGGATATTCCATATCATAGCAACCGCAGCATCTCGAACATACGCCGCCCTCTCGAGCGCTCACACCTGGGTGTTTTCAGCTGGCTTTGGTGGACACGGGGCCTGATTGTTGTTACTTGCAGCTACATATACAGCCTGTGTTTTTTTTTTTATCAAGTACTTTTTTATTTAAAAGTGAAATAAAAACTGTACTGTGCTTAAAGATTAAATGAAAATGTATTGTAGCTGCTTAAAGTTCAATAAAAACTAAGTTACTGTACTTAAATGTTAAGTAAGTGTAACAGATGTGTATGCCAATAAGGGTGGTGTGTAAACCTCACTCTCCTGACCTCAAAAAGAGGCGCTCTAACGTCAGTGTAGCCTTTGGTGTTCCTTGTTAGAGCGCCCGCCTCCCGCACCGGAATCCTGGGTTCGAGACCCGCTCGGTGTGATGGTGTGGACCCGGGGGGGTTACATAAGTATGATACATTTTCATTTAATCTTTATTTAAGTACAGTTTTTTAACATTTAAGTACAGTACAGTTTTTATTTCACTTTTAGGTACAATATATTTTAATTTAATAATTACGTTTTTTATTTACGTGGAAGTAAGCACGGTGCAGTGTTCATGTTCAAACTGTGTATTTACTATAGTTTAAGAGGCTGACAATAATAAATATCCTTATAAGGATTAAAACTGACTCGTTTTTTTTTTTTACTGTGTATGGTGCTACTGAAAGTGACGTGACATACTCGGAATTTGTGCTCTGCATTTAACCCATCCAAAGTGCACACACACACACACACACACACACACACACACACACACGTGAACACACAGAGCAGTGGGCAGCTATTTATAATGCATTTTAATGTTGGTCATAATGGTGGTACTTGGAAAGCCAAATATTTTCTGAGGTGGTACTTGGTGTAAAAAGTTTGAGAACCACTGTTCTAATGGATTCACAAGTTTCAAAATCATTAAAGCAGCGGTTCTTAATACTGTTACTCGTGTCGCCCTGCTCTGCATCTCTCTCTCTCTCTCTCATTCAGATCGTCAGATCAGCTCCAACAAACTGTTCCAATTATAACTTATTTTCACACAGCAATGAGAAGCATTATAAATGGACACGCATGTGGTTGCTGTGCTGTATTAAAGCTTTAATCAGGATAAAACCGTATATTAAAAGCTAACAGAAGCAGTAGCACTTACAAATAGCAGCGTATTTAAAAGTATGAGACAACAACAACCCAACATATCATTAAGAGCCGTGCTTGCACAGGTTCTGCACGATCCTCTTCACTAATATCCTCTGGGTCTCAATCGGGCTCAAATTGATAAGCATTATAGACAACACCACTGTTTACAATTCAACGGAGCACATGCCACTGAGGTGAGGGGCGGGGACGTTCAGGCGGTTTAATGATCACAACACACTGAGCCAGCTAACCAATCTCAGCCCATCGCGAGCGTATTTCTGAAGGAGGAGCTTCATAAAACCAGGAAATAAATCGAGGTGTTTGTCAGAGAAGGGACAGAGAGGTGTGGAATAAAGGTAAAATATGTGAAAAATAATGCGTAAAAAAAACAAACAAGCATGAACACATGCTAGACTGCACCCCATAAACACAATCAAGCCTAGAAAACAGTCTACCACCCCTTTAAGGCATATTTAAGATTCGGATGTGTGAGCTCAGAAAACCCTATATCAGAAGTTTAAACTAATATGGTTTAAAACGTATAATTTCAGTGCAATATGATAATCAAAACCAAACAGTTTTTTAGCAGAGTATCTGAGTTACAAGCTGTAAAGGCACAGTCCTATTCTGGAAAAGAGAGCGGGGAGCAGCAGCTCATTTGCATTTAAAGAGACATGCATGAAAACAGCATGTTTCTGCTTTCGCTCAAAATAGGCATTTTCAAAATGATATAATAAATGATCTGTGGGGTATTTTGAGCTGACACTTCACAGACACGTTCTGAGGACACCTGAGATGTATCTCATATTGTAAAATTGGCATAATAGGTCTCATTTTAATGATTCTGTTAAAGAGAATATCTCCTTTTAATATCTTTTCCAGATCTTTTTAATGCCCAAACAGCAACATTACACACTAACTAAAGCTGAAAAAGTGAAAAAGCCCAATATGACCCTTTTAATTAAATCACAGCCTTTGCATTTTGATAATCATACTAAACCATGTTGTGGTTTTATTTCAATTTTACTGTGGTGATGACGATATTTACATCACACGTACCGCCGTATATATATATATATATATATACCCTAGCGTATATGTGAAAAACAAAGTAAATATATACTTCTTCTTCTTCCTCAGAACTATGGTGTGGAGACAGATAACTTGAAGAACCTGCTGCTGAAGATGAGAGCTGTGACCAACAGCCTTCACACTGCAACATCAGAACGAAGGAAGAGCCCTACGTATGAAAGCAACACGTCTAGCAAGCTCCCAAATGAATTCCTCTCCTCTGTGGTTGAACTTATTGGAGCAGCCAAAAGCCTCCTGGCATGGCTGGACAGGTACAAATATACCTATTCCTCATTTCTTTACACATTTCTATTGCTTTTTTCTCTTTCTGTAGCTTCTTTACTTATATAATGGGGACGTATAGCATGTAAAGGGCTATGTTGTGTTGCACACGGGTGATTTATAAGGGGTTTTTACTCTTAAAGCTGATGTTAACCCACTGTAAGGTCATATATTTCACTGCAACGAACAAACTTAGACTTGCATGAGCAGCACTTAGATTTTTCCAGACCGGGCAGACAGTTGAAACCAGATACAATCCGCTTTTCTTTCCTAACCCTCTGTGCACAGCTAACCACATCTTTGTCATGTGAGCACAAAAGCTATGTTTCAGTTTGGTGTAGGATTTACTATTTGCACTCAGAAACTACTAGTAAATTCACATATAATTACAAGGAATTGGCAAGTAACATTTAAATAAATGAGAAAGGTTGAAGACTGAAACAGTCTTTTCTTGTAAATCATAATCCAATACTCTGTTTAATTCACAAATATGAAAAATCAGCGAGGCAGCTACAAACCACACAAAGGATCCTGACACAATTCCAATAGGCTTGACCTGAGACTGTATAACAGAGGCGGTCCACTTGTAAATATATATAAATGGGAGAAATCAAAATTGTAGCTGTTGTCTCAGACTCTTGCGTTTTTTCATAGAGGCATATCAACATATCCATAGCAGTAATTCAGTCCATTGAGATTTCTGTGTATGAGGAGCTCCCTGGTGCAATAACACAGAAATGGAAATGGAAATTTTGTTCGACCAACAAAATATCGAATCTCTTTATTCTCTTTAGATTATGTTTTTCTCCTTTCAAGTAAATAGATATATTCTCAAGTTACATGGTGCGATTGTTCTGATCAGTCTGGGAATGAAAGAAATGGAAACTGGCTGGGGTTAATGGTTTCATAGACATGGTAACATGTTTAATTCCAGCTGCAGTTTTTATGACCACAGACTCAGAAACTCCAGACACACGGTGATGAAAATAAAGTTCTTTGCTATTGTAAGGCCACATCAGAAAACCATTCACAAGGAGTTTGTTGTCCTGTCCTGGTATTAATGTGATCTTCTGTACAGTGTGAATGTTGTAAGGTCTTTTAACCTTTGTTTCCTCTGTCTGCAGAACTCCATTGACGGGAATCAGTGATTTCACCTCCACCAAGAACAAAATCATTCAGTTGTGTCTGGAACTGACCACTACAGTGCAACAGGTCAGTATAATAACCGTTCTTTTAAATAGTATAGACATGCTGAACATGCTAACGTTCACCTTCCACGTTCATTGTAAAGATCTCATGCATTTCCCAGTGGAGCTGGAAACTGCAACAAGTTATCTAACCATATGTTGTCTCGCAGTGTTTGCTTTAGGGGTTTACTTCAGACAGTAATAAGCACACCCCCAACACATCAGTCACAGGTTCTGAGTTTACAGTTTCATTAAACAAGCCAGGATGCTCTTTTAAAGTTGGCCTCCAGCATTCCTTCATGTTATCTCCCTTGCTTGTGGTTACATGCTTCCATAACTGTATATACTCTCTTCTGTCACATTCCAGGCTAGTATTTAAAGATGTTTGGATGGTTAAATAGTATATTTTAATTGAGTTAATATGAAGATTATTGGCTTTGAAGGATTATCGTTGGTCAGAGGCAGTGTTCAGTTCAGTCACATTGTAGACATTCCACATTTCTTCCAAGAACTTGCTTTTGTGTTTTCAGACAGTGGTCTAAGATTTTTTATGAGAATTTGAGAGAACTTTAACATTTTGACAGCCTAGCATAGATTCTTGTTTGGGAAATTAAATGTGGAATGTGACTTCATGGCTGGGGTATCATAGGCCTGGGCTGTCTAATGGGGATGCTTATTAAACTCTCAATTCTTGGTGTGAACAGGCCTTTAGGCTGTTTAAATAAGCATTAAATTAAATGAAAATAAATATATTATACTTGTACTAAAACTATTACGAATATTATATATTTGATATATATATATATATACAGTATATATATATATATATGTGTGTGTGTGTGTGTGTGTGTGTGTGTGTGTGTGTGTGTGTGTGTGTGTGTGTGTGTGTGTGTGTGTGTTTTTTTTAAGTGTTTATTTATTTATTTCACTTGTGCGTGTGTTTAAAATAAGAGTCAACCAAGAGTCTCTATAGAAAGTAAACTGGAATCAGAGCCAGTACGGATCTCGCCAAAGACCAAACCGGTCAGAAGTGACCTGGGTGTATGGAATGGGGGGTCAAGAGATTGCCTGGTCAGGAGTTTAATGATGTGGGATAAAATCATTAGATTGCATAGCCTCTTACTGGAGAACAGGAATGCAGCATGACAAATGCAGAGGGGTAATAGAAAAAAAAGTCATATTTTGGAGCTTCACCAGTCACGTGAAGCTCCAAAATATGATTATAAATGTATGAACTACTGAACCCAAGTCACTTTGTGTATAAAATTAAACAAAATATCGATGAACATACAAACCTCATACAAGAGGGTTGGTCACATGACATGAAATCCAATTAGGTTTGCACTCTAGTTAAAGTGTGTCACCATATTTGATTCAGTCTGTGTACTAAGTGTTGATTATCATTGGATGAACTGTTCCTTCAAAGCTGGTGTAGCAAATTTCCAGCAACGTGTGAACATTTAAAAGCAATAAGCTTCTTTAGATCAGGAGGCCTGGTTCCTATTCAGTGTACTTTTCATTTCAGCTCAGTGTATGAAATCTTCAGAACATTTCTTTAAATATATGACATCAAAATGCCTTTATTGAAGCCTTCTTTCACTTATACCCTTAATGCACCAGATGCTGAGGTTCCTTGTCCTCCTCTTCCTCACTTTGGTGTACTCCCACAATGTGTTGTGTAATTATCTTGTCTTGAACTGGACATGGAGATGTAATTCAAGGCTGAAAGCTGTTTATTTGAGGCTGGAGGTCATTCACTGTTGTTGTGTCAAGCTCTGTAATTATACAACATGTCTAAATCTGAACTTTTTGTTATTATTCACAGAGGTTTCAATGTGCACTTTTTCTTTCTTTCTTGCACAGGACTGCACTATCTATGACATGGAAGAGAAGATTTTGGATGTTGTAAGTATTTTGCATTTCCAGTATTACTTTTTAATACTAATTTTATATACATTTTTCATACTCACATTATTTATTGATTTCATTTAATTTTGTAAATGAGGATTCTGTGTGTATGTACTTTTTATGTATATATTTTTTCTGTTTCTATTTTTATATCAAAATGCATTTATCATACTCAAATCTATGTAGTAAACAATTTAGGCCAAAAACAATCTCAAAGTAATTAGAAAGTATTCAGAATGCATTACATATAATGTGTAATCAATGGATTACGTTACTGATTAGAATTTTCAGTGATAGAATATTATTAATCTGCCCAGCACTGGAAATAAAAACTCTTACGCGTAGTGCAGATAAGTGAGCATACTGTATGCCGTCAAACACGAAAAGTAGGCAAGGTGAAGGAAGTTTGGAAATTACATGCAAGTACACGCCAAGTGTAGTCATAATGGGTTGACAAAATCACAAACCCAAAGCGGGAATGGGTTGGGTTCTATTATCTATCTTCTTCACTGTCAAGCAACCACGACTCCCAAAGTCTAAATAAAGGCACCCTATTCATAAGAGGTTTATAGTATAAATGGGCTGTCTGCAATACAAGACCAATGTAGACCATTTGTATATTATATAGTATAAGTTATGTTGTATACTATATAGAGAGGAAAAAGTGCTACTCATTAGGAGCACCTGGCTGAACTTCATTCAGCTTTTCATATTACAACCTAGGTTTAATGTTGAAACAATTCAAGCTGTGACACATTCATAATTAAAAAATAATAATTGGCGCTTGCTGTTCTCCAGTGTTTCATCCAGAATGTTACTGTTCATTTTGTTTACTCTCCTGTTCTTGTGCATTGAGTGGCAAATTAAATCAAAGCTCAGATAGCATTCAGTATGTTTGCAAGCCCCATTGTTTATTGGACTTCATCTATGGTCTTGGCTTCTGTGGATTATTGTGTAATTTTTAAGCAGACCTAATAGATCTGTTTTTCCAGGCCTAAATTATAGATTGCATTAGATCATATTAAAATAAGTGCTCACAATATTGGTTTAATCAACGTGTTAATCCACTAGACTCTGGAACACCACCTTTGATCATGTGTTTTTATTTATATTCATCCACAGCATTGCTTTTCAGTTGGTGGGATGTTTGCATGAGCAGAAATATACTCCACCAGTCTACCGTTGTTAATAATGACGAGCTGTAATTGGGTGGTTTGGTAGCGTAAAGTGAAAAAAAGGGTGGGGTTTGGAGGAGGAAGGGAGTTTCTATAGTTTTTAAAAACTGTTCGTAACTGAAAAATTACATAATAGCTATTATCTCAACTCCTTCCCCTTGGCACTTTGTTGCTGTATTGTTCACCCTTCACCTGATACTATGCCATGGGGCAAATGTGGAAATATTGGTCCACATTTTACTGATTATAAGTAGACTGTTAGGGTTATTAGAATAAGTAGACAAACTTGCAAAGTTACTTGTAGTCAGTGGGATGTCTGTTGGGGAACCATCAAAATAAAGTGTTAGTGGATATTAAGTAGACAGTCTACTAATACTCTAGTTGACATGTCTAATGTAGACTATCCAAATAAAGTTAGCCATTTTTGGAAATGTCGTTCATCCATCCAATACTATTTTTCTAAACACTGTTCTTCTAAATTGCAGTCAAAGGTTTTGAACAGTATTTGTGACCAGACTATGAGAACCACCTCTGATCCTCTCATGAGCCAGTCAGCATGTCTGGAGGAAGTTCAGCTGAACAATATCAAACCAGGAGAGGGATTGGTGAGAATCATTATTTATCTTCATATTGGATATGGATCACTGGAGGGGGAAAAATATCATAAAACATTTAAACCCAATGTTATATTCTTCCATGGACCACAAAAAGGTACATTTTATGTTTTAAATGCTTGATAGATCAATAAAATTAGTATTCCCATGTACGTTCCAGTCTGCATTGATTGTAATTGCATGAACAAAACAATTCAAAATGTTTCCTTTAAACATGTTTGTGTTTCATGAAATTAAAAAAAGTTATAAGGGTGTGGAATGACTAGAGGATGAGTAAATGATGACAAAATTTAAATTGGGAGGGGGAAATAACTAAGTAATGTGATTAAGCTGGTTTTTGGAACTTGATAGCAGATTTTCTTTGCTGGTCCAAAATGGTCTTCCAGTATTAACTAAGATGGTGTTCCTAGTTGACCTTACAAGACATGCTACGTTAAACCAGTTACTGTCTGAAGATGAAATCAGCACACAGAATATGAATCAACATATATTTCCTTTGTATGGCTGTAGGTTCCTCTTTACCAACTGTATAGAGTCTGCTCTCTTTTTCTGTTGTTTTCATGATTTTTCTCTCTGTCTTCCTGTTACTCAGGGCATGTACATAAAATCCACCTACGATGGGCTTCATGTCATCACTGGCACCACTGAACATGTGAGTAAGGGCTCCAATGACGAACGCTTTTGATTCATCACTTTTCGCTTTTTGATGCCAATGGCTGAGTTAAATTTAGCCTCTGTGTGCATGCCATGTTCAGTCTAAATGAACAAAATAATGGAAAGTAGATGGGACTTCTCTCGGTTTACAGACTGAACAGAGTTTGTCAGGTTTGCATTCCTGCATTTCTTACATTTCACTGCTGGTTATATTCTGTATAATTGTGTATGTGACAAATACAAATCTAGAATCTATGTAATGCATGGAGCTTTACAAAACGTAAAGTTCTAAAACATTAAATAGCATGTGAAGATGACGCTTCTGTTAATTTGAACAAAAGCTCTCTTGCTTGTGATATTGCTTAATCATTGCCAATCATCAGATTTGGTGTTTGTCACATTGTTGTGGTCCCAGCCTGTAACCTTTTAACAGGTTAATTAATTTGCTTTAGTCAGTTTTTAACAACAGATATTCCAGATAATGATGTCAAAATCTTCTCTGGAACTACATTCCCATGAGTCAAGAGATGCTTTATCCGCCCCCAAAACAGCTGATGATTAATTACAGATTGTTCATCACTCTTGTAATTTTATTGTTTATTTTTTAACAATAAAACAAAAACTTCTCAAGCTTGTATTTAAGCAATATCATGTGCACTGCTGTTGTACTGAATTTTAGGCTATGTTTCAGCCATCAGCTCAAGTCTGCAGTTAATGATAGCCATATTCAGTCCAACTTTTACATAACAGTTCATTGAATAAGCATTTAATATCAAGTAACTTATAATTTAGACCAAATTTGGTCAGTGTGTATTTTTTCCACCAATGAAAATCCAAATTATGCTTCCAAGCTAATCTCAAGATACACTAAAGGCATGACAATGAGGTACAGTATATGGATAAAGAGAGTTCTTTGTGCTTTTTTGATGGCAGGGTAGAAGCATCATGACAATATTGAAATAATGATCCAGTTTTTCAGACATTAACTTATTTCACAAATGGTCAAAACAGTCCCATCAGAGTGTGTATCTACTTGACACTCTTGATATTTTAAAGTTTCAAACCTTCACTGCTATGCTTTTTTTCAGCATCATGACTGTATTGTAAAAATATATGTTTTCATAGTTTTACCTATATCCCTTTCTTTCCTATGGCAGTCAATTTGGACTGAGAACTTTTTTTGTGAATCGGACTACACGGGTTGCCCTGTTTGTCTGTTTTTGTGTGCCACCCTTGAATAGCAGGCCTGCGAAAATGGTGCGGTGCAGAAACCACATTTAAATTTTGCTAACAAAATTTGACAACTTACATTTTTTCATATTTCTGATGAGTTAGAATGCACCACTGTTCTATATTGTACTGTATCTGACTTTGGTGCAAGGAAGTACAGAAACGTACAATTAAATACATTTGTGTAGCATGTGTATCATATCATGTACATAGTTTTTTTAGAATAAATGTATTTTACTTTCAATTTTTGTTTTGATTTATTTGCATTTTACTTATGTAGAGATGTTGTAGCTATTTATATTTCTGCTTGTGGTGATCCTTTTTATGAATCGACAGCATGTACTTAAATTGTCCCACCATTATAAATGTAGATTTGATTTGACACAAATGTTTAAGCCTTCTTTTTTTATTTTAGCGAGGGAGGCTGGGATTTTGGGACAAATTGTTTAAAGGGTTTTGACAGACACATCAATATTTCAAGAAAACAAATACTCATCGAATTTCCCGTGTAGTCCCCAGCAGATATGACACGCAAGATCCATGCAGGAGATGAAGTCATCCAAGTCCATCAGCAGACAGTGGTATGTATTTCTGCACACCATTTCTTTGTATTAAACAGTGGTACATTAGTTATATGCTTTCAATTACACTAAACCCATTTTTTCATCTGTAAATTTGGGTATTGAATGAAGTATGTGTTTTGCAGTTGTTCACCTGCTATTTTGGATGAATTTCTCCACATACATTTGTCATATTTGTAAAGGATTTGTGTAGTGCTGTCTTAAATTGACTTTGGAACCTCATTCCCTTCGGGAGCATAATCTGAAGAGCCTGTGTCTGTATAAACAGAATGCTTTTGGGCAGTAATTAAGGGCTTGTGCTTGTTTGCTTCAGGTGGGTTGGCAGCTGAAGAACCTGGTGGCCAAGCTGAGAGAGGACCCTAAAAGTGTGGTGCTTCTTTTAAAGAAAAGGCCCACAGGAACCTCAGGATTTACCGCAGCACCTCTCAAAAACATGCGCTGGAAACCGTCCATGCCTCAGGTGTGTCAAATCTAACAGTCATCAACTCTTAGATGATTGTAGAAATGAACTCAATTGTTTTTTTTTCAGACTTTAACAGATTAAACAGAAATTGTTAATCAAAGACAAAATGTATTAAATATTTATATTAATAATTTTATATAACCCTATTTTAACACTATATGGTCAAACGTGTGAACACATCTTGAAAAAATAAATACATTTACATTTAACATGAAATTTGGAAATAGATATTGAATCAGGTATTTTGTCCATACAATGTAATATGCCATTGTTTCAGTCTCATACATTTTAACTAACTGGCTTTTATACTGAATAGATTTGTATTGTTCTAACAATAAATGTTAGTGCTGATTCCAAGCAAATTTAATATTTAAATACAATTTAAATAAATGTAAACTTAAAACATTTAAAGTAGATGCAAATAGTACATATTAAACTACACCAGGATTGTGCTTGAGTGTAAAAATCTTACCCATTTCATGTATGTATTATTGACAAATATGCATGACATGAAGTTTTATTTGTTCAAATCAAATCAAATCACTTTTATTGTCACATCACCAATTTACATATAGACAGTACATACTTACAGACTTATACAGAGGACAATGTGCAGAATACACAAACATATACTCAGTACACACAGTGTACTATAAGACATACTTAGTTATCAATACACATTATACACCGTATGTACACATTCTACATTATGTACACACTATACATAGTAGTATGTGAAGGTGCAACAGATTATACATTATACAGTATATTTGTGCAACAATACAGATTAGTTGTGCAACAGATAGTTGTGCAAAGGTGCAACAGATTACACATATGTAGTGTCGTGGATGTGCATTGTATGGTGTCCAGTGATAGCAGATAGGTTGTGTTAGTGCAGTGTGTGCGTGTAGTCCAGGGGAACTGTGTTAATGTGTAGTAATGTGTAGTTAATGTGTAATGTGTAGAACTGTGTTAATGTGTAGTAATGTGTAGTTAATGTGTAATGTGTAGAACTGTGTTAATGTGTGTTAATGTGCAGTTAATGTGGAGTGTGATGTAGGGTGAATTATTTCTGACTGTTCATTTTCCTGATAGCCTGGACAATGATCAGTCAGAAATTGTTTAT